>VZTD01001251.1:541070-799821 GCA_013397725.1 Rhagologus leucostigma | reverse complement strand
TCTCGTTGCTCCCCTCCATCTGCTCTTCTTGGTGGTGAGGGTCCCCCGCTGCCGTGCCATGCCACGCGGCCACACGCGGCCACACGCCGAAGAGTACTTAATACATATTTTGGGCAGGTGGGAATGCCCACATGTCTCCCTTGCAGGGGCCGGCTTGGCACTGTCCCTTGCAACACTGAGGGTCTGTTGCATCATCTCTGGTGCTCTGGTGCAGGGTCTGGGGACCCCTTTGGGGGGCCCTTTGCTGGGCCATGTCACTCCCTCTGCTGCGGATGAGCTCCCCCCGGGTGCAGGGCCCCTCAGCTGGGCTCCCCTGCACAGCGGAGGATGGGCGGTCACTGCGCCTCTCACCAGAGGCTTTTCCAGCGCACACCCAAGGCCTCTCTCCCCCACCCTTTGGTGTGAGGGTCTGTGCGAGCCTGGCAGCTGATAGCCCTGGGGCTGTGGTCTCCACCTTGGAGGTGTTAAGCTTAGGCTTTGTGAATGTCCCCAAGACATGTTGTTACTTTATCTTATCTTCATCAGCGAGCAGTGTAAGGCCTCAGTCAGGGCCCCTTTCAGGGTGTGGTAGTTTTCTCTGCAGCTTTTGCAACACAGTTTTAAAAGTCCTTCATGAAAAAGTCTAAGTCATAAACTGTAATATTTCAGTCTCTGACACTGTGACAGAATTTGAAGTGCTGTAATTTAATTAAAACAGAGATTTAACATAATTTTGGGTTACCCAGAGAAGCATAATTTTTCCATACTTTTATATTAATTTCTACCCATTTAAAATCTCTACTTTTCTCTTTACTCCATGTATATGCAAATATATGTAAATATGCAAATTCAAATTTCTCCCCCCACCAAAAAGAAAAAAAAATCAAGATATGAACTATTTCTTTCTCATGAATAAGACCCTGAATTTATACACAGCTTAAATATATCAATAGCTAATTTATTTTCTTTTTTAAAAATAATTTTGTTTCACTTAGGATTATTCATAATATTATATTAGAAACAGTGGTTTGTAGCTGTATTCTTTTATTTTACCTTTTTAATCTTGTTGCTCAAGTTGACAAAACCTTTTGAAACCTAAAAACCCAGATGCATTTGGCTCTGTATGATCACCACTAGCCAGAATCGACTTTTGGGCTCATAGTTTTGCTTTATTAAGAAGAAATATGGATAGTTTATTGAGTAGAGTCTTTATTTTGGGTAATTACATAGAAGAAAAACTGTAGACTTCTCTGACTCTGCCCTTTAAGATTATACTTTGTAGGCCAAACAATGGTGTGCACGTTTGAGGGTAGGGGCTGAGGTAGGAATATTTGCAAGTCAAAGACTAATAAACAACCATATAAGAAATGCAGGATCCGATGCATAATAATCAATATGTGAGAGGCAGCTTGTGCTACTCTTTTCCTTACTGATGCGCACTGAAATTTTCATTACTCAGTGGTGGCTGGGACAGGAAACTGCTATTTTAGATTTTAATTTAGTGCTTCTTCAGGCATCAGTTGATTCTGTTCTTAGCAGATTATTTTGCTTTTTTTTAGAGTGATGAGAATAACTCTGGATAAAATGCATAAGATATATAATGCATATTTGTCTTGCATTGTCAATTCTGTTTTGCCCATTGTCAGTTGTATTTGAAGTTAAATTATGTGTTTGATCATATTATGCATTGAAGCATGTTTGGTTTTTAATGTCTGCGGGTTAGCAATGTGTTATGTGGAAAACTGTTATGAATTTTTATATTACACATTGAATGATGAGCTTTTTTCAGATGAAATAAAATTGTCTGAGTGCATATAAAACCCAGATAAAACTCAGTTGCTTATTTATGAAGCCTTCTGAAGATTAATCCAGAACTAAAGACATAATTTAAGGTATAATATATAATGGCAAAGAAATGTGTAAGGCAGTAAATGACACTAGATAGGTAAATACATGAAAAAGAAAGCATGGGTCCAAGTTCTGTTTTTTGACAATATGCCATTACCCTACCATCTCTTTTCATGGAGAAGAAATATCACAATTCTTTCTGCTGGCACCTACCTAAATTCTTATGCTTGATCAGACTTGACCCTCTGGTTTTATGCCTTTTTTCATATTCTAGGTAAAACAGAATTTTCAAGAAACTCTAGCTGAGCATCTGCAAAATCACATATTCCATGTGAAGGTCATGTGAAAACATGCTTAAGCATGATGTAGGAAGCCAAACACAAAATTTAATGTATCTTTTCTTAGTTATCATTCTGTCTGTCTGTCTGTCCATCTGTCTCTCTCTTCAATATTTGCTTTGAAACACATTGCTTTTATGCCAATATGTGAAACAAAACCAAAGGATTTGGGCTCATATACTTGATGGAAAAGACAGTCTTCCCATAGTCCTCTTAGTAGGCCTTTTCCAGGTGTTAAATATCAAAACGATGTGGAAATTTTATGTTCAAAAACATGTTCAACCAGACTGACATGGGAAAACATGGTTTTCTAAGGACTTTTGTAAGGCCAAATGCATACACAGCAGTACCTCTGATTTCACCAGTTTCTGAGAACGGAAATTCTCGTTCTATGTTATCTTCTGAGGAATGATTTCATCTTCATAAACTTATTGAGTCTAATATGGGTAAAATGTAATGGCTTGTTATATGCAGGAGATCAAATAAGAAATTTTTCATTCCTTTCTGAACTTGTCTTTTGTGAAACACTGTAACTCTGGCAAATGTCTTTTTGAACTGTCCATTAGTATCACTAGGAGAGGTTTCAGTGAATAAAATTTTTTGGACACACATTGAAGAAATAAATACAAAAGCTTAAGCAGGCTTTTTTTGTGTGTGTGTGAAATTAAGTAGCATGACTCTAATAGAGCTTTATTTTCAAAGTAGATGAGCATTAAGATATCATTTCAGAACTCAAACACACATAAACGGCATTCTGACTTAAGTGAGTAGAACTAAACTTGGCCCTCATTTTACAGTACTTCTGTGATTCTTTTTCTTTCTTTTTTTTTTTTTTTTCTTGAATACTGGACCTTTTCCTAGAGCTTCTGATGTGACTGAAATGCACAGACACATGAGGCTGTTGGTTGATGGTTTACATCTAGTGGCACTTACTGATATTAGCTGATGTCAGTGAAGCCTCCCCGGGAATAAGCTGGCCTTTACTGGGTCACTGAGAGATTGGACCTAAGGAGAAAAATTAAAAAAAAAAAAAAAAAGAATTAAAAAAAATGCTTATACCTTTTTCATATAGAAGAATTTGTTGAATTAATTTACTAAACTTCAAGGCTTTTTCATACACAGAAAGAACAAATTCAGCGGGACATTAAAGAGAAACTTCCAGTGTGACAGGAGGTTATTTAATATTTCATCCAATATTTGAAATATAAAGGCTCTTCTCTATACAGAAACTCTCCTCAAACTTCCAATAGGAGGCCTACAGAAATAAGAGGAACAGTCATACCGTGCAAAGCTCCCAATGTCACAAAGGTTGTATAAATCGACTGCCTCCCAGTTAATCCCTCCGTATTGTTCCTGGGATGCAATTTTCTCTATATTTCTATGTGACATGCAGCTGCTGATTTACCCTTGTAAGCCTAAGAAAAAAATTATCTGTAGTATCTGAAAATCTGGAGATTTTCACTGCATAGTCTCTTATTTTGCCTTGAACTCCCTTTGTCACCAATGGATTTTCTTGCATAATAGAACAAGTAAAGCCTGTCCAACTAGAAAGCAATATGAGATGAGAGATCTCAATGTTGAATGTTGTACGGAATTTTTTGTTGTCATTCTGAAATACCTGAAATGTATGAGTGAATAATGCCTTATGCAAAACAGATTCAATAACTTTTTGAACCTCAGTGACATTACAGAAGTCACAAACTTTATCTCTTCAAAATGAAAGCAGGAAGTATTGTATATTGATTCATCTGGTGTAACTAATGCAACGTTAAAAGTCTAATAAAAATATAATGTTATCCACTGGAACTGGCAGTTAGTTTATAAAGGTTGACTTCTTCATGCAATAAAATATAATTTTTTTTAACTGAATGCTTCAAAGAAACATTGAGGAAAAGACTTTGTAGAAGTAATCTCTCTCTTTTTTTTTTTCTTTCTTCCTTTTTTTCCTTTTTTTGTTTTAAAAAAAATTTCAAACTATTTTTTTTATGTATTTCCTTCTGCTCCAACAGATCGATTATTCTATTTCAACACAATGATAATTGCTGTAAATTCTGTTAACTACTCAGACTTCCCTTTGAAATCAGTCTGTGAGTGAAACAGAAGTATTTTAAGGAGGGTTTCTGAGAAAGAAAACTGCTTCAAAGAACATCACAAGTAAATGAACAAGAAAATGGTGTAGGTTGATAAAGAAAAAACCAGGCCGATTAAGGAAGTGTAAGTAGATAATAAAAGAACATAAGGATCTTAAAATGTTTAGTCATGGAAGAAATACTAATTTGATTTAAGAATGTATATGTTGGGAAGAAAGTGATACTGAAGTTAAATTAAATCTTCACTTGTGAAAGACTTGTACTGGAATTACTACTGACCTCTCTATTGAAATTTCCTGATATTTTGATCAGAATTTTAGAGAACAGAGAGGATATATCTCACATAAAAACTAGTTCACTGAGTGTTCTCAAAAAGGAGCTGTTTCTAGGGAGGCCAGTAACAACTGCTGTGTCTACTGAAGTTCCTTAATATTAGTTTTTGATGCAATAAGACAGACTGGGTGCTATCCTTTGGTAAGCTGCTGCAGTGTAACAGTGTGCCTCTTAATATTGTTGCATACAAGACTCACCTAGGAACAGTAAATAAAGATGGTGAACTATATCCGTGAACATTGCATCTAGTCTTTGCTTGTTGTGTTCTCAAAGTGAAGAGAATTAAAAAATGTCTTCACTCTGAGAGAAGCTTTAACACACAAACTTTCATGAGCTCTGAAAACCCAGCATCTTGTGTCAAAAGCTATAATGTGACCAGTGCAGTGGTTATGTTTTCTGGGCCAGTGAGGGAAGATGTTATAACGCAGGATCAGTTTCACTAATGCTGTAGCTTAAGAACGTGGATCCAAGGTCCTACACACAAGGTAGAGAAATCTAATTGTAAAATACTCACAGAATCACAGAATCTGCTGAGTTGGAAGGGACCCACAAGGATCACTGAGTCCTACTCCCAGCACTGCGCCATCCCCAAGTGTGTCACACCGTGTGCCTGAGGATATTGTCCAAACACTTCTTGAGCTCTGTCAGGCTGATGCTGTGACCACTTCCCTGGGAGTGCCCAACCACCCTCTGGGTGAAGAACCTTTTCCTAATATCCAACCAAAACCCTCCTTGACACAATTTCAGGCCATTCCCTCAGATCCTGTCACAGGTCACCACAGAGAAGAGATCGGTGTCTGCCTCTCCTCTTCCCCTCATGACGAAATTGTAACTGCAATGAGGTCTGTCCTCAGTGTCCTCTCCTCCAGGCTGAACAGACCAAGTGACCTCAGCCACTCCTCATACAGCTTCCCCTGAAGGCTTTGGAATTTCAATACTGATTTAGCTTATCAAAGAGAGATATGAAGTTAACATTACTTGTGGCTTTTTAGTCCTGAATATGCTAAAAGTCATATTTTGCCAAAATAAAATTCTTCAAATCACGTAACTCCATTTTTTTTCCATCCTTCTGCCCTCTAATTTCTGTTTCTACTTAAACAGAAGGGATGGCAAAATCAATCACAGATCCTTTAAGTGTGAAGGTCACTGAGGGGAGATGTGTGCATGGAAGTTTACTTTGAGAAACTTTTCATAACGTATCCCTGAAGTCATTGTTTCCTCACTTCTTCATGTGGAAATATTTTTTACTATTCTTTTTGTCATTATGTTTTGTCAGTTTGTGTTGTGTTCCACTATGGGGAACTGTGGGGAGTTCTTTTGAAACAGAAACTCTAGGATGAAATTAAGTCAAATGAGACAAATATTGTATCTGGGAACCATTTATTGGTAACAGAAAAGGAGTTTCCCTACTAAAGAAGAGTAGGAAAGACAGAAAAGGAGAAAGGAAAATGAAAGAGGATGGGGGGAGAGAGAGAGAGGGGAGACAGAGAAGAAAAGCGGGCATTACCACCATAAGGTCAGGGAGTGACATTGATGTCCAAGCGGCAGGGGTGTGCGCACGCTGCCTGCCGGGGAGCCTGCACAGCTCCGGGAGAGGCACGGCCCCACAGGCACAGCTCCCGCGGGGACGGGTACCCGGACACGCAGTGAGTGGGGATCGGGTAGGAGGCGCAGAACCCCAGACAGGGCCGTGGCAGGGATTGCAATGGCAGGCTGGATCAGCGAAGCAAGGTTAGAGGCAGGTGGCTCAGGCAGGAACACAGGGACAAGGCAGGCGGGGCATCGGACAGGAATACAGGGCATCAGGACAGGTAGCAGGAGGCTCAGAGGTCAGCTAGTGCTCAGCCAACTGCCCAGCGAGAGGGAGGATGAGTGAGCATGGGCAAAAACAGCAAAAGCAGGCTAGAGACAGGGCAAAAAGAAGAGCAAAAGGCCAAAACCACAAGACCGGAGAGTTTGTGACACAGATACTTGTATATCCCCTGGCTCCTCCCAAGGTCTGCCTGCTGACAGGAGACCATTGGCCCAGTCCAAGCTTCCACTACAGTCCATTGGTGGGGACATTTTGCCACCTGGTTGTAGAACCTGTCTGGAGGGTACACTGTTCTTGGTGGTCTCCTGCTGACTGCCTATCCCATGTGAGACATGAAGCGGTTGCCAGGCAAAGTAGCCCCAGAGACAAGGCTTTCTCCCATCTTCTCCTAGTTGCCTCCTGCAAGTGGTGCAGGTGCAACCACTCCCCCACATGCCTCTGACAAACAGTGTTGAGAGAGAAATAAAAATTAAATTGGCTGCTTACGGCTTGTTATTGAAATAATGGTGTCGTGCAGTGAGTCTGCCAGCTTCCTCTACTGGGCAGTCAACAGCTGTGAAATCTGGTAAAGTATTCAAGATAGCATATTCTGTATGAATGATGTTGTCTTGAGATTCAAATATTTTTTTACTTCTGTTGTGATTTTCCTTGCAGTTACATCATCGTTATTGATCAGCATACCCTACCTCTGTGTTTTTAAGGGCAATCTGCTCTCAACGTAGGTCCACCCCTAAGAGTTTAGACACAGTGAACAATGAACAGTGTCAAAAGTGACACATTGAACAGTGTCATACAAGAACCGGAGCCTGAACATGAATTTTTCAGATAAAACTTTAATTGCTCTGAAAACTGATGACAGATTGTAAAGAAAGCAAGTTAGTTTAGAAGGTAGAAAGGTGAAATTCTTTTACTGATCTGTGGGCCTAAAGCCACAGTAAGTTTGACCCACATAGAACACAGCATGGCAGATAAAAGCCTGTTTATTTCTAATTACACTGGTGGGGTTTTTTTGTTGTTTTGTTTTATTTTGTTTTGGTTTTTTTGCAATTTCATCGTGTTGTATAAATAGGAAATCCTTGCAGGACTAAGAAAACTAATTTTGAATATCCGCCTGTAATATAATCTTAATGTAGAAGGAATATGTACAATAGTAAAGTATCAAAGGGGGTAAACTGAAGGAACATTACCCTTTCTTGGTAAATATCCATAAAATTTTAGATCTCTCACTGCATAAAAGCATAACATCTCTCAGCTATAGGTCAGAACACCTCATCAGATTCAAGGCGATATGTAAAGAATGGTCAATGACTTTAAGAAATTTTAAATTTAATTTCAAGTATATTTGTCTATCTATGTGGTAGTCACAGCCTTTGAGATTTGTGTCCACAAAGGCTACTGTCTTCTACTGTGCTGTTTCTGCTTGTGTATCCACGCACTCGAAGGTGTAGGAATATTTGTCTTCTACTTGAGCTAGTCACAAAATAGGGTTTCTTTTATTTAAAGCATTATAGTAGGGAGAAAAAAGTGTAAAACTTCAGGAGAAGCAATTCTTACCAGGAAGATATTGATCATAACCAATTACATGAGCCAGAAATACTTGCCATGTGAATCTGCGTTTTCAAAAGGATTTTTAATTTGTTTATTCATTATCACTCATATATATTAATTTTGTAACACTTGCTACTCTTAGTACTAACAATATGTGGTAGATCATTGTGAAGACGGGAACTGCTGTGAACTGACTATTCACGTGGTTTGAAAGTAGGCTAAGTTGGCTTTTTTATTTATTGGGCTTATAATTTTGAGATAGATTCTAAACCCTGTTTGGAAAAATATACGGTGTGTTCTCCATTATCTCCTCTTTCTTATTAAAAGTTTCAGAAGATAATGCTTGAAGAAATAATCTGATTCAAGGGTAATCTAGACTAAGACTGTCTCTTTTCCAATTATTTCCTCAAAGTAATTTTATTGTTATGTCTTTTCCACCGTACCAGCCACCTAAAGTATAAATTTTAGCTGCTGTTAAGAGTGACTCAGAGAGTTTTTAAATTTTATTTGAAGAGTCACCAGTAATTCATTTGTGGATGAAGTTTCTACCTAACACAAGTGCTGACTTTCTCCTTCACCTTCCCAGAGTTTCTATTTTCAGAAATACCATCTTCTTTCATTTAACTCTTGCTGTTCTCTTAGCTGAAACGCAAAGCTCAAGGTTTTATGAACACAGCTAAATTTACCTTCTAGAACCTATTCACTGTAAATTAGCATAGCTTTCAATGACTGAATGAAGATCATGCTTTTCCTACCTCAGCTGACGACAGGACCGTGTTCTCACGGCTGTAATGTGTTCTTTTCTATAGAAAAACTGTAATATGACTTTTATACCAGAATATTAAAGCCTGTGCCTGAAGTAAATACAGATGATGAAGTCTGTATTTAAATTTCAGTCCTACAGCTGTCACCTTGTCACCAAACAGTCTTAATCACTATTTTTTTTTGACACTTTATCGTAATGTTTTCGTGAAACTTCTCTCAGTAATTTTTTTCCAGTTTTTCATTCAGGCTCTACATACCCACTTTTAACACTGCACTCTTCCAAAACCCTTCTTTAAGTTTCACTTCATGCAGAGGGTTAAGAGGCAGGTAGTTACTTTCTGCGCTTTTACCTTCTGTCCACATTTCATAGAATTTTAGACTGAAAGAATCATAGTATCAAAATCATAGAATGGTTTGTGGTGGAAGGGACACTAGAGAGAATCTTATTTCAACCCCCTGCCAGGGGCAGGGACATCTCTCACTAGACCAGCTTGCTCAGAGCTCCATCCAACCTAGCACTGAACACTTCCAGGGATGGGACATCCACGACTTCTCCTGGTAACCTGTTCCAGTACCTCACCACCTTTACAGTAAAGAATTTCTTCCTAACAACTGATGTCGTTCCACACTCTTTCAGTTTAAAGCCATTCCCCCTTCTCCTATCACTACATGCTGTTGTAAAAAACCCCTCTCCATCTCTCTTGCAGGAGCCCTTTAGGTACTGGAAAGTGCTATAAGGACTCCCTGGAGCCTTCTCTTCTCTAGGCTGAACAGCCACAGCTCTGTCATCCTGTCTTTTTCATATGAGAGATTCTTCAGGCCTCAGATCATCTTTGTGACCTTCTTCTGGAGTCGCACCAAAAGGTCCACATCCTTGTTGTGTTGGGGCCCCAGAGCTGGATGCAGTACTCCAGGAGGGGTCTTAAGAGAGCAGGGTAGTGTGTGAGAATCAGTTCTACAAATTTTCCTTGATACTTTCTACTCTCAAGAGCAGTTTTTTTCAGGGTTTTCTTGCTAGGTCAACGACAGAATGTGCCCAAGATGGTTATTCTTTTGAAGGAACTATGTACTATCCACAAATCATATGACTGTTAAGTGTAGGTTTCACATATGATGGGAAGAATATTTTCTGTTTTCAGTTGAAAATGTGCCTCAGGAAGCAGCGACTGCATACTGTGTGTTCATCATGGTATGAAATCGCATGGTCATGTGAAATTTGAGAAGCCACAGCTAGGTGAGAGGGGCCTGTAAACCCTTTCTCCTTTCTCATATTCTGTTTGTCTGTAGAATTTACTGTTTAACTGGACAGCTTTTGTGCAGGATCACAGTCTATTAGTAAGGACTTTCAGTACTTTTGGGAAACTGGCCCCTTCAACAATAAGACTGGTTGAAAAGTGGGGAGATTAAATGAGTTACAATATGTGGCTAAATAAAGGTTGTTTCATATGGAGTTTGTTGTTGTGTCTGACAGTGCAGTGGAAAGTGTCAGACTGGCCTTATATGGGCTTTGTTTTTTTTCCTTTTTTTAAAATGGTTGTAAATTGAATGAGATTTGGTTTTATTTGTGGTTGGTTTTTTGGCTTTGGGGGGCTTTTTGCTTTGCTTTCTCTTCCTATAGTGCTTGCCTTTTTCTGACATGACTTTTTCCAACATAAAAATTGAGGACTATGTGTGTAGTTTTCAGAAATGTATTGCTAAAATTATTCACTCCGTTTTCATTCATGTGCAGCTAACAATGCTTCTCTTATGTAATTGATACTCAGATGGAGATTTGTAATTTGTTTAATTTTTTGTCTCCTACAAGATATATTTTCACTTCTGCCTGGTTATTCATGCAGCAGCTTGAACTAGAGGAAAAATAATCCTGCACTTCTGTATAATTATTGTAAAATCAGAACCTGCAAATGACCTATTAAGAATATTTAGCAGGAGAAATGACCACTTTCCCTCCAGCTATTATGATGTGCTTACAAAACTTTTTCAAAAACTGCATTATCACTGAGCTAGTTAATTAATTTTATTTTATAATGCAGCCAGCAATTTAACGTAGTTTTTTTCCTCCTATTGTTTTGACATTCCACTTTTTACAAAGATCCAGAGCTTCTAAAAACTCAGGTAGCCAAAGTATGTGAAAATACAGCTAAGGATGAAAGGTACTCTGGGATAAAAATCTCTTTTGTAGCAAATTTTGTTTTCTGTGGTAGTATTTTTCTCTTTTCCATTCATATCATCAAAGCCCAAGTTAATAGAATTAATTGAAAAATCAGCAACTGATCACATCTCAGCTGAATGTCATCATAAAAATATTTTAAAGCACTTTAATTAACCCCTTGAATGCCAGGGAAATATGCAAATTAATTTGCTTATTTCCCTGAGCTCTTTTTCGAGCTATTTAATTAACATGTTTTTGCAAATTCTCTGTTTTAATAATAGCTCTACAGTTAGGGTACAAGCAGAACTAGCTCTGAATGCAGAATTAAAACTGGTAGTTTTTTCCTTTCTTTAATGATTGAATTTAATCTTCAAATTTGGCACTACAAAAATCCACAGATGATAATTAATTTTTTTATGTAACTTTCTGGCACAATTCTTCATAACATTTATGAAGAGAACATTCTGAAGGAGTTCCATTGTTCTAGAATTATATTCTCTAAACACGAAGTGACCTCTGCCGTACTCTCATAGATGCTTCTTGTGGTTGGATTGAAATTTGAGTCCATGGGAACTATGGTCATCAGAAAATCAGGATGAAACATGGTGTAAAATAAGGCAGCAGTTTGTTTCCCAGATATTGAACATTTTCCAGTTTAGACATTACAAACAAGCATGAGACAGACTGCTGGCTGAATACCAAGTAAGTGCTTTCATAAATAAATCACTTTACAAATTTTGCTGGTATCTATTGAATAATTCATGTGCCAAACAGGAGATGGTCAGCAACAGTACTCCTTGAATACAAAGAACATCCCTGTTAATTGAATTTTTTAAATTAAAAATTAGTAATTTTCACTGACTTTCATATTCAACAATTATTGCTCAATTAGGTTTACAAAATAGCAGTCAGAGGGCTTCACATTGCTAGTAGAAAGACATGTCATTTGAAGACAACTTAAATTTTCTTTTGTATTCTTTCCCTAATGGTCTGTACCACTTTTGTTCTGTTCTGCTCTAGTGCTAAGTCCTGAAAAAAGCTTCTCTGCTTGGTGTACTAGAATCACCATGTGACTTGTCACTGGCCCAGCAATTCTTCTACTTTCATGTCTCTGGCAACATTTCAGGTTCATATTACTCTGAATTAATACACAGGCACTTATTCATGTAAAACAGTTAACTTGTGTCTGTACATTGTATAATGTTCACTTTCACCCATGGAATTAAAAAAAAACCCCAAACACAAAAATTCCTAATATTCAATTCTATAGTTAGGAACTGTACCTGGTTATTAAGGCAGAATTATGAAAGGAATTCCAATGAATTTGAAGAAGAACTCAGGCTCTGGATTTGTTATTGCCAACTATTTGGCTGTGTAGGATATATTTTTGCTACTCAAAAACTTACATGACAAAACCTTTAGATTTTAGCAAACTGGTTAAATTTGAAAATATTTCAAATTTATTTAAATATAAGAAGATAAAGAGGATAAACTTAGGGCTTGTCAGTGTGTCTAGCAACTGCTAAAATATACTGAGATATCTTCAGTTAGAACTGTGCCATACATGTGTTGTTCCCGTTTAGCCCTGTGATTTAGGTAAAAGAATAAGATCTTCCTCAGAATCTACAAAAATGAAGAGATAATTTAATTACCAGAGATCTAATGGTATAAACATTGTGTTGTCTTCTTTTATTTACTGAATATTCAATAGAATGTCTGGATAACTTCCAAAATGTTTCTATAGAAGTTAGCTGTATAGGGGTTTAAGGAACAGCTGTAGCACTCTTCTGAAACGGAGCTCTAGGCAGCCTCTTTGTATTCAAGGTTTTTTAATAAAAATTTGATTACACATGGACATAACTGATTAGAAGGATACAGCCCTAAAAAAATCCAAACATGACCACATGGAGATTTGCACACAGGCTTATTTTCAGCTATTGTCAACAGTCTGGCTGCCCAGTGAAATGCATCAAGAACATACGCAGGTGTGTAACGGGTACAGATTTATGGCCTTCTTTTTGCCATGTGAGTGCAGTGAGATAGTTCCACATCAAACAGATGATCCTGGAACATATGGCTGAAGAGGAAGGAGTTATTGAATGTCATGTGATTGAAATAAAGATATTTCTTCGAATTAGGATCATTTAAAATATCATTCAATAGTGGTTATTTTCACTGTAGCAGGTGCATCCCAACTTCATAGAAAATGGTATCACTGTAAAAAGGAAGAGTACACCATGTTTAGGATAGGAAACAGATGTGAAAACTGAAGTGAATGGTCCATTCATCCAGTCTGACTTTCAAAAGAGCAAATTATTTCTTGGTTTATGGCCAGTAGCACTGATTGAGCTGCAATATTTCTACTATAAAAATCTCCTATCTTGCTGTAAGAGCTGTAAGAGCAAAGAAATTATCGTGATATTTGGTAAATTTTCTAACAGCAGGGAATCAAATTTTTTCCTGTATTTCTTAGATATGTAAGGCAGCAGTAACAAACTATTACCCCTATCTAGAGTTTTGTTTCTTTTAGTATTTTATTTTCAGTTGTAATAATGGTAAAGAAACATGAGCCAAAGATGAACAGGTATAAGCAATAGTGAAGGAAAGATTGCTGTATGAACTCAGAAATTGCCTGATGGGTTTGTTTAGATGCTTGTCTTTAGGGTATTCTTAAAAGGTGCCATAAATCTGTTTTATCTCTATTGTACGTATTTTCATATTAGTTTTTATTTTAGCATAGGTTCTGTGTAGTATATCTAAGGAAGCACTTTTTCTCTCTGAAAACTCAATGAGGCTCAAGATGTCATCTCTAAATATTTCAAATTTTACTAGTCATATTGAATCTGTACTTCTGCAGATTTCAAGATGCTTTTGAAATACTGCGACTTCTTGGTTGGTCTTGGACTTTCTATCAAACATTCCACTCATGAAAGATTCTTTTCAGAGAAATAATCTCATTAACATTCCCAAGACTTAATCAAGGCATTAGCTTGAAAAACATGCACCTCTGACAAATGCACGTTCATCCAGCTTCAACTTTCATCTGCTGAAGGAGGTTTAAATTTCTATTCTGAAATCTTTTTTGAGTTAACGTTATTCCTAAAGACACTTTTGTGTTTGTGCTTCCACAACTTTTGTTGTGTAAATTAAGCTAGGTGGCTCTGTTGGCAAAGTTTATTTCCTAGACTGAGCCATTCTTTTGATGCTTTGGATTCTGTAACATCTTTCAACTCTCTTTTTGAACTGTATCTGCTTCTGGAATATTTTTACAGTTCTAGTGAGTGCACTGGTTGGTACAGATTTCCATTATTGACTTGATCATGTTCCACAACATGAATGGAACCCTTAGGTTATGTAGATTAGCTTAAGTTGTATTAGATGAATGGCAAACTGAAGGAGAGCATTTTTTGATTAGATATTAAGAAGAAATTTTTACTATGAGGGTGCTGAGGCACTGGAACAGGTTGACCAGAGAAGCTGTGGATTCCCCATTTCTGATGATGTTCAAAACCAAGCTGTATGGGCTTCTGAGTTACCTGGGCTAGTGGAAGGTATCCCTGCCCATAGCAAGGGTTTGGAAATAGATGATTTTTGAAGTCACTTCCAACCCTAACCATTACATGATTCTATGATTCCATGACTTGTGTACTAAATGATGTAGATTGTTCTCTTTGCTACATAAAAACCTCTTCACAATCTGCTAATTTCTTTATAACTTCCTGATCATCAGTTGCTGCAGCACACCTTCATCACACACTTTCTCTATGAAAATTCCTAGTCTTCAAGACACCTTTAGGCTCTATCCATGACATAGTTTTTGTCCAAATTTTTGGCTAACAAGCTGCTTTTAATCTTGCAGTCAGAAGCATGATAAAATACAACTAGTAGCTAAAGCTGGAAAAATTCTGTTGTAAATAAGAGATTCTTTTGATGGTCATAACTAACTATTAGAAACAGCTATTTAGGGATGTTTAGGAGCCTTTTACCCTCTCCCAAACTGAAATGCTTATTAAACACTTGCGATCTTACGGAGCTATTAGTGTTTTTAAATATAGAAATGAAGTAACAGCTTTCTAAAGCTTAATGAAATCAGAGAGCTTTAATGGATTTTTAATTTAAGCTCCTTTTTTTCATTTAATTTCACAATATGCTGCTTATTTTTAGTTCAACAGTGAAGCTGGGAAGATACTGATCTCACAAACTCTTCAGAATATTTTTTATCTTGTAACTAGTACTAGCAAAAATTGATATTTGAACCTTTGTTTAGAAATTTGCAGTTAGGTACCAATCCCTGTCTTTCAGTTCTTTATTTCGTGCTTCTATTACAATATTCATCCTTCTCTTTAGCCAAAAAAACCTCCACTGGCATACTGCTTTCAGTCAGCAGGACAATGGAGAAAACTGAAGGGAATGGTAGTAATGCTGACCCTCCACTAGGGAGCTGTCCACTGCTTTGTCTGACCTGAGGAGAATTGGGTCTTTTCCCTCTGACAACAAAGGTTGCACTAAAGCATAACTTAATTTTCTGATTTGTAAAGAACCTTACAACCCAAAAATACAATTTTATTAAGCTATATCCTATGTAATTTCAAAGTATCTCTTCATAATTTCTCAGTGATCTTTCTTTCTAAAGGAATATAAAAATATCACTTTGGAACAAACTGAACAAATAGGTGAGACATAAAAGCTGCAAAAGTTACATTTTAGTTAACTGGAGCATTCCTTAGCTTTGCATATTAGCTTTTTAATGTGATTTAGTTTTTATGCTCTTCAAAATAAGATCTTAGTGAATAATGGGTAACAACATTCAAGTCACCATAAAAGAAAATGACAAAATGACTTCATAAAAATGCCAACAAATGCAAGCTAAGAGCATTTTCAATTTAGCTGCCAAGTTTCTAAGCACTCATCCAAAATAGCTTTGTGATTTTACTTCCAAAGCTATTATCTGAACCTGAATAAGTAGCTGTCAATAACTATCAGCTATTATGCTGACCTTTTCCTGTCTGAGGCAAAATCAGAACAGGTCTGTTGAAAGCCATACCTGGCTTCCAGTACAGAAGATCCCATTAGCTGTTAATTCTTTACTCATCTCTGAGGTCAGTGTTCTTGTCACTGCCTTTACAGCAGTCCTGCAACACTTTAATAGTGATATGCTCAGTTGCTGTGGAGTTCTAGTTATGCTTAGAAGAAAATTATCAATGAAAGCAGGCATGAGAATAACGGCAAACATACTTTTTTCCTAAATGGATTCCTTATTTTACCTTGAAAAAAATTGGTCTTAGATACTATTTTTTTATAAGTCAGTAAGTCCATATGTTTTACAAGCAGATATATAATGAGTAACATTAAGTTATGTCAGTCATACACCAATGTCATGTTTTATTATGTAATGCAGAAAGGCTCACAAAACTTACTCAACTTTCACAAACTGGGAAATAAGATTGGTGTTGTTTGAGCAGGCTGAATTCCTCAGGAGGAAAAATTGTTCATTTCAAAGAAGTAAGAACTGCTGTGATTACAAAATAAGCACCAATTAATTAAAATGAAATTTAATCAAGCTTCACTCAGGTTTGCATTCTCTCTCATGTCTTTAAGAACTGATCTCTAGGAAAGACTTAAAATCACATCATCTGAGGTAAGTTGCTTCTTATTTAATTGTATATGATGAAGTTCAAAAAACCCCAAACCCGCAAACAAAACAACTACATAATTTAATCTAAAAATCGAAACCAGTTTTATTTTCAATTAAGATGTAACTGGTAGTTCTGAAGTTACAGTTCCCTCTACACTTATATTTTCTAATTCACCTATTTTCAGGCTATAGGCAGATGAATGAGGGGATGGGTCTCACAAGAGTGACGTTTTCATACTGGGGAGATTGTGACACCTCAGAGTCAAGTTTTGTGTTCTCTTTCTTTCCATGTCTTCAGTTCTTATTTTCTTATGCACTGACATCTGTGTTCATCATGCTGCATTCGACCATGACACAGATCTTGAAACTTTTGGTCAATTTGAACTACTACTACCAAGAGATGCAGGAGCACACCAGATTTTCAGTCATCCTCAGTCCTTCTGTAAAACTCCTCTTCTCAGCTCTCTGTTGTCCATAATTCAGAATAGTCAGGAGTAAAAGTATTCTCCATAATTTTTTTGCACTGTCTTCTGACCTCTATTCCTTACCAAAATTATTTACTAGAAGGTGATGTGCTCAAGATTACACATACAAAGTCCAAGCAAATATCTCTGAGGAAGGCAAAGATTGTAGAACAACTCTTTTTGAGGTTTCGGAACTGGCATGAGGGACATAATTGATGCCAAATACTCTTTGTCTATAATCATCTAGGTGTGTTGTAATAGCACCAGGGCACTTTTATTTCATAATACTTGAAGGGTTTGTGAAATAGATTGTCTACTTCAAAAAACAACTCACTGTTCAGTGGCAATAAAAAAAGCGTATTGGAAGCATAAGCAAAAGCTTAACACTATTACAGCATAAGTGACCTGTTGGCACTGTTCAGTTTTTCAGATTTGTTTTATCTGTAAATTCCAAATCATGTTAGTTTTACTTTTTCAGGAGTAACCCTGTAAGCTAAATATGCAAGCCTTGCCTTGCTTCTTTCCTTCTCATTCCCTTTCCCCTGACTATGGAGAGAAAATATTCTTGAGGAAAATTGCACATAGGCATTCAAATCTTTATTTTCAGCTGAGGTTTGTAGTAGAACAAGTTTCTATGTAGGCTGTGATATCTATGATCCCTATGTATGCACATATATGTGTGGGCATAAATTTTAAATAAAGTTATAATTAGAATGAATAAAAACCGTACCATATTGGTTTCCTAAAGTTAGAAAATGGCACGATCATGGATGCTTACAATATTTTGGTGAAGGTGAAAAAACATTGAAAGATAATGTAAATAATTCCTTCCTTACTTCATTTATACAGGTGCCTTCCACTGTTCGGGAGAGCTGTAATAAACTGTTGCTTCAACTTTTTGATAACAGTTGTCATTTTAATATTTATTTTGATTGTCAGAAAAGAGTTTTGTCTTACAGTTAATGTAAGTTAATAATGTAAGTCAATTAACTCATACAGTTAATGACACAGGAAGTTAATATTGTGACTTAAGTTCAGGAAAAGCAAAGACTTTAAGGACATAATAAATTTTAATGCATCACTTAGAATTTGTCATTGATGTCAAACACCTTGCCAATATCAGCACATCATCTTGTTCATGAACTTGTCTGATGTCATGAAAGATTCAGATTTTGTAGAGACAAAAGCTCTGTTATATCAGTAGTCATAATATTTCTTTTTGGGATATTTTTCGTGTCCTGAATGTTCTCCATGAGAGCTTTTAATGCCAAAACCTAACTATGTAACTAATTAACTTGAAATATTTCATATATTTTTATAAAACACTATGTTTTTGAATTGTCAATAGATAACTGTCTTGGGCATTCATAAGAAAGTAAAGAATGCAAGACAAAACTATTTTTTGAGATGCCATACTTTATTTGATCTCAGGTCAGTCATAGTAATCAGAGCAGGAATTTTAACCAGCTTGAAAGTTATGCTGAGTAGAAGCCAAATGTTGCCTTCAATTTTTCTTTAAAGCTTTGCCTACTATCAACAGCAGGTTGTGTTAGGTATTTGGTAAAAAAAACTAACATGAATTCTAACCTTACCATAGAGAAAATGGTGCAACACTCTTAGCAGGCTAGAGGCTTTTATACTGAATTATTGGAAAAGTTTTTTGGTGGTCTGCAGTAAGTTAATTGAAAATGTCTTCTGTATTGTTTTACTTGTGTAGTGGTTTGGCCTTGGCTGGGCATCAGGCACCCACCAAGCTGCTCTGTCACTCTCCTTCCCAGCAGGACAGCGGACAGAGAATAAGATGGAAAACAACTAGTAGGTTAAGATAAGGCATTTTATTATAGGGAAAAAAAAGACAAGCAGAAGTTTGTGCTCACATAAGCAAAAGGAAAGGTCAGTCTCTACTTCCCATCAGCGAGCGATGTCAGACACTTCCTGGGAAGCAGGGCTTCAGCACACATAGCAGTTGCTCTGGAAGGAAAAGATTGTAGAACAACAAATGTCCCCCTGTTCCTCTTCCCTCCCTTACCTTTCATATCTGAGCTGATGCCACATGGTGTGGAATATTCCTTTGGTTAATTTGGGTCAGCTGGCCTGGTTGTGCCCCCTCCCAGGATCTTGTTCCCTCCCAGCCTCTTGATGTGGAGGGAATGTTAGAGGGACAGCACTGCTCAGCAGTAACCAAAGCATTGGTGTGTTACCAACACCCTTCCAGCTACCAATGCAAAGCACAGCACTGTGGGGGCTGCCAAGGGGAAATGAACTCTGCCTCAGCCAGACCCAATACCACTTGTATCAAAGATATTTCATTTTACATAGGCAGAAATTATCCATTAAATGTTTTCCTTGTTATTTTCTCTTTGTAAGCACTTTCTGTAATAATCACAGGGACCATTAGTAAAATACATTAATGTCATGAGTGGAAAAGGAAGTGGTCAAAGAAGTAATCTTGCCTCAGACTGTGGTCTACACTATAAAAAAAGCTTGCAAATTCATATGCTAACCAGTTAACGTGAAATATGACCCCTGAAACTTGTAACATACACTAAGGAGCTGTAAAAATAAATATTAATTGTGATCATTAGTAACAAAAAAGTGAATTAATAAAGTGATTCAAGAATTTTATCAACCCTCTCTCCTTTAATATGCAACATGTCTCCTTTAGACAGCAACTTTAATATGATGATACTAACAGAAGAGTTTACTTCCAGTGGAACATCTACTTTCTTAGCAAATTTTCTTAAGTATCTTTCTCATGTTCAAGGCATATGTTGTTGTCAAGACTGTCCTATCGGATGAATAAGCAGTAACCTGATTCTCTTTCTCTGGTTTTACAAAACAGTTTTAGCACACTTTCTGACAGTAGGCAATACATGTATTATAAATACAGATGTATCATTGGTTATTATGGTAACAAGGTTCATGTAAATGCCTAGCTGGATAAGGACTGAAAGAAAACTATTAAGTCTTACATAGATTTTAATTGTGTCATAAAGCTGCAGAAAAAAATCAAGAATGGAAGAGTGTAACACTAGCCACAGCAGTAGTTACTATACAGTGGAAAAATGCTGATACTTACATACACATTCATGAGTCGTGAGACAATTATTACAAAGTTTTGTCAACAAAATCTCTCTGGTGCAATCCATCAAAAGACTGAAGAAAAAGTCTCTATATATGTACATAACTCAGATAAAGGCCTAAGAAATGATGAAACCTAGCTGGTCAGTTCAAAAATTCTTCTGCCATTTAAAATTACTCTTTCCAATGTATTCCAGTATTTTATTCTGCGTAATGCTATGTAGAGGACTGGATGATATCATATTAATAATTTCACATGTGTTCTAGTAAAAACTCTGGATGATTATGTCAGAAAAAAAAAGCCAGCATGGCTAATTGTTATGTTTAAATTGTTCACAGTGCACCCCTACAAGCCTATGCTTTTTTGCTAAAAAGAAAAACATTATGCATAAAACTCCATACATTAAATTGTATATTTATTAATTCAAACTGAATAACTTCACAAACGATAGGCAAAATAGAGTCAACATTTGTCTTTTCCACGTGGTAGTGGAGGTGACCATGCTGGATTTTCATACATTCCTTTTTCTTTGAAGACTTGTGTTTGGTTTCTATTCCTGTGTCCAACAGAATGTTTTGAAGGGGCAATAGTCCTCATGTAGACACTTCAGCCAGTGATGCTGGAAGAAGGTAGGCCAGCTATGAAATGGAATTAGCTGGTTTTATTTTAGGAGGGCATCCCTTCTATAGCTTAAGTCAGAATAATATACTTTGCATTATGAGGTTTAAGAGAAATCTTGCTAATCACATGACTGATTCTAAAATTTTAATAATTTATTCATTGCCATTCCTACTACACATATGCATCTCTGTAGCTAGCACATACTGAGATAGGACAGGAGTCATCACTTTTCATCTAAGATGTAAGGTAGCTCTTATTATTATTTATATATTCAAATAATGGCCTAAGATTTTTGGTACCTTTCATGTTTCACAGTAAGGTTCTTAGTGGAGAGATTTTGACTTATGTGATACTTTTATTTTCCTGCTATCAGAACTTATTTTACTTTGGAGGTTTGAACCTGTGCTGCGAGATTACAGATTCTTTTGCAAGAAGAGGTAGGCACAGGCATAATAGAACATTTTGGTACTCAAAGATGAGAAATGTGCAGCTAACACAGAGAAGTGAAGTATTTCTATTAGGTCAAAGACTTTTCAATCTATGTTTCTTGCTTCCAGTGTGGTATATTAAGATTTTTCATAAGCATTTTACATATCTACATAGAATGGGAAAAAGGTTCTCAAGTGGTTGTCATGGTTTAAGCCCAGCCAGCAGCCAAGGCCCACACAGTTACTCTCTCACTCCCACACCAGCAGGACTGGGGAGAGAATTGGAAAGGTAAAAGCCAGAAAACTCATGGGTTGAGATAAAGACAGTTTTATAGGGAAAGCAAAAGCCACACACACAAGAAAGGCAAACCAAGGAATTAATTCAGTACTTCCCATGTGCAGGCAGGTGTTCAGCCATCTCCAGGAGAGCAGGGCCCCATCACACACAGTGGTTATTTCAGAAGACAAGTGTTATCACTCCAAATGTCCCTCCCTTCCTGCATCTTCCCAACACCTTTATATCCTGAGCCTGATGTCATCTGGTCTGGAATATCCCTTTGGTGAACTGGGGTAACCTGTCCTGTGTCCCATTCCAACCTCCCATGCATCACCACTCTCCTTGACATTGTGGCAGTATGAAAAGGAGAAAAAGCCTTGGTGCTGTGCAAGCCCTGCACAACAATAACAAAAATGTCTCTATATTATGTATCATGTGTTCAGCACAAATCCAAAACACAGCCCCATACCAGCTACTGTGAAGAAAATTAACTCTACCCCAAATGAAACCAGCACAATGGTCCTTTAGATTTCATCAGTTCACAAAAGGGACCACACAGAACGGGTTTAGTGAAAGTTTTTGATCAATTATCCTGAGAAAAAAAATTCCTGCTTCAAAATTGATGATATCTGTTGTTGATATATGAAAATTCAAAACAAGGAAGTAAACAGTATTTCTTTTTTTTTCTGAATTGGATTAATCTGATGCAAGATGAATGAAATGGCTAGATAGATCTCGATTTGGGATGCTGAACATTCTAGCTTTTCAAAATTTAAAAATAAATAATAATAACAGTTTTGCAGATAGTAGTTAGACATAAAATTACAGTGTTATAGAAATGAACATCAGAGCTCTCGTTGACTGCATATTGGCTGAATTTCATGCAATGCATTTAAAATTATTTAGGACAGCATTAATGTTAAAAAATAACCCCTAGTCTTTTGCAAATGCAGTAGATCTTTGATAGATAAATCAAACTCAAGTACTTTGGCTTCTTTATTACAGCACATCTGTTAGTGAAATAGAAAGTCTGTACCACATAGTATATTCAAGCAGTAACAATCTTTGGATGTTTTACTTATGGTTTAACTACTGTCTTTCTACTAGCTTCTTTCATGGTTATTCAGCTGTGCTATGTATCGCATTCTCTTCTCCTTCTCAGCTAAATTATACAAGGAGCTGATCTTTGGAAGGCCACAAATAATCGGTAAACATGCTAGTTCTTCTTCTCTAAATCAGGAAATTGACAGAAAAGCATAGAGCACAGGTGAAACTGTCATCTTAATCAGTGGCATCCCACATCCTAGCTGTGTTTACTACACTCCTATGCAGTACAGTACTTGCTTTTTAAAACTGAGAGTAGTGCCTAAAGTGGTATTCTTAGTACTCCTTTTGACCTCTAGGTTTTACCACATAGTGAAGAGTCTGACTTGAAATCTATCAAGGGGGAGACTGTTTTCTCCTATC
Source organism: Rhagologus leucostigma (assembly GCA_013397725.1). Lineage (NCBI taxonomy): Eukaryota > Metazoa > Chordata > Aves > Passeriformes > Rhagologus > Rhagologus leucostigma. Next base: position 776,981 of record VZTD01001251.1, on the reverse strand, counting down.
TAAAACACAGTGGTTAAGTTAAGCATTAATATCTGGGGGGAAGTTGCCTGCCTTTATATTGAAGCAGATGATTACTTTTCATTAGTGGCCAAACTAGTTCCCCGTGCAACTTCTGTATTATACAACCTTTCATTAGGAAAAAGGTAAATGTAAAATCAGTTTCATTTTACTGTCAATGTAATACAAAAATAAATAAATAAAGTCCATTTTCCTTTGTTGCTATAACATACCAAGATGAACATGACCTGATTTCTCAATATTTAGGGCAGATGATCAGGGCAACTCTAATATCTTCAGTAGCAAATCTTTAGGCTTGTATTGATTACAGCTAGGTTGACATATAGTGTGATAAGCGTCTGTAAAGAGAGGCAAAATTGCCACTAGCCGAGGAAGCAAAAATTCTGATTATGTGCATTATCGTCATTGGACAAAACTTGGTGATACTGCTTGTGTCTAAACATTTTTTGCAAGAAGTTTTAATTTTACTGAGAAGAAAGGGTGTATGTGAAGAGGAATATCACCAGGCAAATTAAAATAAAAAGAATATCAAACCAATTAAATGTATGAAAACCAGAAGGAAGGAATAATTTTTCTTGAGGACATGTGTTTCACTCTCTCTTTCTTTCTTTCTTTCTTTCTTTCTTTCTTTCTTTCTTTCTTTCTTTCTTTCTTTCTTTCTTTCTTTCTTTCTTTCTTTCTTTCTTTCTTTCTTTCTTTCTTTCTTTCTTTCTTTCTTTCTTTCTTTCTTTTCTTTCTTTCTTTCTTTCTATCAGTGTTCAAAGAAATTTACCTTTGTTACTACTTAGGTTATTTTTTTGCTTATTATAAATTATTACAACTGGGAAGAATACTACTCTGAGCACATGTGAGCTGTTCATTAGTTTGAGCAGGAGTAAAACATTCATTTGGTAACCTTCACAGTATTGTGGAATTTCTGAAGTCCATTTCTTAATTCCAGCAGTGTTGCAGATAATGCATTACTTTGGCATTTACTCCCATGAGCATAAGCATGTGAGAATGCGAATGGGTATGCTTGTATAATTTTCTTGGTTGCACTTTTCTCTGAAGAGAAATATAGAATAAACAATTTGCCTGCTCAACAGTTCTCACTGTATAAGAAGAAAAAATAGTTCTTGAAAATGCCTCAGATGCACGTATTTTTATCTAGGCTTTCCCTTTTTTAAAATAGCTTAACTCTGTGTGTGTGTGTGTGTAAATATTTCTCTTTGCACTTAATTTTATGGGATTGTTTTCAGTGCTTTTCTAAGATTTCTATTTATGACTATTTTTTTAAAGCAAAAAAACCCAACCAAAAAACAAACAAAAAAACCCCTCAAAACCCCCCAAAACAACAAAAAAAACCCCAACCAAAAAACTACTGCCTTCTTTTACTGTTAGTGCAAATTGCAAACATAAATCAGTGTGCACTCATTCATGGTGCATACATGCATAAAACAATATGCATCGTGAAATGGTGAATATATATAAAAGCCTTGCTCATGTTTTTCAACTATTTCTGGTCAATATTCCTTACATTAGAAAAAACCAAAACCCACAAAACAACCAGAGTTGGGTGGAAATACTAAATATAAGTTAATAATAAGCATATACAGGAAGGCCATATAGGTGTTCTCAAGCCAGGGTACTTGGTTCATTTATGTATGCACAGCGAATTAGTGCAGCAACAATTACGATATTCTGCCCTAACTGAACTGGAAGCAGTGGAGGCTACAACTACTGGATATTGGTATGTGAAGTATCGCAGAATATTCTGGTTTGGAAGAGATCCACAATGGTCACGGAGTCCAGCTCTGAAGTGAATGGCCCATCTGGGGATGGAATCCACAACCTTGGCATTATTAGCACTATACTCTGACCAACTGAGCTAATCTCAGTGGCATAGCTAGAGTTCTTCCCAGTAGCTATATTTCTTGACCAGATTGATTGGTTTATACCTCCATAATTTCAGACTGCTGGAGAGTTGACCTGAAGTGCTGAAGGAAAAAAAATAGAGAGGTGAAGTCTTGGATTTGCTATACCTTTCTTAAAGTTTAAAGTAGGAGTATGTCTGCATAAATAGATAAAAGCTTCATGTTTTAAGACAGATCTCCTTCACACTTTTTGTCTTGAAATGAAGCAACAGCTGGTGTTTTTTAATGCAAACTGACATGTAAAGCAGCATGACCAAATGGGTGACACATAGACCAGCTCTAATTTGCATGGTGTATTTCATCCCATCTCTTCAGGCCCAGAGACAGGGTGCATCCTCACAGCAAGGAAACAGTACATTCAGCAGCTGGATGAACCTTGGAAGACAGGGAATTCAGACCAACTTAAGAACACATGCAACAGGTGCCTATTGCAAAGCACTCTTCAGACGGTCGTCTCATCCTCCACTGAATTTAGTCACTTCCTAGGGATTGTAGACTACTGATGTAGCATCAAAATGAAATAGGAAATTGCCTTTCTCCTTTCCTCATTCTACTTAAAATTTTTCTCTATGTTGACTTGCAAAGTTCTGTAGGCACAAAGTATTATGCTCCTCAGTTTGATGCCAGGCAATACATAGCAGTTATAGTGATCTTCAGCAGGATTTTCCTTTAGGAATACTTGGGCTATTAACTGAAGCAATTATTTCAGATAACCCATGCATTCCACATATATTCTGTGATGCCTCAATAGCTGTAACAGAAAACTGTTTGTCATATATGATGCTTATGAGTACCAGCAATAAATGTCAGCTTCATAGAAGTACTTCAGCATTCTCCTTTTTGGAAAATCCATATATAGAACCTGTCAGTACTTAATGGCCCACTTCCATAAATGATAGATGAGACATTTTGGTAAATTTAGGTGAGAGGTTTACTTCAAATTAGCAATTTTTCCTTTCCCTTTTTTCTAAGAACAGAAACTTTGTTTCTGTCTCTCCACTTTGGTAGAGCTTCAGAAATGTTTGTGTAATGCAATTGCCTACTGTGGAAGAAGGACATAATGTTCTGACATGTTGACCTGATGCTACAACTGGTTATGTTCTTTGTGGCTAAGAAATGCTAAGTGCTTCTTTTTTTATGCTCTTCCTCTCATTTTTGTCTTGCACTTCTTTACTAATTAACTGAAATCTATTGAAAAAAAAAATAATCTCCAGAGAAAAAGCAGCATGTGTTTTCCTCGTAAATATGCCTGTTGCTCTCAGACCTTCATGGTGGAGTGTATGATAAAAAAACTTAGTGCTAAAAAGCTTCATGCTCCTTGTGTCCTATAAATTCCCACATTTTTTGTATCCTGGGATGCTCCCTAGCATTCTGTAATCTTGCAGAAGTCAACATTTATTCATTGTAATGATAGACAACCTCTTGACATTGCCTTTGGATAGGCGTATTTTCTAACCAGTAACTGTGTGCTGAAAAGCTCTACATATTTAAAGACAGATGTAGTGTGGATGTTAACAACCAAAATGTACTATGAACTACAAATGCAGTAAAGCAACTGCACAATTCATTTCACCATTTTAATGTGTTTTGGTTTTTTGGTTTTTTCGGGGTGGAGGAGGTTTGCCTCTAGGATAGTCCACATAACGATATAACAACTTGAGGCCTAAATAGAGAGAAAAGCCAAGACCAAACAAACTCTCATTTACGTGAGGCAACTCTTGTAATCGTACAGTTAAGAAACTATTTTACATTTTCTGCGATGTGTTCTCACTGGCCCAATGACAGATATTACTTCCTGCATAACTGTATAAAGCTCATTTTCGTAGACAAATGAAATTTTCTCCCCTGGCAACTTTTCATGTAGACCTAGAGTCACTTATTTTTGCCTCTGTATTAATTAGCAGAGAGATTTGCCTGTTATGAAAGGGATGGCAGTCCCTTGTTAAATTTCCATCCAAGCCAACAGAATTGCATTAATATCCCCTGGATAATCAGTTCACTCCGTACCTCTTGAACTTCTATCAGATGAGTCTATATAAATTAGTAGCTTCCCACATATCCCACCAAATTCCTTCCTTCAAGAATGAAAGTCCTTTCTTTCCCCTAATTCCTCTGCTACGTATAGTAATAACATGTATTGTAGGTGTCACCTTGGAATTAACAACAATTGCTGTAACAAGGTTTCTCTAAATTTAACTCACTTTAACTCCACTTCATATTGCATATGAACCATACATAACTTAAATTTAGAATGTCATTGCACTGATACATTATTCTTCAGATTTATATGGTGATTGATTAACTTGTGAACAGTATTAACACATCCTTGTGTAACAAATGCAAAATCAGAAGCTTGCCCCTGTTTTTTTTAGGTTACTAGGCACTCCTGTACCTTTTCCCATTTATACAGTATATCATACTAACATCAAGAGGTTCAGCTACTTAAGTGATTGTCTGGTAACACTTGCCAGACTACAAATACTTCACATCTCCTTTTTCATTTTTTTAATTAATATAATGCAATTATGACAATTCAACATAAATATTACAGCCTGTTGCAAAATGCATGTTTTATTGACATATCACCTTTCAAGTGTCAAAGATAGGCTAAACACAAATTTGAAATACTGCAATTTCAGAACATTTCTGGAGATGAAAATCCTTAGACCTCCCACACTGAGAATTTTTGTATTCTGAGACCTAATCTACAGTGTGAGTGGAAGTGATAAAACCGACAACAATTTAAGGAGAAGGATATTTCAGATTAAATTGTAATACGATTTTACTATTCTCCTCTTTGTTCCCCCTATCTTTTCAAAGAGAAGACTACTGTGTGGCTCTTAAAAATGTGTTTTGAAGAGAATTAATTAGGTTTTGGGCATTTCATTTCTGATGTTATCATGAATATCATTTCTGGATTTACAGATTAATTTTTTTTTCTCATATCATTAATTCTTTCTCCATTTCCTTTACAGAATAATACTTAGATGCAAACAGATGGTAAAACAAGCAATTATTGTTCTCAGCAAACATTATGTGTATTCCATAAGGAATGTATCTTTCAAAAGGAAAACTTTTGGAGCTTTTTTTTTCCCAAGTGCATTTAGAATATAATACACCTCACTCTAATGAGACCATTGTTCTCACTCTCTAGAAATATATATGGAGAAGAATATGGAACTGAAGTTTGCTGAATAATTCACTTAAATATTTTCTGAAATCATGTTCTGTCACTGCTTAAAAAAACCCAGTTCATAGTTGACTGTGAATACGTAGATATTCTGGTGTTTTATCAAACTGGAAATGTCCAAAAGTCACTTAAAATATCATATAAGATAAACAGCAAAGAGACTTAATATAGCTGATCCCATAAACTTCTCATACTTTTTCTAAGGATGATTAATCTGCACTAACTCATAGCATATCTTATTACGCACATGTTAAAATAGATGCTTAGGATATAAAGAATTAAGTAGTAATGTCAAGTTTTTCCCATGAAATGATGCCTGGCTTGTTAAAATTTATCATACTGCACACTATTAGTGGTATATCAAGAAATAGGATCCAAAAAATGCAAATCAACAGAAATATGCTAAAATCCTTTGCTGTGAGCAAATGTAGCTCTCTATCAGTGTATTTTACACATGGATAGATTATTTCATTGCTTTTAGAAGTTAGATAATTACTGCATACGCCTGAACTTTCTATAGAAAGATATATCATCAAATGCATTTATTGAGGTAGGATGGATTATGGTTCAGTGTAAAATCTATGAGTATTTTTGCTGATAATGTAGTCAGTGACATTGCTTAGCTGTGGAATGTCCCCACTCAAATTACTGGAGTTATGTGCCAACACAATAACATAAATAAATAAAACCCCCACAGCTATATTCATCTATAGTGATTTTTTTATGTGTGACGGAATTTGGACTGGGAGACACGCACTTCCACTTTTTCTCCTTTTCCTAGCTCCAATGCCAGTGGTATAGAAATTGCAAGCACTTTTTCTCAGTATCCCTTCAGCGTTAAAAATTTCCACCCAGTGCATTTGCACTAATGAAATCTGGTTATCTAACTTATTTGATTAATAAACTCTGTGTGTCTGCGTGTGTGTGCATGTGTGTCCCACAAGTAGGAAATGTAACCATATCAGTTGCACTTGTGGAATATGACAAGGTATTAAAAAGGAAACATTCTTTCAAAATTATTAGGCAAAGTAAATACTGTAATTTGAAAAAGTCAACTGTTTAACCCAAGATAATTTCTGCATATAAAGATCTGGGCTAAATGCAAAGGAACAACGAAGCCTGAGGCTACAGGTTTTTCTAACCACCCCCGGTCTTTCTTCAAACATATTCAAGTAACAAGGTATGGTTAATTAACTGATGTATTTTCTTTGCTGGAAGAACTACTGAATATTCTATTCATTTTATTTTTCTCATATCCAAAGCTTGAAGGAAAAAATAATAACTACATACTGTATAGTTACCCAAATGCATTGCGATTATCTACTTTATCATCTCCTTGGTCCATCTTGCATTCGAACAGTGGACAACAAACCTGACAGCACACAGCATTACTTGTTAAGCATTAAGTTGGTTATGTGCTACTTGTTCCTCACAGTCTATTTCTTTACACTGATGATCTCTCTCTTATACATAACAAATCAAACATTTTGTTTTCACAGAGCAAGATGGAAAATGGTACCAAACTGTACCCTGCTGATTAGCAAGTGAAAACATTCCTTTCTTATCAGGTATCAGCATATCTTTCTGCAAGGGTAGACTGCTGTCTCTAAAGTCCTGCCTGGGTCTATGAACATTACCAAGGGAAGGAAGTAGGATACAGAAGAAAGGCAGAATCTATTGTAGAATAGAGCAGAACCTGAGAAAGTTATTAATAATGGAGTGAATTTTGAAGAAGATACTTCAAGAAAGTTGGTGTGAAATGTGAAAGGGAAAAACTCTGTTTTACATCTAATGCCAAAAAGACATGTTGGAACTATTTCCCCTGAATTTTCTAATTGACTTTTCTATAAACTTGGCTCAAAAACCTAGTTTAGCAGAGCATATAAGCACATGTTTATATTTTAAACTTGTAATATTTAGACACTGCACTGAAGTGACAGTTTGAACCAATATGAGAGGGACAAGAGTGTGTGTTATGATAATATAAGGAATTTCCTAAACAAAAGCAAAATGTACGAACGTTCATTAGACAAAAACCTTTTGGTGAGCCTGGCTATGCCACATGCCTGGTGTGAGTGGTGAATTAAGAGGGAAGAAACCCGACTAATGTGCTGTATACTCAGTTTCTACAATTTAATGTACTGAGCTCCTGTTGTTGTTAAATCAATTGAAATCAGAAAAGAAAACAACCAAATAAGCAAAATATATGAATTATTGTTCACTTAAGGAAAATAATGGGCTAATGTTGGTGAAAACAGCGTAGTCTTTTTCATTTCAGTAGCTATCACACGTAATTAATAGTCTTGCAAATAGACCATAGGTTGATCAGGCAGTGAAATTCAATAATTATTGCTCCAAGAATAATTCTGGGGCTCCAGGTTGGTGTTTAAAATTATTGGTAGAACATGAGCTATGAACATGAGTTTTCATGTGTACTATAAATCCTCAGCATGTCTTTTCCCTGCCCCCTCCCACCTCTCAACATCTCACAAGAAAGCTGCCTAATTTAGCATAGCATAAAATAAACTTTAGAGATGTGAACTTGGTTGGAAAGAGTATTTCAATTATATTCTACTTGCTGACATTTACAATTAAAAGCAATGAGTATCTTCTGTGAATAATCAGTTTGATGGATTAGGATTTCAGGAAAGTATTAACACAGTTGAAAATGAATAGGGAAAATATAAATCTCAGCATGTAAAATGATAACTTTTACTTCCAGAGCTCAGATTGTTATGATATATATACGCATAAAGTTCTGTATTAACAAGGAAGGATTTGTTTTGAAAAGCATCTTTTATGCTCACAGCTGTGGATTTCATAACGTGTTGTTTATCTTGGTTTATTGTAAATCCTCAGGCAATGACAGTGCTTTAGGATAAGGTAAGCAATTGTACTTAATTTCCTAGAGACTATTGTGTTGGAGTAGTTCAGTTTCTCTAGAAGCCTAGATGGTCACGGAATACAGAGCTGAGGTGAGGAAAAAAGTGTTTGGCGTCTCTGGGATTCCTGAAAGGACTCTTCCTTGGCTTCACATAGAGAGCACAAAGTAAAGACTCAGTAATGAATTACCTTTCATGTAAATGAAACAGTATCCCTTTTTTTCCCAAAAGTACAATAGAACCTCTATGTGGGGAAGACTAATGCCATACTTGACTCAGGATTTCATTTGACCACAATCAATATTGGATGTGTAAGGAGGATTTTTGAAATTAAACACCTCTTAGTTCCCTTCATGTTTGTGTATAAATTCCTATACAAAACAATTAAAATCTTTCTGTCTTGAAAATATACTTTGCATTGTTGTACTCAACATAGTATTTTATAATCTCACACTATAGATCACTGAACAGGCAGAATCCTGCAAGAAGACAGCACTGTGGGAGGCTTTTGATGGAAAAAATAAATGCCTGGTTGCAAGTGCAAGGGAAGGATGCTGCTTCTGAGAAGAAGGAGGAGCCTTCATAGGGCTTTTTTTTGGGTAGAGAAACCTTAAAACTGTGAGAACAGAAGGCAAAACTTGAGGAAAAGAAAATACCATGGATAAGGAAGATTTTTTTAATGGGTTATTTTATTCCAAGTTCATGTAATTTTTGTCTTTTAGGGAAATACATATGTAGAGATTGAAAGCATTTTGATGTTCTTTAGATACCTATCTTTAAATAAGTAGCACAGTTTCACCAAAAGATTCTTCTTCCTCTGAGGTCCCCTGACATAATCTTCCCCCACACTGCATGCCAATAATGAAGTGCAATTTTTAATTTACCTTGTAAGTGAAAGCCACATCTGTTACAAAATGGCCAGTTGCAAAACTAAATTTCCCAAAAGACAAAAACCCTACAGTGAAAAGCCCTGGCTTCCAGCTGTCTCTCAAAGACAGAATAGCAAAAGACAAAATAAGATCCCAAGGTAGGACACCTTCCTGTGTCTCACAAAAAAAAAAATTACCTTTCAAACAATTTATCAAATCTGAGTTTCACACATTGATTGTAGTTGTTATTGACACTTAGATAATTAATGCAACATCATATGTAACTTGAAATACTTCAAGTAAATCAAATTGCTTGATGGTTAGAATCCTGAGCTTCAACAAATGTATCACTTAGAGTTCTGGTTCAATATACCATCCACTATCCATCTAGCATATTTTCTTCTGAAGAGAAGTGGAAATGGTCTGGCCAGATGAATGATGTCTTGCCAAGCTTTTGTCTTAGTCAGTACAATCACTGGACATAATATAGAAATAATTTATTGTGCAGAAGCTGAAGCCCTGGTTCCTCCTTCCAAGACTGTGCTAACCAGGAAGATCAGAGTTTTGGTCTACATGTCCTCCTTGTACATATTATGTTTCCTATACAAGTGATGCAGTTGCAACAAAGCAGGTGAATACTGCAAAGAGAAAGCTCCCCTTTGACCTGCTTTATAGCCTGGCATTTTCCTTGGTGGTTAAAGATATGGCCTTGAATGTCCTTGGGCCTGGAATAGTGCTGAGTACCAGATATTCACCTCTGACTCTGTCCTCTAGCTGCTGTGTATGTACTGCTCTTTCCTTCATATCTGCTTTAAAATCAAGCAACTACCTCAGAATTTAATAAATAAATAATAACAGAAGCCTGATCCAAAGACTGACTCTTCAGTGTCTGGAGAGCACTGGCAAAGAAATTTTTAGTTTTGGCTTGGAGGCATGCATGAGGTATAAGCTGATCTAGTCTGTAATGGGTATCCTCAAAAGCACAAAAATAGAAGCAGTGGATTTTTATGTGAAATATTGTAATGTATTATATCTATTGAATGTTGTATTAAATGCTTGTACATACTTTAAGTTTTGGCACCTCCAATGTTATGTAAGTCCATGGGCCTTTTTGGGGGTGATTTGGATTTAAACGCAAGTACTTCAGTTTTGCCTAAGGCCAGCTTTATGTTCTTCAGTCACTTAATGAGTTATACCTTAAAGTTCTATGAACAAATCTATATTAGCTCTAAATTCAGAAAGCTCTACAGTTATCAGCTCTTCATTTCCAGGCAAGAGAAAATCTCAGAATTCTGTACAGATTTTGATATTTGAGTTTCTAGAGCATGAATCAGGGTTTCTGAGGTACAAACCCTGTTTAGTTGAAACAAACACTGTGCATAACCTCTATAGGTCTTTGTCACAAGGTTTTTCTCTGAACACCCCACCATTTTTCCTGTTATTTTTCTGATGAGTCTCTATGTAAAATGCAATTTAACTCTGTTGTGGTTTGACATTGGTCAAAGGCCATGCACCCACAAAACCCATCCACTCAGCCTCTTTTGCTTTCAGCTGGGCAGAGCAGAGGGAAAAAAAATTTAATGAAGGTCTCATAAGTTGAGATGAGGATTGGGAGAAAAACACTCCAAGGGCAAAAGACGTTCAAATTTAAAGGTATAAAGTAAATGTATTATTAACAGAGTTAGAGGAGGATAATGAGAAGTAAAATAAGCCTTTAAAATTCCTTTTTTCTCTCCCAGACCCTCCCTCTTTCTCACCGACAGCGCAGGGAGACAGGGCGTGTGGGTTTTGGTCAGTTCGTCACCTGAGATCTTTTTCAGTTCGCTTAGGGAGAGGAATCTTTCTTCTGCTATGTTGTGAGTCCCTCCCACAAGCAAAATAGTCTTCCTAAAACTGCTGTGGCGTGAGTCACTCATCCATGGGGTGCAGTCCTCTAATGATAGGCTGCTCTAGTTTGGAAGCAAGGACCTTCTTTCTCTATTTCTGGAAGCAGGGGCCCTCTCACTCTATTCGGGTCTCCCACTGGATCACAGCTTCGTCTGGCTTCCACCTGCTCCAGCATAAGCACTTTTCCCATGGGCTGCGAGTCGATATCTGCATCCCCTGTGGACTTCAGGGATTACAGAGGGACAGTTTGTTTCACCATGGTCTTCACCACGGCTTGCAGATGAATTTTGGCTCCAAGTCTTGGAGCACCTCTTCCCCCTCTTTCTCCACTGACCTTGGTGCTGCCATGTCGTTCTCTCTTACATGCCCTCATTTCCTCTTTTTCTCTATCTAGAAGAAAAACTATTGCCTGTAGCTACCATTGCCAACAAGTTCCACTAATTCAAAAATTTTTACAGCATCTCACAGCACCGAGATGTTGATTTCATCTACGTTCCATGTCAGGGAATCGCTTGCCATGTTTCCACTGTTGGCTACGTGGCCCCCACCACCACCACGTGGGCAGTGGCAGCCACCGTGGCGCTGGTACTATTTAACACCTCTCTTCATGTGGGGCGTCGGGAGAGAGAAGCTGCTGCCGCCACCCCTGCCCTCCTGCACACAGCGCACCTGGCTAGGGGCAGCCAGGCAGACAAAGCTCGCCACAGGCCACACCGAGATGGCAGTGGCGCGGCAGTGCATCGCCACCAGCTACACCCAGAATGGCGACGGCAGTGGTGCCTTGCCACCCCTGGAAAAAACTGCATGTGCGCTGTTTTGATTTTCTTCTTAAATATGTCATCACAGAGGCATTACCAACCTCTCTAATTGGGCCAGCAGCATGTCCATCTTCAGAGCCATCAGAGATTGGCTCTATCAGACAGGGTGGAAGCTTCCAGCAGCTTCTCACAGAAGCCACCTCTGTGGCCCCCCGCTACCAAAAACCAGGCCATGTAAAACCAATACAAACTTGATACTTGAACCATTTTTCACTCAGAAGATTTCTAATAGAGAAATAATAAGGCAGAAACATGAGGCATTATTTTATCAGTGTTTTCTGAGCTACATTTAGTGCACTGAATTTCAAACTGGGCTATCGATGATTTCCCAGAAAACAGGACATTTTTACAGGCTAGCTTTTAAGAGTATGCTCTCTTCTTCTGGAATAGAATTGGATTATTGCCATTATGATGCTAATTCTGCAGCTCCCTCAAGGTGCTAAAGTCTGCATACCATCCATATGTTCTGTTGTATTCCTAAAATTGACCACAAACCCTTCAAAACATGGCTACAGTCATCGTTGCAGTTTTCCTTACCTTTTGCAAGCCACTACATGGTAAGATTTTTTACTGATTCAAGCCAGTAGTCTAGCATTTCTTTTTTTGTCAAGTACATAAATGTGGTATTTAAAAACAGTAAGGGAGCAATGAGAATCTGATGAACTCCTACACCTTATTAGATGGCTTTAAAGTTAGATAATTTGAAGACTTTCTAGAGGTTTTCAAATTGCTTCACTGAATTACTGTCAATACACCTGTGCAATGAGCTCACTAAACAGAATTCTCACAATACTATCAATGTGGTTAGAAAGGAGACATTGGACTAAAAGGTAATGTGATTGCCAATTTCTTTAATGGGCATTCTTAATGAATTTTATCAGAAGACTGATTCACATAGAACATGCACAATTAGCTGTGCCCACATTTAATACACCACAATTGCCACATTAGCCTTGGTTTCATTCCTGCTTGGAAGTGCTTTTCTTCTAAAGTGTATTGTACAGTAATATAATATCCTAAGCATTATATACAGATAAAAAGTCACTTTTTAATTCCTCATGTTCGCCAAATTACGATACACATTAAAAAAAAAGATGAGTATACAATGCAAAATGTCTTAATCAACTGATAAGAAGAAGGTAATTAAGCCTCTTTTGAAACTCTGTTGAAGTAAACATATAGAGATGTGATTTCTGGTCTTTGGTCAATGACTGATTAATAAAATTCAGTTGAAATTAAACATATTGTCCCTGTCTTGCATAGGACTGTGCTCAAATACACAGCAGGAAGTCCTCTAAGTCAAACTAATTATGCTGTTTTTAGAAAGTCTTCTTACAAACTCCTTTTATTTTTCTTTGGGCTTTTTTTGTTTGTTTCTGGCTTTTGCCTTCTGTTGAGACTTAACATACCAATTTAATTCTGAAATCAGGTTGAACATTTCAGCTTTCCCTATCAGGGAAAACAGACATATGGATCTATCTCTTTCTAGCACTGTATGAGAGCTGCTACCCTCATATGGCACACAAACATGCCACATTCTCTCTAGTCCTGACCAGGCTGCACCAAGCAATGCCACTGTAGTTGTATGTGGGTAATCTTTGCTGAGTTGTGCAGGGAACTGCACCTTGGCACTTCTGCATCTGTCACAGAGGCTGAACTCTCAATACATATGAACTCTCTACAGGCAGCTGAAATATGAAGGCTATTTGTCTAGATATATTGACTATAGAGACTATTTGAAAGTCTATTTGTTTCAAGATTATAATCAACTCAAATTTATGAGTTGATTGATTTTTGAAGACTGGAATAGTGTTTTGTCTGTTTCGAGTAGCAGGTGACATGAACTTACGTGAAAACAGTAACAGACGGATACTGAGGAGAATTAAAACAGAAGTTATGAAAAATACCAAGTCATTAAAATCAAAACTTCTTTTTCCTGTGAAATCATGAATAAATATCTTGAGTACATTTTTTTTTCAAAGATTCAGAATTTTCAAAATATTTTTTAATCTTTTCAGAAAGTTGCTTCTCCTCAAGCAGAACTAATAGCAAAACAAAACAAGTTTGCAGAAATACCTGATAATTGCACTAGAGATATTGTTAAAATTGTCTTGATGTAGCTATTCTGAGTTATTATGAACTGTCAAAGTCAAGTGTGAGACTTTTTATTCTTTACTATGTTGATCCTGTGGCAGGCTGTTTAAAATTGTAATGATGTTTGTTTCTATAGGCTTTTATAGATGTAATGTTCAGACAATACTCTTCAGGTATAATACACAGCCATTAGTATCAATAATATGCCACAGGCTGTGTCAAAAAATCACAGAATGTCTGAGGTTGGAAGAGAGCTCAGGAAGTCATTTGGTTCCACTCTCCTGATCAAGCAGGGCCATCCAGGGCCCATTGTCCAGGACTGTGAACAGATGACTCTGGAAGATGTCTGAGAATCTCTAAGATGGAGACTCCATCTCTGGGCGACTTCTGACAGTTCTTGCTCACCCTCACAATAAAAAATTGCTTCCTGATGTTCAGGAGGAAAATGCTGTGGTTTAGCTTATGCCACTGCTATTGCCTGTCACTGGGCACATCAAAAAAAGCCTCACAAGCTTTGACTCTAAATAAAAGACTAGAATCAGATCATGGGTGCATAGACAAACAGGGACACATAGAAACAATATTTAGTTTTCTGAAGGCATAATAATCAAAAGTGTTTTGATAACTGAATTTTAGTAGAATAAAGAAGCTGTTTTGCAGGAAAAGGAGAAGAAATCTAAATTTGTCAAGTATGATGCACAGGTTGTCACTGAAGACTGGGTGAACTACAAACAAAAAATTTCATGTGAGAATATGCTCTTTAAAGAAATGGCAAGAACATGATTCTATCAAGGCAGATATGGTGGATTTTACTGAAAGCCAGCCTTGAAACTCTGAGTGTCCCCCTGAATTATAATAAAAGACTATCTGCTTGAGATCACTGAAGACAAAAACGTAACAACCTCCCACCCACCAAAAAAAAGCCAAACAACAAACAGCTGAAAAGAGACAAAGACTTGACTTGACTGTCTAATTTAAGCCTTTTCATTCAACACTTACAAGACTATTGAGAATTTGCCAACTAAAAACCTAATATATTTCAAGACTTGTTTTTTATTAATTAGCAGAGTTTTGACATAGTGTACAGTAGCTCATGAACTGAATGTGATAAAAAAGTCCATGTGAAATAAAAGCTGTTACATGTTATTAAACAGAAGTTATTTATATTTACTGCAAGTAATTTTCACATCCTTCCTTATGGAATGACACTGACACCAGAAACTGCCTGCCAGATAAATTGTGTCTGAAGGGACTGAAAAATCTGAAAGATATTCAAACAGTGACCTGCTAAAAAGAACAACAATAAAGACAGTGTTATCCATGTGCATACCACATATACAATAATTCAAGTAAAAAGGAAAACCCATGATTATGGCACAAGAAAAAAAACTTGTAGGAAACATTATTGTACCTGCTTCCTTGAGATAAAGTTACTGAAAAAAAAATACAGTATAAGGGAATTGTGTATTCTCCATTTTTGCTGTTTATGACTGTCTTATCAACATCTGATGCTCACCTGCAATGTAGTGAATATTAATATTGATTTTTTACAGTGAAGTACGGGTTAAATGCATGAAAGTCACAGTTTGTTCCCATTTATCCTCAATAAAATAAGGCTCAAAATAATGGAGCAACAGTGTAAAGGGTAGAAAAGCCAGATTTTAATCTATATTTTGTGCAGGCATATTATGGAATGGCACTTGAAAAGCATGTGCTCCAGTTATGGATATATTCTTAAAGAGAAGCCTAAGCAGCTTTAACTGCTAGAAGCTTTTGTCCTTGGAGATTTACTGTGAAGCTGTGAATGTACAGATGCAGACAATGTTGAGTAAAAATCTCACTGTTTTGAAGGCTTTGAGCTATCACCTGATAAAAGTGACAATGCATGCAACTGAGGCAAATAATGACTTTCAGCTGTAGTATAGGCACATGAGTTGTGTCCAGTGTCATGCCCTTAGACAATCATATCCTATGAGGAAAGAGTTGTTTTATCTCTCTAAAATTCAAAAAAAAAAAAAGGAAAAAGCAGGGAAGAATTTTTATCAGTTTTACTAAGAAAATACTGGACAGATAGTAAATCAAACCAGTCTAAGTGTACTCAGCATTTTAGAATACTCTTTGATAACTAAGTGTATGACAAAATGGATCAGTGTGATGCATTGAGCATTTTTTAAGGTTATGTTTAATCTACTACTATCTCTAGAAATATATTTATAATTTTTCTAGCTCGTGCTAATGAGTTAATATATATATTTATTTTGCCTTTGTTGGACAAGCCCAGTATTCTGCAATGATGGCATGTCACGAATGAATGACATGAGATTTCTTTCTGTTTTTTTGTTCATAAACGCTCCAAACTAGTGTCTGTAATGATAAGTGTGTTCGTCTGGAACACAAGCCACAGTCATCACAGTCCTCAAATACTTTCCACTCCAAATATGGTCTTTGCTCATAAGCTTTTTTAGTTGCACACAGAAGAGATTTTTCATTTTTAATCTGGGAACATCCATTATATCAATACAGAATGTTTTTCATGAAGTTCGAATTTATATATGCAGAATTAGTATAATCTCTGTGGTTAGAATCTGGAATTGTCTGGAACTTCTGTTAAGACCATTGGAGGTCATTTATGTGGTGTTTTCAGGAATGACCTAAAAATCAAGTAAAGGTTAGAAAAAAGTAATGACTTTTTATGTCTTTGAATTTGTTCACGAAACGATATACTTCAAAGAGAATATTAGAGGGGATAGAAAAATGCTGAAAGTGTTTCAGGGTAATTTCTTTGTGGGAGGTTCTTTGTCTGTCTGCCAGCTTCATTGCTGAATGACAGCTTTTGCTGGAATAAGTGATAGGGAAGACTAATTTTTTTCTCATTGTGCCAGATGACAAACCCACAAAGGATGCATGTGGTCTGAACTGCAAAGTTGCAAAGAAAACCTTGCCTGCTTTACTAAACTGCATGTGTATTGTTGTATATTTAGAGTTTTCAGAACCTTGTCTTTAAAAACACTTATCAAGAAGTGTGTGTGTTTGAGTTGCAGTATATCTGGGTAGTAGCCGTATCTCATTATTACCTATTTACTGTAAACAAGCAAGTAGGAAACCAGAATCACTTTCATGACTCTAGAAGAGAAATTCAGATGAAATACCACCACAGCCAAAAGAGTTTTGTTTTTAAATTCCAGTGAATACTTAAGGTGATATTTATTATCCCTCAACAGTTTACTGTATTGATAAAAGAAGAATGCATGAATCTGCTACAGGTTATGGCATTTTGAAAACCATATTTGGTCACAGTTAAAAGATATGATGCAGAATCATTATTTAATAGAATTTACAGATTCTCTTTTCACAGAGACAGCACATTACCGAGAATGGCAGTTTAAATGCTGAAAGCTGAACAAAATTTTTCCAGTGCAGTAATTTAAAGCTAGAATGTCATTCAGCAAACTCGAACAAAACCAAATGCACAATTTGCTATCTTTCTCCATAAATATAAATGTATATCTGTATAGATATATATAGATATATATACCCACACACACATATATGAGTGATATCGTCATGGTTTAAGCCTAGCTGGAAATTAAACACCACACAGCTGCTCATTCAAATCCCCCTCTCTCCACCCCACTCTGGTGGAATGGGGAGGAGATTCAAAGTAAAACTTGTCTGTTGAGATAAGAAGAGTTTAATAATTGAAAATAAGCTAAAATATAGTAATAATGGCAAATGATAATAACAATAACAAAAAAGGAAGACCAAGTGATGCTCAATGCAGTTGGTCACCACATGCTGACTGATGCCAGACCCCCCACCCCGTGAACACAGATCAGTCCCTCTTCCCAGTAAATCTCCTAGTTTATATACTGGGCATTATGTTCTATGCTATGGAACATCCCTTTGGTCAGTTTGGGTCACCTCTCCCAGCTGTGCTCCCTGCCAGTTTCTTTTTGTTCTCCTCACTGGCAGAGCATGAGACACGAAAAAAGTCCTTGACTCAGGATAAACACAACTTGGCAAAACTCAAAACATCAGTGTGTTATCAACACCATTCCTGTTCCGAATACAAAACACGGCAGTGTAACAGCTACTGAAAAGAAATTAACTCTACCCTAGATGAAACCAAGACAGATATATATATATGAGAGATATAGAAGTATTTATAAAAAATAGAAATGTAGTATCAAAACTTAGTAGACTAAATGGAAGTCTTTGGTTCAATCGTTGATTTTTCCATGTTTTCTACTTTGAAATAAAAAATTTTGCTAAAATATTGGAATGAGGGACGTCAGTATCTGCCTAGTTCGCTTAGTACTGTTTGTGTAAAAAATTGCTATTCCTCTATGAAACCATTCTCTGATGATGCATTATACATTTTTCTTTGAGGTATACTTTCAAGTTCTGTTTTGTTTTTTGGGTTCTCATGTCTTATCAGCTACCAGAATATTTCCTTTTTTGTACAATAGTTCAAAATCTCCAGTGTCTTACAGAAACTCAGAGACCCTCAAAACTGAGAGGTTCTTTGATACTTAAAATAAGCAATACTAAAATGAAATCCTTTTGATATACTGAGAGAAATTATTTCCCCCCATTGATAATGAAAAATGAGAGTCTATTAACACCAATTATTTCCATGACGTGAGTTCATTACTTTTCTTGGATAATCAAATCAAAATTTATCATATAAAATGACTATTCTTTTTCATGTGGCAATGATCCATTTTTCTTTCTAATTACTGTCTTAATTTCTCCAAGCTGTGCATGAAACTATAAAAAAATTCTTTTTCCCCTATCTGATAAAAATTCTTAGAACAGAAAACTTATCTCATGAAGAGATTTGTATGCACACTTGGTAGAGAAACCATCTCATTTAAGATGGACAGGAATTTTATCAGGTCCTAATAGGTAGAAAATAATCTATAAACATTTTATGACCACTCAAAGATAAATTACATACATATGAAACCAGAACATAATAAATGATTTAAAAATAAATAATTAATATCTGAAGAATTAGAAAATTCATATTTTATGAGACTTTAGTGACAATTTAAAAAGTTAGGTTTGAATTTTTCTTTTATACAATATGGTGACTTCCATTCCCTCTACAGCCAATTGTCACAAAGGAAATCATGGCTGTAGTTAAGGAGAAAGCACAACAGCTCTCTTGTTAGAACCTAAATTTCTCAGTCCTCATGGGAAGAAGAATCTACTCCGTGTAGTGAGTAACTTAAATTAGGCTTGTTATGTCAAGAAAAAAAAAAGAAAAAAAAAGGGAGGGTGAGAAAGGAAAAAAAATCACCTTTTTGAGAATTACAGAATCAATTATGTTGGAAGAGACCTCTGAGATCATCGAGTCCAACGCATGACCAAACACCATCTTGTCAACTAGACCATGTGTCCTGGGATGACTGTATGATACTGTATTCCCTATTGTCTGCTCTATGCCCAGACATGAGTCCTGTGCCTTCCTGTGTCTTTAAGCTGGGTAGGAGAGAAAGGGAGAAAGAAACCCAAACTGAGTGGTTTTGTCTTCAAGGACACAGATATACACCGCCCTGCATTTGTGTGGTGGGAGCAGAGGAAAGCACCTTCCTGCTTTTCTCAGCTCTTGGCTCCTTTTCTTAGGAGAGAGATGGAGAGTTAAACTCCTTTGCTTCCCTGGGACTTTGGCTTCTTCTTCTTCTCTTCTGGACTGTTCAGCAGCACCAAAACATCATCTGGGAGGCCCTACACCTCAGCCTGGAGGGGCCCACACTGAACCCCAGCTCCGGAGAGGAGAAAACCACATCCACAAAGGACTCTGAAATCTACCCAGGTTCTCTCCATAGCTAGAGGTTTTATTATTTAACATTGTTCTTTTTTCCGTGCCTGTGTGCACTTTACTTGTTAAATAAATTGGTTTTTTCACTTTTCCTCCAAGAAATTTCTTCCCAAACCTGGTGGGAGAAGAGTGGCTGTAACCTGCCTTCTTTGGAGGAGACATTCCTTCCAGACCATTTCCCTTAATTTGTCTCAAACTGGGACACCATGGCACTAAGTGCCACATCCAGTTTTACTTAAATGCTTTCAGGAATGGTGAGCTTCCACCACCATGGCAGTCTATTCCAATGCCCAATCACCTTTTCTGTGAAGAAATTCTTCCTAATGCCCAACCTTAACCTCCCCTGGCACAGCATCACATTATGTTCTCTTGTCCTGTCACTGGGTGCCTGGGAGAAGAGGCTGATGCCAACCTATCTACACTCTCCTTTCAGGTGGTTGTAGGGAGTAGGAAGGTCACTCCCGAGCCTCCTTTTCTCCAGGCTAAACAACCCCAGCTCCTTCAGCTGCTCCTCATCGGTCGTGTTCCAGACCCTTCACCAGCTTTGTTGCCCTTCTCTGGACCCAGTCCAACACCTCAGTGTCCCTCCTGAAGGATGATTCCTCTTCCCATTTACTGAGGCAATCCCAATGCCTAGATTGTTATTTAGCACTTAAGGTGCTAAAGCATTCTTCTATTTATCTGTCACAAGGTTGTGCTTCAATATAATTTTTGGAGCTGTGCCTGACTGACCCTTACAGCTTTCTTTTATCCTGGCAGTCTCATAGCTGACTTCTGTAGTGATAGACACTGTTCAAACAGAAAGGCTGGAGACTCAGCATTCAGAGAAGTGCTTCTTTTCCTGTCAAAATCAGTGAAAAGAAAGCCTCTGCTCCCTTCATGAGCTCACTTATGTTTTCTGTATAAGGCGGAGTAAAAACTCTCCAAGTTCTTTTGATTTTTAAGCTCCTCACAGAATATTTAGAAAGCTGGGAGAGGATTCAAACATTATTTTCTTACGGAGGCAAAATATAACCACTCTACCTTGATAATTTTTAAAATAAGGCAATGGCAGGATATGGTGGATAGTGATGGCAGGGAAGAAAATTAGAATTAAACAAATGTTACATACTTTGATACTTTTTTTGTACTTATATTCAGTTACACAGATACACATACATGCTTCCATGTGCAACTGCAAACTTTTTGTTTCTTTGTGATGCATTTGTGATTATTAGTGTCTTATATTTTAGTAGCAGATGTGCCAATTTGTCAGGCTCTACAGAAACTTGTGTTTTACAACATTTGGCAGGTGTAGAAAAAAACTATTAGAGGCAATTCAAATGAACAAGGTGTCCACAAGGAAATGAGCAATTCAAATAATTTTTAGCAAGCAGAAAAGTCATTAACACTGAGAAAGATCAATTTTTTGGGGGGTGGGAAAGGTGTGTCTTCAGAACGGATGAAAGCAAGTGTGAGTGAGAGAGCAGAGCTCATTTATGAAAAGTTACAGTAGTTGTGAACAAACAATACTTCCACCAAAAATTACACAGAGATGACAAAGCAGTGAGTTTTGATCCGTGATGTGTCTACGTATGAGTAGTTTTCATCTTTCTAGTTTTAACTTTTATTTCTCATCTATCAATTTCTTTTAAAAAAAAGTCCCTACTAACATGCAAAACAGATGGATGGAGGGTTTCTTTGTTGTTTGTTTTCAGTAAAGCAACGAAAATATGAAGTGAGATCGTACTGCTGAAGAGTTCTTATATTTGATATCCTTTGTTTCACTCGTACACTTTTTTAATTTGTAAAAAAATAAATAAATAATATATTGTATAATCCATTTGTTGCATGGTTGAGCAACAGACAACCATATGTAAATTGCTTTCTTTCTATTGATCAGAAGTGCCTCAGAAACAATAAAAATAATACACTATTAACTGATGTTGTAGATTGCAGACACAGCACCGCCAAAGAGCAACTCAGGGATATTAGGAGGAAGAATGATGGCTTTTAACTTCATTAGCCTGTTATTAAACTTTGGCATATTCGGAAATCTTTCTTCTTTTCTTTAAAATTGCTAGTCTTTCCTGAGGAAATGTAAGTGCACCATGAATCTTCAACAGTAAACAGAGGGTTTTTGGCAATTAAACATGTTTGAGGTCAATTAAATGATTTCTCACTTGTTCTGCAAAAGAAAGGAATAAACGGAATCCTCAAGGCAAGGTTTCACACTGTCTTTAAATGACTTTAGTAAGTAGTACTGAAGACTCCTTTAATAAAACAATGAGGAAAGATAGTTTTTCATTTTTATGTAATTCACTTTGAGCACTACCTTGTAGGTCAAAGAGCTGTGAGGGAAGGCAAGAGTAGGAAGTTGCGTTTTTTTCCTCCTCTATTTTCCTTCTCTTTTTACTGTGCTAGAAAGTACCAGTGCAAAAGCCAATTGAAAAAAGCCAAAACAAAATGAAACAGTAATTCAAGACTTAAGCTGTGAAGGAACCAGCATCTTCTCCAAACAAACTTACTGCATAATATTACACGCTACATCTTGACAGCCGGCTAGAAGGGAAAGTACTTTCCAAGTACAAGGTAAACTTAAAGCAAGTGTTTTGAATGTCTTGATCACAAAGAAAATACTTCAGTTCTTATGGTGGTGGAAACTCTGGCCTCTGAATCTACTGCTGAATGGAGCACCCACAAAGAGCAGCTATTTCTTCGTATTCCTGAAAACAAGAATTTGTTAATTTGTTATTCTAAATAATAAAGAAACTGAGAAATATGTTGAAGCACAGTTGGACACAGTTGGAATTTTCACAGTTCTTTAACCCTTCCTACTCTTCAGATAATGGGTTGGAGCCTTCTGTATATTTGCAAAAGTGACTGCAGAAAAGAAAGAAAAATAAAAATTTTGGGGTGCTACAATCTCTGAGTTTTCAAAACTGACTTCTACAAAGATATTTTGTAAACATACTGGTTGCTTAAACCACTTTGGAAAAATTCCATATGCACTGGACATGCTAATCCTCAGCTTTTATTGTAAAGTGGTAAATTATTGTATTGGTATGCCATTTTCCTTGTAATCTGGCAGAAGTCACTAGAAATTTCTGTTAGTTCTCAGAGGTTGTTTATCTCTTGCAGAAACATCAACAGTGAATTATTAGGATGCAAATAAGAGGCAGCAAGTGGTATGTGTTTAAAATGGTCTCCAGCACTGCTTCTGCAAATGATTCCTTTGTTCTCTTGTGGTTTCTTCCTTTTTCTTAATTTTTACTCCATTCATGGAACTGCCCCAATGACCTGGTTTATCTATTGCTCTGATTGAGTTCTTCAGTAAATCCTTCTGCTCTGATCTAATGCATCTCTCAGGATCAACAGAGTCCTGAACAGCAATTCAGAGTCACTACAAATAATACTTTTTAATATAGAACTGAGTTTTGAAGAACTTTTTTCTCTTTCAAACTTCACTGAAGACTAAGGAAGTCACACTCTATATCACACTGTTGGGTCACCACAAGAGCAGGAAAGATGATAGCAAAGCACACACTATCCATTCAGTAACATAGGTGAGGGCAGACTCTTGAAAGTTTTAGTTGACTGTGTATTTTGTTCAAGCATGGGATGTTACTAACTTTGTCTAATCTATCAAACTATGGTAACTGTCACCTTAGTAAATATTAAAGATGGTTAATATGTACCATACATATTTAACTATTTTACGTGAATTTAAAAATATACTTTGTACAGTCCAATCCAAATGCTTTAATTCTTTCTGCTCCTGAAATAAATTTCTTATTACTCCTTTCCAAGGTATCCCTTTATTAGAAGTTTCAAATACATTGAAAGTTAGGTGGGCTATCACACGTAAAGAGAAAGTCTTCTGATTCTTCCTACACTTCCTAGATTTAACAATAGATGAGAAATCTGTATTTGCTGCATGGTTTAAATAGTGTATAAAGCCCAAAGGAATAAAAGTAAAATTTTCGTGAGGACTTCACACTTGTATTGACTTTGATATCCTAATGCTAAACCTATATAAGTAGTAATTTTAGCAAATAATTCTCTTCCATATGATATCCTAACATTATGGGATTTTGTTTCTATTAAAACAAAAAAATTTTATTATATTTATTTTTAATCTTTTCATAACTTTTTCTTTTAAACTGACCGATGAATGATTCTATATTAGAGCTGTATACTGAAAAAATGAATACTTTGGAAATTTTCACTTATTTCAAAACATAGAGCCATTTTTTAAGTTCCTGCATGTGCATTTGTTGCTATTTGAGCTAGAAATGGAATATAAATGCAAGATTAGGCAATACAAAACTTTGCAACATCTTCTTAAATATGTCATGGAGTTGGAAAATCTAGCTGATGCCTTTCCAGTAAACATGAAACATCAGTGCAACCAGTAAATATGAAGCATTAAGTCAACAAAAGTAGCAAGAGAAATCTTTTTCTATAAATCTTGTTCTGAGCAACAGTATTTGCATGCTCCAAAAATAAGAAACACCTGTAAAAAACATACAGAAAGAATGTTAGGCCAACTAGGAAAATGAAAATGATTTAAAGGCAAAACTTTTAAATGTGTGGACTTTTTTGTAATTAGTCATGCTAACAAATCAGAAGCTTAGAAAAAACTTTAATTATAAACACACAGAGATAAATGCTAGAATGTGAAAATTTCATCTAAAACAAAATTTGTAATGAATAAATGTTAATAATGGAAATTAAAAGTTCTTGTAATCATTAGACCCATCCTATTCTGAGACAATCTTCATATAGAAACATCAGAGGCAAAACACAGTTCCACTTTAAAGTGGGAATATCTTTGCTTTATGAAAAAGGAGGTTAGAGAGGTTCAGCTTGGTGTTCTGGGAAGTTTGTTTAATCTGTTTAACTTTAGCAGCATGCTGTTTCACCATGGGCTGATAGCATTTGTTCAAAATAATGACCTTCAAACTAATCACTTTTCAATTTCGAATTATTAAGAAAGGGAGTAAGTTCTGATCTTGTGTATACAGTAGTGCAGAGCCCTGTGATATTGTCAAAACAACAACGTTAGGGAAGATTAATGCAAAAGTATGTTACAATGATGATACCACTGCACAATAATCATATATTGCCATGCTGATTTGCCACTCTCATCTGGATCACTCTTCACAACAGGCAGCATTTTAACACTTGTAGAAAGGAGAACAGCCCATCTGAAGATATGAGAAAAGTGCCTGCAATAAATATATCTGCTCTGGTATTTTAAATTATTAATATAAAAAGCCACACAAGTAAAAATTTTAAAATTAATTAATTATAAGATATGAGTATGTTGTGAGAAGATGGGTTAAAACATATTAAAAGCTAAGGGCTGAAAGCGTTTGCCCTCTCCTCAAGGGAAAGGAAGGTTTTCAGCTTGTCATATAGTATTATCTCTAGTACATTCAAGCCACTAAAATCATCCATGGGCAGATATATAGGCAGACACCATACTTTAAGTTTCTCAGGAAAAGAGATAAATAAATAAGAAAATCACCAAAACCCTATAAAACTACCAGCTTCCATTGTCCTCTTTCCTTCCTCAATCAAATGAGTAATATATATCTAAAATGATTATTAATTAATTAATTAATGTAATTTTGAGGATCATTTCATCAGAAGTGTTCCTTGGAAATATGTGATTTTGTGTGCATATATCTCATTTGGGCCATCTAACTAACAAATCAAAGCAAAAGCATAAATAACTAGTCCAACGACTTCAGACAATGCCTTGAGGAAAACGTTGATTCTAGCCGAAATTTTCAGGGGAGCTGTTTTAAGTCTGACAAGTCTGAAGTCTTCTGTTGTACGACAGATATCTAGTTCTCAGAAAACATGTAATAAAGATCTGTTAAGTACTATCTGAAGCACGAGCATCAAGGTTGTGCAGATGTTTCAAGAACACGTCTCTCCTCCCACTGCTGTCTCTTCACATAAAGCTGCAACTGGTGTGAGACAGTGTACTCTGTGGAAAAGAAATTAAATTATTTTCTAGGTCAGCAGAAAACATTTTTCAGTACTTTTTCTCCTTTTATATTTGTTTGAAAGGAACTTGCATGTATAGACCTAGACAGGATAAGTATGAAAAATAAGTAAAAGCAGTACAACTATGAACAAGGAAAACAAATAAAAATTTATATAAATATAAATGTCCAGAAGATCACGTGCAGATAGTGTGTATTTTGGGAACAGGGTTTGTTGTTACTCAGAGAGCTACAATATGCTGAGAAAAAAAATGCATGATATACTAATAAAGCTACATATCATAGCTACATATGTGAACCCATGTCTTATGTTGGCATGAATACATCCTAGCATGTACTTTCATGTTTGTTTGCCTCTATTATTTGATAAGATAGTCACAAAGACTCTATCTTGAATGAATTTGTGAGATGCATACACATTACCTCCCCTACATATGTCCCATTGCATTGGGGACCAATTTACAGATGTTCTAACTACATTTCAAAATTAATCAATGACACTGTAGAAGAAACATTCCCTAGAAAAGGTAGCTTTAATACATAATAGTTGCAATGTGCTTCTTAATATTCTGTGTTTGAGGGCCTGGCAAAGTTAGCTAAAAACCTTGAGCACTGTTAAAAGGACTCTTGGGATGGAGTATCTTTTCTAGGAAGACACTTGTATTTCTAAGGTAATGAGCTCTGTTGGGGGTAATTTAGATTATAGAATGCTTTAGATTATAACATTATTGTTTCTAATTAGGTACGTCTTAAAAAGGAGCATAAGATTTGGAGTTACTGAATGACTACTGAATATTAATTACCTGCTAATTAAAATACGCAATTTTAAAAGATTAAGAAAAAATCCAAGAATATGTATTGTGTATATTCTGTACATAAGGGAGTAAAATTTGTTTGCCTAATGAAAACAGTTTCATGAATTTCAGTAACTTCGCTTCAGCACCCCTAATACCCTACCCCTGGATATGGCAAATGGGAGACAAATGAAAGACTGCTGAGCAAGCAAAGGGCTCAGAATTCCCATCAGAACAATTGTGAAACTTCAGTACAAAGTGCTGTAGTGTTTCCCTTTTTGTATATGATGAGAGGATGGGAAGAAGGCGTCAGATGGGCCAGCTCCTCTGCTGATGTAAATTAGCCCACTTAAGTTG
Source organism: Rhagologus leucostigma (assembly GCA_013397725.1). Classification (NCBI taxonomy): domain Eukaryota; kingdom Metazoa; phylum Chordata; class Aves; order Passeriformes; genus Rhagologus; species Rhagologus leucostigma. Next base: position 750,333 of record VZTD01001251.1, on the reverse strand, counting down.
ATGTTCTTGGAGATACAGAAATTTATAACAGCTACAGAGATGTTGTAATGTACATATATGAAATATATGTAGGCTTGTTCCACAGGTTAGCTTCTCTTCTGGTCTCTGGTGTAAATTTAGCTTTGTGGTATGCTCCCTGTCTGAATGTTTCCACCAGGAAAATCTTTCTTTCTGTGTTTTTTGCTGCATAACATTAGCTGAATTTTCAACCTATCCAAAATACAAAATAAAATAATAATAATTTTAAAAAAAAAGAAATAATTAAGATTTGTAAGCATTGAGAGAAGCCATGAAGTTCTTGGGATTGGATTTCCAAGACAATTAAGGGGCATAGGACAAGAAATGCTCCAGACATGGCTACAGTATTAGCTGCTTTTGGAAACCTTACCCTTGCATAAAAAAAGCTCTAAATAAGTAGCTGAATGAAGTCTGTTATAAAATTGTGCAAAACATCAGTGTATGGCTATTGCGTGCATGACACTTCTACAGCTTGCCTGTGTATGTGAACTCCGCGTGTGGAAAGCCCAGGGTCTGTAGTGCCCAGGTATCTCCTGCAAGATGCATCACCAGAAGGCTGCCTGCAAGCTAGTTGTTCAAGCAGAGGTGATTAGATGGATGTGAACCCTGTATTCAGATAACGTTTTGGTTATGGCTAATCCTGAGTTCTTCTCTGAGTTTATGAGGACTCACCATCTGCCCTTGAAGAAAGGGCAATATTTTATGAGCTATGTGCTACATAGATTTCCAGGTAGATCTTAGGACAGCACACCTGGCCAGGCCGTTGAGCCCACCCCCATCCTTCTGGATCTGGGTGTCCTTGATCGTGCAGAGGAATCAGCCCTCATTGCTCCATAAATAAGAAAATCACAGATATTTTTTCTTCCAAAATTGATGTTGTTACTGAAATTCACTGTGCATGTGTGTGGAAAGACTAACTGTCATGGCAAATAAGGGGAAGGCAGGGTCCAGGCAAGAGCAAAACAAAGATGACTGAATATTAAGGGATACCTATTGTAATTTCCAGGAACAAAGTATATGAAAAGATGGCTTCAGGGAAGTAAAAATTCTTTATGTACAATAGAAAATACTGTATATTATTGAAATAAACCTTTTCCAGATGTCTGCAAATGTTTTCAGCTGATTATGGTTCAAGCTACAGTTAAGAAGTTAAAATTATTTAGAAGAAACAATAGAAATCAGAAAGATTTGAAGCATGAACACACTAGCAGGAATGTGACCATTAAAAGACCATAGCTGTAGATGGACTATTGAGTTGACAAACTATAATCAAACACATAGCGCAAGAGTAACGTGAATGAGAGATGAAGTAAAGTAATCACAGGTAAAATGGTGGCAAGGAAGACCTAAATGAAACAATTTACCAGAAAATAAGGTTTTTTACGGAGGTAGTGCTTGTTAACAATTAACACAAACATATTTACAAGAAAAACCTATGGTGTCCTATGAACAAATGAGCAGTACTGAGCAGGAATGTCTCTAAATCTTCTGGTGTTCTCTAACACCAGCAGGAACTTTTGAACAGTGACAGTCTTTTCCAAGTGAAAACAGGACACATTTTCCCATTAGGAAGGGCAAAAACAAGAACTCAAGAATAAACATGGAGGAAGTTTTAGATGTTACTTACAAAGCCTATAAGGAATGAAAGATCAGAAATAGAAACTGTAGGCTTTCATAGTTCACATACTGAATTGTTGGATGATAGTGCTAAAAAACCAAGAGGAGCCTTTCTTTGGACTGCAATAGATAATGACTGGGATGTCAAAAATCAAGATATTTTTATTGAAAAACAAACAGAAGTACTGGAAGAAACCAGGACACAAGCTTTAATAAAATGTCAGTCACAGTACAGATACTGGGAAGGTTTGAAACTGTCTCAGGGTGCAGTTGGGATTAAATGGTTATTTGTGTTTGGTGCTGACAAATTTTAGCCAGAAATCATCATCTGGTTCAGGCTTTCTAAATTACAATAATTTCTCCTTTCCTAAATTAAGTTGGGTAATTAGTTTGATTCTAGCTAGGTTTAATTAAAATAGTGCAGTGTGTGCTTATGAACTTTATTTCTCTTGCTGTTATCCTGTTCAAAACTCTCAGTGTGTTTTTGGCACACTGAAAAGACAGGTGAGCTCTCCTACACCAAATTAGCACTGCATGAAATTCCGTTGACAGTAACAAAGTCTGTCCCATGCAACTTTTACTGATCTCCTGTAAGACTTTAAAATTCCAGGGTTCTAGAAACAAAACTGATCACCAGTTATTGCTATGATGTCAGTGATTTAACTGAATAGCTAGGACTGAGTAGTGGGAATAAGTGCTGGCTTATGTTGTTCTCCCAGTTTTGTAAGTCCCTACCAATGTGACATTCATTACCCTGTTGAAAACTGGGGAGTTTTGTTTGATGCTGGAGCCATGATTGCCTAGTCATGATTTTTCTTTTCTTTACCTACTTCAGGGAAAAAAAATATGTAATCAAAAGACCAAAACAATCAGTGGGACTGGATTTGTATTGTCAAAGGAGAGCTGCTTCCCCACACTTAAGTTCATGAGGATCAGAGATACGCAGATGGCTCTGAATATCGACACATTAGTGACATTGTGTGAGAATAAAGATTAGGGAGAAGAAAGTAATTCTGAACATTTTGATAACTATCACACAGAAATAGACAGTAGAAAGGAAGCAGCAACTTCAACATGCTTTTTACTTCATTTTAGTCTAGTTTCAATTAAAGAGGAAAACTACAGCTGAACAAATCTGATACAGATATCCAGGAGCTCCATTAAGAAAAAGTCCTGTGGTGATAGAGCATAGTTTTGAGAGAGGATAGTCCTAATTAACCAATTTGTTTTACAGGAAAGTAAAATCATGTTAGAAAGAGGGACTTCCTTTGCACAGTGCTTGATATAGGTTTTTTGTAAGCTTTTCTCCTTTATTCCATCTGCCTCCCAGGAACCACAGTTTCCTAAAATGGGCCTGTGGTGCTCTCTTTTCTTGTCTGTGAAATACTGCAGAAAGCAAAGTGTCAGTACTTTGAGGACAATGGACAAAATGGAGACAGATCTGGCATCACTGAAAGACAAAGAGATTTAATGTATGACCACCTGCAAAGGGACTAACTACTAACTACAAACAACTGATTGAAAACCAAAATAAAGGAACACACTTTCATGTTGCAAAAAGGATTTCAGTAGCTGCAGTGAAAATTCAGGAAAATAATTTCTCATTTATATTGTAGAGCAGTGGGTGTGCAAAAACTCTCTTTGGAAAAGTAGATTATAAAGTCTAACATTCTTTAAACTTTTTTCACTTTCTGTGATGAAAAGGAGAAATAAAAACACTATGCAGAGAAAGAAAGATGAGGAAGAAAAACTATAACTGGGAGAAAATACTACAAGAATTTCTGACCTGTCTCACCCACTCATTACTAATTAACGAACCAATAAAAAGATTCTCTTGTATTCTCACTTGAAAGCAGATATTTCACTAACTAGGAATGAAAAAAAAAAAGGAGAAGATTAAAGAAAAAAAACAGCATAGAGAAAAATGGCAAAACTGTAATTAGCTGGAACTTTCTAACACATTTTTGGTCCTGGTTCCTGTGTTTTAACATACTCCCCTGAGAAAGAAGTAAGTCATAGCAAGGGTTGGTCTTGCACAGCTACATGCTTTTACTTTACTGAATGGGTTGCACGCACTGATGAAAAGTGACTTCAATATCTTGTATTCAACATAATTTTTTTAAAATCTTGGCAACTCACAGGTTCTTTTTTTCCAGTGCGTTTGACTATGACATACATCTAGGCTAAATGCGGCACCGGTATGAAGAGATCTTCTGCAATCAAAATCATCTAGGCTGCCAGAAGGACTAAGATGCAGGATGAGCCTAGAGTTTGTATTAGTATGGCTACTTTGATCTTTTTATTATAATTTTTGTTATTAAAATGCATGAGGAATAACTTTATGCATATACATATTAATTTCCTTGTTTAATATTAACTTTGAAATGGGAGTGTTTGCTGGTAGTGAGGAAATTCTGTAGATAATAAGGAACAGAACAAACTTCCAGTGAAAGAAGTGTGGCAAATTAATTATGAGATTCAAGGACAGTAGAACACCATATTATTAGAATCATTATCGTTAAATCCATAACAAAACTGTAGCTTCTACCAAAGTTTCTTAAACACAGAAGAGAAACAGCTGTAAAAGACTGAAGAATTTTTAAGAAAGGGATTAAATTTCCAGGCTTTTTATATATATATTACTTGTGCTTCAAGTAATAATTTCCACTGCAGGTATCCTTTCAACTTTATTAAACCTTCTCATAAATACAAATCTTACAGTGGATTATGTTAATTCTCTTTAACAGAAAACCAAATGTTAAATTATGTTCTAACACTTCAGAGAAGACAGTTTTGAGATGGCCTATTTTTCTATACATGTATGCCTATATTATCCTCTACTTCATGTAAAAACTTTTGAAGAACCTGAGTGATGAGGATCAACTCACCTACTCAGAGGTGGAAGTAAAACAGGCAGACAGGGTATTTTCTGTATGCTACCCCATTGACAAAGACTATCCTTCCTTAATTACAGAAAATTCTGGTTAAATATGCTGCTGCTAAAACCTCTCTACCATTCTCTTGGATTACTGAAGAAGAATATCCATGATTCTGTTCTGCTGCTTTTGTGATAAAAGTATCTTCCAACTGTACCTTACCAGCTTGATTTTGAATTTGAAAAAAAAAGTAGTGTTTCGAATTATACTTGAAAGATCACTCCTCCCTAAGTTAGCAAAAAAAAGGGGCTACTAAGAGTGCAGATAATCTACTAGTAGCATTTGTAGACAGAGAAGCACAGCTTTACTGGCAGACTAGTAATTGTAATTAACTACCCAAGGACAGTTGCTCTTAATTAGTAAAAATATTTTGTTTATACTGCAGTATATGTATGAAGCATTTTTCTCTCTTTTTGAAATAGAATTCAAAAATGCTGTTTTCTGAGTCTAATAAAGGATTGCATTTGACATTTTTAAAAAAAGGTTGTAGCAGGACATAATCGGTGTTCCCACAGCCTGACTGGACAGATGGGCGTGACGGCAGTGCCAATTTATACTCGACTGAAAGACTGCTGTTGGCCAATATTTACTTAATTTGTTGTCGCTGCTACCCTCATCCAAATGAAACTGCACATTACATAAAATTCCATACTCAAGCCTGTCATTTTTGCTTTGTTAGCTATGTTCATGATTATTATACGTAATTTAAGGAAGAAAAAAAGGCAACAGGACTTATAATAATGTACAAACACTAAATTATGTTTCGCACAATGCAGCATAAATGGCAAAGACCTTGGCTAGCAAACCTCACTGTGTTACTGTTGAGAGTTTCAGGCTTGTGGTGTTAGATGAATGTCTGCTTGATTTTTCTTGGTTTTTTGTGTTGTTGTTATTGTTGTTGTTTGTTTTTTTCTTTTAAAGTCTTTATTTCTAGAACATCCCTGGGCTTAGATATGAGATATCTTTTATAATGCAGCCTCTAAATTTAATCAGTGACTTAAGTTATACTGTGTATGCCCTAAATTTTCCAATAAATAAATAGAAGGACCAGATTTAAAGAATGCATGGAAAGCATATTTTAAAACAAACTTGTTCTATTAAAGTCATCCCTCAAAAGAAGCATATATTAAGCTTTATTTTAAAATTGCTGAAATATCTGAAAATGTAGACAACTTAAATTGCAAGTTTTGTAAAAAGAAAGCATTAGCTGCTTCTAAAGTGAGATTCAGAGGTCCAATCCTAAACTTGATGAATATTTTAGAAAGCTTCTCTTTGAATCAAGAACAGTTGATATTATAACCTAGGTGAGGATTCATTGTCCTCCTTAAATTACTTTTATTTCATGTTAAACAACTTACCTGCTAACCTACTGAAAAGCCGTGAAAGAGACATAAAGTGCTAAATGTGGTGTAAGAGAACTAGTTAATAATTCTCTTAACAGCTGCCTAAGGGAGCTAGCTATTACAAAAACGAAAACAAAGAACTGTGTCTTGTCTTCCATCTCAATATAAACTTTTCATTTTTTGGAGGTTTGTCATGGTTTAACCCCAGACACCACTTAAACCCTATGCAGATACTCTCTCACTCCTCCCGCTCTCCAGATCTCCAGCCCCCTTCCTCCTTGCCATGATGTAGGAGAGAATCAGAAGGCTGAAAATAAGAAAACTTGTGGGTTGAGATAAAGACAGTCTACTAGATAAAGCAAAAACCACGCATAGAGGCAAAGTTAAACACGGAATTAATTCACCACTTCCATAGCGAAAGGAATAAGATGAATGTGTCTTTACAAACAGACCGTGTGAATCTGCTTGTAGATAGGGCTAGGAACTTACAGATAGGGAAGCAACAGAAGAAAACTCTCAGTTCTAGAAAATGTTACTAAGCAACAAGGACTATTGCTCAGCCAAGGCCATGTTAAATTCCTGAACCAAAAAAAAAGAACAAAGACTTAATAGATCTACGAATAGGCTTTTCTTTCTTTTATATAACAAAAGGGGGGTGCATATTAGAAGGAGGCATAGAGCAGGAGATTCGGGAAGTCTGTACCTTCTGAGTACCTCAGCCGATGGGGAAAAGGAAGGGGAGATGCGGCTGGGAACTTAAGATAAAAAGGGGGTTGCATCCTCCAACAATTTGAGAGACCCCATGGGAAATGCCCATGGCCTCTCCCTTTATTTGAAAAAAGTTACAGGACTCCTCTGTCTCCTTTTTGGACATAAACCTCTGGTGCTTGTGGATTAATTTTCCTGACAATAGGAAGTTCAGCCATCTCCAAAAGAGTGGGGCCCCATTACAGGTAACTGCTACTTGAGCAGACCAACACCATCACGCTGAACATCCCCAATTTCTCTTTTCTCCTTATATACTGAGCATGATGTCATATGGTCTGGAATATCCCTTTGGTGAGTTGGGGTCAGTTGTCCCGGCTGTGACTCCTCTCAATTTCCCACGCACCCCCAGCGGACTCCTTGGTGGGGCGGTGTGAGAGGCAGATAAGGCCTTGATGTTGTGCAAGTAGTGCTCAGCAATAATAAAAACATCTCTATATTATCTATATATTCAGCACAAACCCAAAATATAGCCTCACACTAACTACTGTCAATAAAGTTAACCAGCACAAAGGATTAGGTTGTTTTTATTATTTTTGGAGTGATGAAAGCAACATTGCATAGGATTTTCAAATTTCAGTTTGAAGGAATTCTATGTGACAGTACAGGTGAAAAGAAACTTCTCTCTTCAGCTTTGCTGATTGTAGTTGGGGAATCTTATTATTTAATAAATTTATTACAAAGTAATCATTGCTGTACGTTGATACGCAAACCTAGAAATACTATATTGCTTTCTTGCACCTGGTTTCCGCTTATTGCAATGTCCAGGAAAAAAAATGCCAAAATAACAGCTTTTGTAATACTGATATTAAATTCCAAACTGAGTAGGTGTACACTTATGTTCTGGAGGTGACAGCAGTACTTAGGCATGCATTTTTTCATTGAGAAGTTTGGAGGAAATTCTGGATAAGGCTGCTCTCTTCTTTAAACTGGGTCTAGTTCCCGGTGGCTGTGAAAATTAATAGAAATTAAATTATTATTAAAAAAATAACCCACTGCAGATCCACTCTGTTAAAATATTTTATAGCAGTACTCACATTTTTAATAAGGAGTGGTCAAATTACATCACATCATGAATTTCCTATGGGTTGACATGGATGTAAGTCAAGGGACTTCTGAGACTCTCACTGCCAGCTTATTTTCTATTTCAAAATCTGAAAGATGTCTTTAGAGAAAAGACTTTTCAGTAGTATACCTGAAGGATTGCACCACTTCTTTATCAATCATAATGAGCTGTGTTGCAGTAAAGGGCTCATTATTTTCAATAACAAAGTTTTTTTCTGAATTACAGTGGATTTTGTATAACTTTTTGCCATCAAGCAAAGTTGTTCTGTATTTTTCTCCTGCAACTTAGGACTTTTTAAACTGATGAACAAATTATATTCAAAATAATCTTGACATTTCCCATTGTGCAAATATAAATTAACATTTTCCAGTATGGATACTTTGTGGGGAAGCCTACCAATTAATTTTTAAAAAAGCATATAAGATACTATTTTTCTTAAAAAGCTTAGTTGAAAGTAATTAATATATAATTAAGTCTTGCTGTTCTTACTGCCATAGCAGAAAAAAAATAAAACCTTTGTCTTGTTTAGAGGAAGTTGTTAGTAGAATGAAAAAGCTATCACTCTCAGACCAACATAATCTTTACAAGTAGTAATATTGAGCAAGCAGTTCTAAGACGTGTTATAAGACATCTCTTATTGATGAAGCATAGTAAATCTGAAAGGCATTTGGTAATATAAAGCAACAAGGAACAGGAAAATAGGAGCATAAATTTTTAAACTGTAAAACTGAAAGACCATTTTGAATTGACTATTACTAAAAAGTGCTGTACATGGGTAAGTCATCTAAAAAATAACTGTGATCATGTAAGAAGGAAAATCTTCATCATAAATCATGGTCTCTTGTACAATAATTTGGATTTGTTTAGACAGGAGTGTTGTCCAGATGATCCACAATGAAGAACAAATAATGAATATTTCTTGACAGGATTGACCAAGTGATATATAAGAACTGAAGTAAGACTACAGCAGTTATATCATATGTGAAACTTGAATGCTGATTTCTTCAAAGGAAATATACAAACTTAAAAACACAAGGAAAGCCTGTAATCCATGATTCATCTTAAAAAGTTCAAAGCTAAGTTTTCAAAGCACACATATTTTAAATTGCAGCCATGTAACCCTGCAAAAACACTGTAGCATAATCTCTATGTTTGTACTTTTGAAAGTTTAAAAATGCTATGCTTTTAGGGAAAAGTGTTTTTTCCATTTCTTTGTCTGTTTACCATGTGACTTTATCCTAAAGTCTATCTTTGAAATCTGACTAAGGTGTTTTGTTTATTTTCTTTCATGTTCTTCACTTCAGCTTGCCTAGTGGCCTCATGTTTGTAATTGGCAGTCTTTGATCCCAGAGGACAAACACGTGTGAACAAAAGCCTTACATCTGAAATCTTAGGCTACCCTACAGTTAAGAGAAATGCAAAGCCTCTCTTACTTATTCCATTTAAAATCTCATTGTTTCTTTATTCTGTACAAGAAACCAACCAGCAACAGGGCTGTGCTCAGTCAAATACAACAGAAACAACCAGTAACAGTCATTTTCAATCTAATGCTGACACTCAGGCTGTATTTTTCTTTATATTTTCCTGCTCTTTCCCTAAATCCCTTACTCCAAATTATGTTGCCATATCCAAAATAGGGTTAGAATGGATGAATGCTTGGTGAGAAACACTTTGACCACATCCAGCTGTGTCAGAAAAGTGATGGAGAATCATAGAATCATGGAATGGTTTGGTTTGGAAGGGCCCTTACAGATTATCTAGTTCTGTCCCTTCTGCCACAGGTAGGCACAGCTCACACTAGACCAGGTTTCTCAAAGCCTTGTCCAGTCTGGCCTTGAACACTTCCAGGGATGCAGCATCCACAGCCTCTGGGCAACCTGTCCCTCACCACCCTCATGGTAAAGAATGTCTTCCTAACATCTAATCTATACCTACTGTCTTTCTGTTAGAAGCCATTCCCCCTTGTCCTGTCACTACAGTTCCTGATGAAGAGTCCCCCTCCAGCTTCCCTATAGGCCCTCTTCAGATACTGGAATGTTGCTATGAGGTCTCCATGCAACCTTCTCTTCTCTGGGGTGAACAGCCCCTTCTCCGGAGTGAACAGCCCCATCTTCCCAGCCTGTCTTCATAAGGGAAGTGCTCCATTCCCGTTATCAACTTCATGGCCTCTTCTGGACTTGATCCAACTGTTCCATGTCCTTCTTCAGTTGTGTGCACCAGAACTGCACACAGTGCTCCAGGTGGGGTGTCACAAGAGCAGAGTAGAGAGGAAGAAATCACCTCCCTTGACTTGCTGGCTGCGCTACTTTTGATGTAGGGCATAAGCTAAGACAGTGCCGCAGCTGACCAGGAGATGGGGATGAATGCACCGCATGACTCGATGAAATATTTTATTTCTTCTTAAGCTTTTTTTTTTTTTTTTCTCAAAGGATAGCTAACCAACCAATTCCTGTGCAAATTTAAAATTAGTATCTGCATGTTTTTACTATGTGTCTTGGTTTGAGACAATTTAAGAGGTAGGCATTCTGGAATGAGTTGTCTTCCCCTAGGGTATTAACCAATCCAAATAACGATTCCACCAATAAGAAACAGATACAAGTAGATATAAGTGAAAAAATAGCAGTTTACTAACAAGCAAAACAGCAACAGGCAAGAAATGACACTAAATAACCTCTACAAACAAAATTGCCAAATCTCATGAACCCCATAGGAATAAAGAAAGACCCAAAATGGTGGGAAAACCCCTTCCCCGCACAAGATGGTGCTCTGCAGCTGAGTGCATGGTTCTAAAGACAAAAAGAAGATGATGTCTGCCTTCCTCTTATCTCTCTGGCAGCTGGAGCTCCAAAGGCAGCTTGTGCTCTCAAGGGCTGGAATTTGTAGAGGGACTTTGCCTTCCTCATGGCAGGAAATGGCAGATGAGGCAAGGTGAAGCAGCTGGGCTGGGGCAATCAGTGCCTCCTCTCCTTGGCTGGGTGCTGCTGGTGAGCTGCGGGCAACTCAGACCAGAGCAGGGCCACCCTGTCTTCCCCCTGAATGGCACCACAACTGAAGACAGGCACCTGTGGATTCACCCCAAGGCAGTCCAAGATGCAAGGAAGGAACAAAAGGGAAGGGGAAAAAAACCCAAAGGGGAGTCTCTCCCTTGAGCAAAGACGACCAAGTGAGACCGAGAGTTGAGTTCTGGTGCTTCCATCTTTTCAAGGACCCAAGGTCCCGGCTGCGGGGTTGTTCTGGTTTGAGACTAATTCGGAGGAACATCGGAAAATGAACATCCTCTGGTAGAAGGCAGGTTTCAGCTGCCCCTCCGCCACCAGGTTTGGGACGAAATTCCTCAGACGGAAGTGAAAGGGAAAAAACCCCTATTTATTTAACAAGCACATGAGAAAAGAATAATGCTACATAATAAAACCTCTTGCTGTGGAGAGAAACCTGGGAAGATTTTAGAGTCCTTTCTGTGGGTGTGGTCTCTCTCTCCGCTTCAGAGCTAGGTTTTTGGCTCGGGCCCCTCCAGGCCTCCCAGATGATGTTTTGGTATTGCCACACAATTCCAGTAGAGAAGAAGGAAAAAGTTGAAGTCCCAGGAAAAAAAAAGTTTAACTCTTCAACTCTCTCTGGAGAAACAGAGCCGGAAGCTGGCTAAAAAGCCAGAAGGTGCTTTCCTCCACTCCACAGCCGCAGGAGAATGCAGGGGAGTGTGTATCTGTGTCCTTGAACACAAAAACTGCTTTGAAAAGTTCACCTGCCTTTTCTTTCTTTCTCTTGCACCCAGTTTTAAAGCCACAGAAAGGCACAAGATTCATGTCTGGGCATAGAGTGATGATAGGAGATACAACATCATAAAAACCCCAAGACAGGGGTCTTAGAGAGACAGTAACAATTTAGATAGATGTGGAATATAGTAAAATTTTGGTTACCCACAACACGCAGGAATAAATTAGTTACTCTTATGAGACTTTCTGCTTAACAGGACACTGCTGAAATGGATTCCCTATACTGCCTGAGATATAGAACAGCTTTCAGAAAGAGATTACAACTAGATATAAAGATCTAATGGAATAAAGAATTCACTGCTGTTGACATTAATTCTCAGCTGGGTACTGTCAATTAAAACAATAATATTTTCATTTAGAATTTATCCTCTTTAAAAGGTGAACTGGTTATACATATATCTGTTACATTATAATGTTGTTCATCAATTAATTTTTTATCTTGTAATACCTGCTTCCTGCAAAAATTCATATCAGTGACATTTTAGGTATACAAATTCAAAAGGTGGGAGAGCATGAGAGACGCATAAACAGACTCAACTACTGTATATCTGCTTGAAATGGAAATATTGGTAATTTCACAAATTTCTCTGCCATTTTTGGGTCTCACCTAACACATCTCAGTTCTAAGTCTGCCTGATATTTGTAACACAGTTGCATTATAGACAATAATTTCAAGCAAATTCAAATAGATTCAAATTTTAAAAAAAGGGTTTTTTTTCTTAAAAAAAATAACAAAAAAACCCCAGATACTTGTTTTGTATTTGTTTTTAGTAATGACAACTCCTAGCTCATTTCTCCGCTTACCTAAATATTTTTGCTTGCACTCTTTGAACCTTATCTTTCTAATTTAGAGATTTTTAGGGTGGAAAAAGAAAAAAAACCAGCAAAACTCCCAAATGCTGAATTTTTACTTTATATAAAAGACATTAAAAGAAATCACTCTGACTTGCAGCTTGTCATATATGATTTCAATCTAGAAGTCATAGCGTAAATAGACTTGTTTTCACTGAAATTCGAGATGGAAGAAAAAAAAAGTTTTCAGTTTTTTTTACAATATTTTGTAAGGGTGGCTATGATCATATGAGAACGTTCAAAACCATCAGCTGACAACAGTTTGTTTTACTAAATAAATGGAAGTATTTTTAAAGATGCATTCTTCAGATACACAGAAAATTAAGGCAGTTTAGATGCTACTACCACTATCTTGAGAGAAATGTTATAAGAACATTAAAAAGATATATTAATTCAGAATAATAATGTCTCTTTATTTAGTCAAATTTATAAACACATTAGATTATGCATATAAAGGTCATGATGATGTTAGTCCTAAGAAACCTGTTCCACTAGATAAGAGTGATCTTCATTGTTGATAAACATTTGATGTCAGTGTTTTCAAGGTCACCTAGGACCATCTGAACAAAATGAAGTCGCGTCAAGTTGATTAGGTCTGCAGCAATGGCAAATGCCTCATGCAGTACCTGTTCTGGTGGCCCGTGAAAATGCTTTCTCTGGTTCCATTTTCAAGTAAAAAGTATTTATATTTAAAAAGTCCAAAACCATACATGAAGAGTGCCCTTTTTTTGGAGCTTGTTCTTTTTATGAGAAACTAAAAAGTTTCTGCTACTCAACTCTAAGGAGTCCCAGAACTGCCTTCTCATTGCCACAGAAGCTCAGAAAGAGGGAGTGGGAAGGCCTGTATGCATTTTGACTTCATCGTCTGTGTTACAGGATAGGTGGTGGTGGGCTGTATGTGTATGAACAAAAGTAGCCCCGTGGGATACAATTCTTCACAAAGTTCTCCAGTCTGTGTCCTTCCCACATGCTGCAGTTTTTCAAGAAGTGCTCTACCATGGGTCTTTTCCCACAGGCTGCAGGCCTTCAGGAATGGATTGCTCCCAGCCTTCCCACAGACAGCAGCTCCTGTGAGAAAACCTCTTACATGGGCTCCCCTCAAAGGGCTGCAGTTCCTGCCAGGAACTCCAGTGTGGGCTCTCCATTGACTGCAACTTCTTTCACAGGTATGTCGATATGATGCAGTGTAGGGTCCTCCTCTTGCCTCAGGGGAATAGCCTGCTTCACCATGGTCTGCAGGCGAATCTCTCCTCCAGTGTCTGGAGCACTTCTTCTCCTCCTTTTTTCACTGATCTTGAAGTCTGCAGAGCTGTTTCCCTTATGTGTTTCTTGTCTCTCACACAGCTTCTATGCAGCAGTTTGCACACTTTCTCAAATATCTTACCACAGAAATACCACTGGAGTTGCTGATGGGCTCAGCTTTAGCCAGTGGTGGGTCTATTTTGGAGTCAGCTAGAAGGAGCTGTGTCCAGCCCAAGAGCCACTCCTGGTGGCTATGCCTGCTTCAAAGTGGAGTTTGCGTACGTATACATCTGAAAAATACATCACTAAATTAAATGCAGGGACTTTAGGCACACAGAGACTTTCTGTGCTTCTTCTGTGTTTCAGTCTTAATGTTCCCTCATCCTGTTATTAGGTTATTTGAAAATACAGTTTCAGATTTATTTTTAAAATAAAAGCAGTCCAATCCTGTTTTTAGCAGAGGATCATTTGAAGTTAGAAGGAATCTCTTGAGGTCACCTAGTCAAACAATCTGCTCAAGCAGGGACAGCTATAACAGTTTGCCAAGGAATATATAGAATCAGGCTTTGAATAACTCCAAGGATGAAGACGTCACAATCTCTCTGGACAAGATGTGCCATATTTGACCACCCTCACAGTAAAAGTGTTTTTTTTCTTTTCAGATGGAATTTCAAGGTGTTTTAATTTGTGCCCTCTACCTCTTGTCCTTATAATTTATCATACCTACATTTAACACCTGAAAAGAGCAAATAATAAAGCAGACATCTTAAGTAATTTAGGAGTTACTGTTAAATATGCAATGTGGTTTTAATTCAGAAAAGGGGGCTGTCTCTCAAACAGATAGAAGTTTCTTAATGTAAAATCTTCCTGCCAGGTCACAGAAAAGTACAAGGACATTGCAAAATTAATCAATCCAGATTTTCACCATTGTGTCTTTGCTTCTCTAAGTTTGAGGGATACTTTTTTCTTTTAAAGTTCTGAGTCAGCTATTGACAGAGGAAGGAGGCATATTTAAAATGCTTACCTTGGCGCAAACCCAAAGAGGCTGTTATGGCTAGATTATAGCCCCATTAACCAAACTGTCTGTAAAATCATTTGACTTGGCTAATGTCTCTGATTCCAAGGTCTGAGAATGTCTAAACTCATTTCTAAATATTGCAAAAGTTAATTAACTTTATAGTCTGAGCTGAATGTCTATTAAAATGGATAGATCTGGATTACTGTTTGGATATAAAATAATATAATGAGTGTTGCTGAAAGGTAGATTGTAAATCAGCTTGATGAAATCATGCAAAAATATGACACCAGAAGAGTTCCTTAATAGATTTTTCTTTAAGAGTAATTACAGAATAGAGTACTCAGGTTTCTCACATTGAGGCAAAAAAAGGTGCTCACCCTAATAATATTTTTTCCTTTCACTCACCATTAATTTGCTACAGATGGATCATAAAATTATGAGGAATCTTCATACAGCCTAAACTGACCCTGAAATGAGTCATAATTATTATATGTTATATTGCTAACAGATTTTTCGCTTTGAGATTTTAAAACATTCTAACATCATTAATGAAAGAAAACTATACAGTGACTCTATCATTATCCCTGCTTTGTACAGGAAACTCAAAAAATGAGGTTAAATGCCCTGCCAACTGATCCTGTTTAGTCAAGAATTCCTAAGAGGCAGTTATTCAGCGAACCAATTTCCACCGCATCTGATTATTATTCATCTCTACATATGCATTGATTTTTGTGAAGAACTTGCAGAGTCTGCAATGAGCAAAGTGAAACAATTCAAAGACAGCTAAGTTAGTGAAAAACAAACTAATTTTGGTATTGGAACAATATAATCACATTGTCTGGCTGCTTCTGGGAAACTCAGCAGAGCTTTGTGTTGTGTTGTGCTGTGTTGGGTTGGATTATTCTCTTGCTGTGAGCTGGCTGCGACTGGCTACATGTGCCACACATGGCTCAAGAGAAGAATGTACAATTTGGGTTGGAGTTACCCACAGAAACAAGTCAGTGTCATAGATATAATTCCTAGGAGATGAAGGACTTTAGCAGTGTATTTAAAGAATTTAGCAAGAGCTGCGTAACAGCCATCATACTTTTATCTAGAAAAAATGGGTAATAAACACAGAGATCATGTTTACTACTGTAATAAGCAAGACAATAAAGTATTGGTATGAATCACATTAAATAGGCCGGATGTAGCTTTGACTAAGATGTGCTAACCACTCATTGTTCTTCAGATAGAAAAGCTTCTACATGACCATCTTCAGCAAAAGCAGTGTCATTCATCACACCAAATGAATAATGGCAAGATGCAAGGACTAGATGCAGAGCACATTAATTGAGTCTATTACTTTACTTTTACTACAGGAAACTTTGATTTCAAGTGGTTTCTGCACACTAATACATTTCCTAAAACTGCTATAATTTTTTATGGATGAATTACTTTATCTGAAGAGCTCACAGTGAATTACGATTTGTACAAGGGTTTGCTCTCCGAGACTTAATGTGTGTTTCTCTGTCTGTTGAGCCAGACTTCATAAAGGTTCTCCAGAGGTGCTAGGCATCATTAAGGATAGAAATAAGCTCTTTCTCTCTTTCTCTGAAATACTATATTTATTGCCTTAATGTAGTAATGTGAGTGTCCTTTTTTTTCTGTTTGGTTTTCACTGTCTCTATCTTGCCCTTAATTATGGAATTAGAAAGAATGACCTTAGGAATGCATCCAAATGAAAAATAATTCATATTTTATTCTGTGCCAATATTCCCCTGAAAAATTAAAATACGTAAATTCAAAATACCAGCCAGTTAAGATAATTAATTGGAAACCACATGATTTATCAAAAGCCTTATTTCAAAATCTGAGCACTTGGTGTGACTTCACATTATTTATGTAGAGCTAAGTCAGTTTACAGGAGTAAGTACCCTATGAGGGCTGCACAGTTTAAAACTGTTCTCACAGTTTTTCTGCCTGCATTTTTAGAAGAAGAGAGTTTGTGAACCTACTAACCATGGAGAAAAACTCCACAAACTGTACAGACAGCTACAAGCCATACAAATCATAATGCAAACAAAGAGCCGTTAAAACTCACCTGGAAAGCAGTACAAATTTTCTCCTTTTCAATCTGTCTGGATAAACAGTCTGTCCTGTCTGTCCTCCATCTGCTGGGATTTTACTTCTTTACGGGCTGAGGACCATGCTGGACCTTAAAATATCTCATGAACTTCAACATATGAGGACACTATGATCTGCATAGATCAGATACCAGCATCAGAAAAATATTGCAATGCTATTTTCCTGGTTTTGTTCTCTCTTTAAAAAAATTCCACAAACCCAACAAAATGGTTATGCCTTTTCCTTTTCTGCCTCTCAGAGGAGAAGATAATACCACAACGTTTTTAGGCACTGAAGACCTTCCCAGACTTTGGGATATTCATTTGATGCTCAGTTTACACTTGCAGATTCCAAACTGTACACCAGTTATGTTGGCTCTGTATTGAATATCTAATAGCTGAACAAGAAGAACAAGCTGGAAGACATTTGGAGGCAGTCCCCTAATCCGGATAAAATCCAGCCTATCCTCCTAACATTTTTGATAAAACACATCTCAAAACCTGCAAGGATATGTCAGCTTTAACGTACAGAGAACTCACTGAACTTTCAGGAGTTGTTAGCTTGGTTTGGCTCTTAAGTACAGACCTATCACAGAATCATCCAGTGAAAGAACACAGACTTTGCAGTACACAGAATATAAAGGTGGCACAGGATCAGAAGAGTATAGTAACGTTTTCAGACTTAAAGTATGTGCTTCTTTAACATGATAAGAAGAAAAGAGCATCTGTTTCTTTCTTTTCAGGGCAATAAAACCTGAATATAATACTTGAAAGAGGCAGTGTTTTAGGATTTTGGTGACATATATTTTATTGTTGATTAGACTTTTATTTTACATGTACTTAGATTTCTGTAATGGTTTTGTTTGTTTGTTTTGAATCTTTTTTGGCAGCTTAATACCAATTCCTCTTCTAAAGCTTCGCTCACATTAATGCAATTGAGCTGAAGAGACAAATCTTCAGAGGCAGATGGGCTAGTAAATCCAGAAATAATATTGGTGCAGCTTTTGTATATGTGTCCCATCACTCAGTTTATGATTTTTTCTTACTTGTGAATTTGCTTCTAGTTTGTTTCTATTACTTACGGTTCAAGATTTTAATTTCATAGTGTATCATTTTGTGGCAGAAACTTACATTCGTTAGCTTAAAAAAGACATTCTACCACAGTGACAGTTTTATGTAATCTCTTCTTCCTTGATAATTTATGCACATTCCACTGATTTAACAAAATAAAACCATCTTCATATTGTAGTAATGACTCCTGGTGCAACAAGGTAGATGTAAGATTTGTACTCTAATTTCTTTCATGACATTTACTTTTTACTGTACTAATTGATGTTGCCTAATTTTTCAATGTTTCTTTCCATCAATGAATCATCTTATCATAATTCCTTCCTAAATAGCAATTAGTAATATGAGATAAAACATGCAATGGATTTTAAAAATCAAACTCCTCATCCTCCCTCCATGTAATAGAAAATTCATTAAAAGTAATTATAATGTTATAGTATGCCAGAACCAATACTGCAGAGGGCGGATAATTTGGTTAGACATGGGTCTTCTAGTTAAACAAATCTTACTATTGGTAATACAGATGGAATTCACAAGCTCATATGACTGTTCTAGAGAAAAACCCTAGGATTTGATTAAGGACCCATGTACTTTGTTACAAGAACAAAACTGTCTTGTAATATAGTAAAGACACAGTACAGTCAGGTTTTCAGAGGATGTTGTGATTTTTAGTCCTCTCGTGTAAGGAATAAAGTGACTCCTTATACAAGGGTGAAGCTGAGTAGCATCCGAAGGAATCATATTAGACTTTTCGTGGCTACAAAAGAAGTCATACCAATGCAGGATATTTGGAAATAAAAGCCATAAAGTATAAAATGCTCTCCCCTTGCTACACCCACTGATTTAACCCTCAGCATTATTTTAAAGCAACTTTGTACCCAGCACAGAGCAGTTGATTTTATACTGCATTTTGTACTGCAAATAAAAATGCAGTAGTTCTACACAAAAATGGCAGGTTGGTATATATTCACTTATATTGGTTGACCACACAAGATGAAATATTGCATTCCACAAGGGAAAATCATGGATAATCATTTTTTCTGCTAGGAAAATGAGGTCAGCAAAGCATTTCTCTATTTCCTTATTTCTCTATTCCAGCTAAGTGTTCATTGTAAACTTCAGCTAAGGATACAAGTAAGACACTTTAATTTAGAAGAGTTTACTTCATTTGTAATTTTACACAACATCAAATTTAAAATGTTTTATGTTATTGTAATTTTCATTCATGTTTAGCTTCTGTGTATAGAAACAGAACTACCTCACATCATAAGTAAGATTTCTTCTAGGCTTTGCTGTCAGATGTGTTGTGATGGACAGATTAGACAGTACAGACCTTTTTCCCCAACCTAAGATGCTGCAGTACTGCAGCTAACATTGTGGTACTGATGTTGATAGTAGTTCAAGATTAAATGTTCTCTTCATTGGCAGTGATGGACAGTGAGGGCCTCAGTTTCAATAATCTTCTGCCAGCCTCTGAGAGTAATGAGCTCTGGTGCAAGTCTAATGGCAGAAGAATAAACAGTAGTTTTATATCTACCCTAATATGTGCAGTTCTATGTTTGCTTGTTTGTTTTTGCAATTAAATATACAAAGCATATGTGATCAAATATACACGATTAATCAAATAAAATTCAAGCTAAATATAAACCCCCCCAATCCTAACATTTCTTTCAATTTTACTTCTGACCACACTGTTTGTGAGTTTAGACCATGAATATTGTGTTTTATTATATAACTAAAGTTCTCTTTCTGTCGACTGAAACAGCTTACAAAAAGGAAAGATCAGAGGGCTTGATGTCTATAGCACTCATAATTCTGACCTTCACTGTTTTCAACCATAAAAATCAAAATCTTTCTTATTTAGCTGTTTTAGACCCTAAGTTGCATCTCTGAAAGAAGAGTGTATGAGGAAAGGATTTATGCATAAAATCTACACTGATGATTCAAAATTAAAAGTTTTCATTACCTGGTAAACCAGAGCTGTAACGGGAATTTAGAACTGAAGTGCTCAGTCCTGATTATCAAACTTCTGTTCTTCAGTGTATAGGAAAATAATTAAATTTCTTGAGCTCACAGCCATTAGGACAGTAAATGTATTATTTCAAGTATGTTTGTAATTCATTTGTTCAGTGTTTGATTTATCTCTAAACATAAAATATGTGGAGGGGGTGATATTATGGCACATGAAAAGATTAATGTTTTATGCATTATTGGTAGAGTAATAAATTTCATTCTCATTTCTTCCATTTTACTTCTTTTTATATCACATACATCTTTCCATTTTGAAGTTGTGTCTCAATTTCGAGGTAGCGAATTCTGTGTAACTTTGCTGAGTAAACAAAAGTGTTGATGTGTAATGTTTACCTATTCTGCATTCACTATTTTTCGCAGCAGCATCCTAGTTCTGTGAGTATACACGAAGACATTTGACTATAGAGGCATGTGTAACCATTCACACTCAAGGCTCTGGGATAAACTGCCCACCCCTGCCAGTACCACAAGCTGTAGCTTTCACCCTGCCTCCAGTGCCTGAAGTAGCTGCCAAAGACCAGTGCCCTACAGCATATGAACGTTTCTTTTGTTTCTTCTGTTATGTTTTTTCTGAGGGATAGGATTTGATCCCTTTCGCTTTTAACTTGCATAGGAACAGTTTATTTCTGAAGCTGAGAGAGGAACTTGCTTGTTTAGTTGCACAGCCTTGAGGGATGCAATGAAAATTAGTGCAGCAATTTGCAATAACCTTAGGCGAATACATGCCACCAAAGATTGCTAAGTACAACACAATTTAATTAGAACCCTCCAGCTTTCAGGACACTGTCTTAATCATAGATGCTAGGAAAAACATGAGTTTTGAATTCTTTTTATTAGCATTCTGTATTTTAAATCACAAGTCACATTTTTTAAACTTTCACCTAATCTTTAAGGATTTAAGGTATCATTTTAGATGTGTTTCTACTGACTTCTGGAGTTGGGGTATTATGAAAAACACTAGATATTCCAAGACTTGAGGGGGAGATTATGTGAATTTCCAAGTTCTAACTATCTCCTGTTCAAGCAAGATAGAAATGTGTCTCAATATGTGAGAAAGACATGTAAACCAGGAAGAGACAGATTAAAATGTGTTTCTCAAACCCAAATGTCAGTGTTATAGACTGTAAGTGAAATATCCCTTTAGACAGATAGCATAAAAACACTTGGGTTTAGGGCTGTGTAAGTAAATTGTGCCATGCCTTGAACTGATGTTCTGTGCCGTCACTGGATCAATCCTCTTTTCCAGACATGATTTGTGTCTATAAACTTACAAGTCAAACAAACTCCCAGTTTCCAAAGTTACATTATTTCCAAGGTACGCTTTCCTCAAACCCACCTGCTTATCACATCTTACACTGTAGGTGTTAGAGTTAATGTATCGTAAATCACAGAGGACTAGGGAAGCACAAAACGTGAGTGAGAATATGTTCTGTTTGTTTCTATTGTTTACATAGCAACCTACAGAAAGATAAGTTGAATTTTCTAACATATATAGCAAAACAATGCCCTAATTCTTTGTAAGGATTATTACTAGAACAGAAGCGGGAAAGCAAAATGCTTGAGAAATACCTTGTCTTGATGTACATGACAATACGGTTCATGGAAGCAGAAACTCAGTCGATGCAAAGAATATCTAGTTCTGCTTGAATATTATCATGTCACAAGTCATGCTGTATCGCTGCAGGTGGAACCACAGCTGGGACAGGGCACAATGTTTCTGAAAATCGCAGGCTATGTCCTAAATTCTTATTGACTAAAATGCTATTTCTACATAAAAGAAGTTTTAAGGATGTAATTCTGTCTGTGCACCGTGGCTGGTGTTTAGATTGATTTTGGGTGAGCACATGGTGCAATCTTTGGGTCAAAACAGATTAGATAAATCCAGTTGAAGGATAAGTACTGCCAGTGAAAGACAAATGTGCCTCATGATGTTTGCATTTCTCAAAGAGAAATAGTTTGCTTAAATATTAAGCAGAAGGGAGGTTCAAACTGTAGGTTGTGTTGTCCTTGCCTGTGAATGACAGTCCTAAGGTCTTTAATTAACTTTATTTTCATTTGGAAATGGATGTTGCTTAGCAAATTACATGGATTTGATCTCATCTGCCAAAAGATAGGAGAGACCATTGTCTGAGTGCTAGAAGAAGAGCTGTCCAAGCTCACTGATTGTATAAGAATAAATGTGTAAATGGCCTGGAATAAGCATGGAGTACCATTTAAGAGACAGTTTTGGGTGTTAACCAGTATGGAGCTAGAGTCATCTTTTAAGAACTGAAGGGCAAGTAGCAGATTTTTAGAAAAGAATGGTATATTTACAAAATATACATATTTATTAGATGAAGATAAAACCAACATGGGCTTTACCCCTCGAAAAAAACAATAAAGAGTATTTTTTTCATAGTTGCTTTTAACTTCCACATACATTTTCTGTGCATCGTCTTCCTTTCTTCTCTTTCTCTTCTCTCCCATGCCTGGGTCAGAAGTGCTCTCTCATGATGATACTTTCCAGGTTTATATGTTTCTAGCAGTTCCTTATAAGTAATCTCTTAGTAAAATATTAAGAAAAATTGCATTTTATTGTATGTAATGTCACAGAATATCCTGAGTTGGAAGAGACCACCAGAGATCATAGACTGCAACTCCTGGCCCTTCACAGAACAACCCCAAAAATCACATCACATGCCTAAGAGTATTGTCCAAGTTCTTCTTGAACTCTGCCAGGCTGGCGCTATGACCACTTCCATGGGGAGCCTGTTCCAGTGCCCAACCACCCTCTGGGTGAAGAACCTCTCCCATTTATCCAACCTAAACCTCCCCTGACACAGGTTCAGGCCATTCCCTTGGGTCCTGTCACTGCTCACCAGAGAGAAGTGATCAGTGACTGCCCCTTCTCTTCCCCTCACGAGGAAGTTGAAGACTGCCATGAAGTCTCCCCTCAACCACCTCTTCTCCAGGCTGAACAAACCAAGTGACCTCAGCAGCTCCTTGTACAGCTTCCCCTCAAGGCCCTTGACCACCTTTGTTGCCCTTCTTTGGACACTTGGTAATAGCTTAATGCCCTTTTGCAATATTGTGGCCCCAAAACAGGCCCCAGCACTCAAGGCTGCGCCAGTGCAAGGACAATGCCCTCCCTTGCCTGGCTGGCAATGCTGTGCCTGATGCCCTCCAGGATGTTTGTCCCCTCTGGCTGCCAGGGCTCTGCTGATTCAGATTCAATTTGCCAGGACCAGGACCCCCAGGTCCCTTCCTGCAGTTCTGCTCTCCAGCACCTCATTCCCCAGTCTGTCCAGAGTTGCCTTGTGCCAGGTGCAGAATCTGGCACTTGCCCTTTTTAAACTTCATATGGTTGTTCAGGTTGGACATGAAGAATTTCTTCCTGAACGGGCTGTCAAGCACAGGAATGGACTGTCCAGAGAAGTGGTGGAGTCACCGTTCCTGGAAGAGTTCATGAAATGACTGGACATGGCACTTAGAGCTACGATTATTTGACAGGGTGTTGACTGGTCAAAAGTTGGACGCAATTACCTTGGAGGTCTTTTCCAATCTTAATTATTCTTTGATTCTATAGTGGGTGATTACCCACCCCTCTAATTTTTCTAGGTCTCTCTGCAAGGTCTCTCTGCCTTCAAAGGAGTCAAGAGCTCCTTCTAATTTAATATCATCAGAAAACTTATTTAGTATACCTTTGAGTCCTGCGTCCAAGTTATTTATGAAGGAGTTGAAGACAACTGGCCCTAAAATGGAGCCTGGAGGAAACCCAGGTCACTAGGTTCATGAAACAACATTCACATCAAAAGAGTTAAAAAGTCAAAAGACTTAAGAAGTACTTCACAATTTAAAGAGGCATTATAGAATAGAAGTGTCAAATGGAAGTGATGAAGCTGAAATTAGAGTACAGATATACAACTCAATTCACACATTATCTGCCTTGACAATACATTCTCTTTTTTGAGCATGTATTGGCACAGCTACCAAAATATTCACTGGTTTTCTTTACAATTTCAAAAATATTTCCTCTGCTGCCACCAGGTTCTGTGACAGATCACAATTTTAAAGGAAATAAAATGGCTACTATTAGTTAAAATTTCATCTCATTCTTGTCATATGCTTATAAAAATTTGCAAGTTTTTATTTTATTTTCTTTCAAGAAATTATGGAAAAATTCTTTTGTTCTGTAACATCCTTATTATTCTTTCTGTGACTCAAAAGGAAAATGGGATACTGGCTAAAAGAGTTACTGAATAAAATTAAAATATTATGCATCAGTAAAGATGTGAATTAATATTGATACGTTATGACTGGTCTATAATTTTATAAGTTTAGAACCTGGTTTTCTGAAATATAATGTAGATGGCATCAAGAAAATAACTGCAGTTTACAGAACACCATGCACTGATTTATATTGGCTTTATGTTTTGTTAATAATATATCAGCTAGTCTCTAGAAACCATACCATGCGTGAGGCAATTTCTTCTATTATATCCGTCCTCTCACCCAGGAAGTTTCACTTAGTTGATCTCAATTACCAGCTTA
This sequence comes from Rhagologus leucostigma, assembly GCA_013397725.1. NCBI lineage: Eukaryota > Metazoa > Chordata > Aves > Passeriformes > Rhagologus > Rhagologus leucostigma. The sequence continues at coordinate 725,969 of VZTD01001251.1, read as the reverse complement.
GACCAAGAGTGCAGATGTCGCATGATGAACTAGCTCAGTGCTTAGTATAACATATTAACAATAATGCTAAAGAACGCAATTTTACTCTTAGTCAAAGAACCTGATTCTGCCACGTCTGACACTTGAATTGTCCTGTGGGTAAATATCAGGGCACCAGTTTTCACTGGAAAAGTGTTTACATGGAGTCTACAAAGTGGCATCCTGTTCTTATGTATGCAGCATGATAAATCAGTTTGAACAATGTAGTTCTGCTGAAGACAATGGGGTTATAATGGGCTGGTATCCAAATATTACAAGTTTAGCTGCGGAATGAATATTAATAACTGCCACTCACATGGCGCACAGCACTGAAAATATAAAGTGATCTGGCCTTAATATTACCTATTTTGCTGGCCTTAGTGTCTTGATGAGCAAGTTCTCCAGTGCAATATTGTGCACACAAAAAACCCCAGTATGTGAATAGTCCCCTATGACAGAGACATTACTCTTTCCCCAGGCCAATCTTTATAGGCTTATAAGTCCTGACTATAAAGCTGAAAGGCTTGACAGCCCTGCCTAACTGAGCATCCAGGCCCCATAGTTCTTGAAATCCAGCCTAAATGTCTCATCTAAACCCAATAAATTGCTAGCATGTTTTATAATGGGGAGCTGGTGATTAAGGTAAGCTAAATAAATTTTGCTCTGAATTTTACTTTGAAAGATGAACCAGAGCTGCTTAGGAAGCTGCATGTGCTGCTTATGAGCCACACTTTAGCCAATTGTGTGATAAGGTGCTGAGACTGGTTTGCACTTAAACAAAAGACAGATTGGCAAATCTGAGCAAAAGTAATGAAACTGAAAAATGGACCCAATAAAAGGTATTATATATACATATACATATATAATTTAAAAATATATTGGAAAAAATGTTTTCATCAACAAATACTATGAGGATTTACGCTTGAAAAGCTGTAATAACTTAAGCTACACAGGTATTTTGATCCAAACTGGAGGAAGTATGTATCATGGAAGTCCACAGCCTTGCACTAGATTTGATGGGGTATTCATTCCAAGCACTACTGGAGTTACAAGAAGGTTACTTAATGGAGAAAGTATTTAATTCTGTATATGAATCATTGTGTAAGCAAAGAAAAATACTGAATTTTTCTTGAATTAATTCTGATATATGACTGAGCCTGCCAAATGTTAATTAATCCTTACTTTCTAATACTGCAACAAAAATAAGATTTTTAGCTAATTTTCTAAGTTACCCTGCAACCCTTTTTCCTTTTCTATGTTCACACAGTTCCTTGAAGTGCCTCTGCTTCTGGCAGTCTCTTCTATTTTCAGCACTGGTGTTTTGTGGAGATAGACACCTTTTTTAGCATATAGATAAGATTCAAAAAATAGTAGAGGACACAGAGACGCCAGAGACTATGAGGTATTAAAGTAATTCTATGCCTAGAACCAATCTTTGCAACTTCTAAGGATAATTAAGGCAGCATCCCTTGTTGAGAGCTTTTCTTTTTTCCCGTTTAAAAGACTGGAATCTACTGCGAGGACACATTTGTCTGCCTCAAGAGTTCTTGATTGTTGTATGCTAGGGAATTTTTTTTTTTTTGCAACTCTGTAGGGATGTCTGGAGTGTTTTCTTTTGGGTTATATTGCTTTTAAGGAAAATCAACAATTTTTCTCAGAGCTACCATGTGGTATCATCTAGATTCCTACACTACTTAAAGGTACTGTTGCCTTTTCAAATGTTTCATTATATTTTCCTCCTGACTTCCTGAGTGTAATCTGTGATGTGGAAAAAAAATTATTTCCTCAAAGGCTACTGAAAAGACTATCAATATTCCTCCTTTATGGTATTCAAAGACTCCTTTTAATACACCAAATCTACTGTGGGTTTTCAGTCATGTTAATGTGCTAACGCACAGAAAGATATACTCATATAGATGAGCATTCAATATGTGAGAATCTGCTATGTGAGACCAGGCATATTCTTACTCTCCTTAATGAGCCAGTCCTTGAAATGATACTGGGCCAGCCAAGGTTAAGATATATGCATTTGAATTTCTAAACAGAAAAAAACACAATAAAGTTCAGATGCAGCAAGAAATGGAAAAAAAGTATCTTGAAAAAGAGTCTGGAATAAGATCAGCAGCATGCCTGCCAGAAAATCTGATAATCTGTGCTAAATCCTGCTTTCCAGGTTTGGTGGTGGCATCTATCAATAACACATTTTTTTCTGTTTTCCCACTAAATTGCATTCACAGAAATAGCTCTCCAATTTGTGTACATGTGCATGTGTGCATATATAGGGGGTAGGTGGAATATCTAAATGATACTTTTTTTAAGGTATCGTACAATTTTTCTCTTTTACTTCATTTATAATTATGTATTACATAATACATATATACCTGTATGTAATATGCATTTCTGTGTAGGCCTCTTTTCATGTCTGGAGCCTTCTGTTTGAGTCTGTGCTGGATTTCTGTAACAAAGTCCCACGTAACAATAGATTGGCACTGAAGAAAACATTCATGTGATGGCGCACCATACTTCACAGGCTTCCCTAATGATAATGAAAATCAGAATTAAATGGAAATGTATGAGACTACAAATTTGTTTGTACCTACAGACGAGATCAAATGTTTAAGGCATCAGGGAATGCCATCCACAAAATTCTGTAAGGTAATGAAATTATGGTAATTTTACTTCATTTGATTATGCTTTAATTTTACTTCTTATGGGTGTAACTAGGAATTTAATGTATTGCCTAATGTGGCAAGCAGTAAGACTTGCAAATGAATCTTCAAGTGGTATTCTGCTCTTTCCCCCTCAAATCAAGGTTTCCTAATGCTTCTACAAAGCAAAGGTAAATGGCAGAAATTCCTTTATTGTAACTAAACAATTTATAAAATATTTTCATCTATTTTTTTAGATTATTTACTTTATTTTTAGGAATATATATTGATTGTAGCAATTTAATTTATGGGTCCTCTTTTACACATGCACCTTACGACATTTTAATGTTTGTTCATATAAAGGTGAACTAAAACAGAACCCCCCCTTTGGTTTTTTTTCACCTTTGACAGCAGATGAAAGAATGGCCTCTCCCACACTAGATCAAATAGCCTTGTATTTTCTGCTGCATTCTGCCTCACCCTTGGTGATTTCTGAGCCTTCTGTGAATTCCTTAATGTCTTCCCTGTATTTCACAGTTGCTTTTCTAATGTGTCTTCATTCTTTTATAGTATCAATTCTCCTTGTAGTTAACATTCTCTAGTCAATTAAGCAGCTAAACCTTAATAGTGGTCTATTAGAAGACATTCTGTTTCTACTAATTTTCAGGGACTGCACTGCCTCTTTTTTACCTTGAAATAATAAAAGGTTAGTCCACTCTCAATTGAAATCAATGACTGAATTCCTGCTTATTTGAACTCTGCCAGGATTTCCTCATAAAATATCTAAGAACAGTAGTTAACATTTGTCATTCTGAGCATAAAATACTTTGGAAGAACTCCATGAAACGCAACCTGAAATTTTATTTGGAAAACTGAAGTGTTGTGCAACATTTTTCACAGAGAATTTTAAAACCTGCAGTTCATTCATTGACATACTATTGATAACAAAACCCACTGAATTACATATGAAGTGATTTCATGTTTTCTGTCTTCACTTCATCCTACCTTGTTGTCAGGACCCAATTATTAAAAGAAATACCTCCTTCACCTCTGTTAGGCCTGGAATTAGAGCCTTCTTTTCTGCCATCTGTGCTTATCTAAAGTTCCTGTTCTGGTGGCTTATGGAATCTTCCTTATTATTAACTCTGAGAGAGTTAATTGTCCTCTTTAAGTTCTTGCATGTATCCCACAAGATGCAGTGATAAGAAGATAAAACAGCTACTGTCTCTCATCTCTTCTGTCTTACAGTGTAACACTAGCTACACAATCCTATCGTCATTCTGGATCTGTTGCGGAACACAGTGGTTTTGTGCTAAATGTGTTTACTGGGCCTTCTTCTAGCCCAGTTGTACACCCCTGTTTCAGTGGCCACCTTTCAGGGATAAGCTTTCCATCACTAAAGAGGCTGAAATAAGCCCAATGAAATAAAGAAACAATGTAAGATTCATTAAAATATTTATTTTCACCAATTTGTTTGCATTCTTTTAGATTACTCTAACAATATAGAAGCAATTAAGAATTCTCATGTACTGTGTTACATACTGCAAAATAATAAAATACCTTAAAAATTAGGACTTCAGAATCCAGAATTGTATTTTATCTTATTGTTGTCCTGTTATTAGTTATCATTTTATGATTTCTAGAATTACTTATATATTGCAGATATTTATATTTTTTTGTTATTTTATTTTCATTATTGTCACTAATTGGAAAGTGCTAGAAATGTATACAATAGTTAAAATAAGAGTCAAACAATAGAGTCTTCTTTAGATTTACAGAGGTGGGTGTGTGTGTGTGTGTGTGTGTGTTTATCAACATAAATATCTCTGACATGTTTTAAAGAATTTATATGAAAAATAGAAATTGTAAATTACATTGGGATCTCATGATAGTTGGAGCTGGACACATGCTGTGAGATAGCCAAGGTCTGTGAAGGACTTATGATTTCCCCACTGAAATGGTATTAACTATAAATATAATCCAAAGTGTAAATGGTTCATGAAGGTGTAGCAAGATACTCACTTAGCTGGCGAATCATATTTTCTCACCTTTCAGTAAGGCTATCAATGTCCTTTTCTAAAACACAAATAAATATGTTTGCAGCTTATCTGTCTCAGCAGTCTGAACATTTTTGCCTTTTAATTAGCTGAAAGGTCTGAATGTCTATGTGAAAAATCTGAAGCTTATTCTGGAGTGAGACTACATTGATTAGTTGTATACAATCTTGTATAATTACTGTTTTCTATCAGCAGTAGAAAGCTTTTGCATACCTGGGCTCCTTCTAAGCAAAAGCTCAGGTCATACAGAAGAGTTTCAGCCAGAACAGTAAGTGAAAGGTGTTTTGCTTCCTAAAATCTAAAATAGCAAACAACTAAACTTTAAAACTCGTTGTACATATCCTCCTATGATTTATACCAAGATACCATGTCCTATATTCCTTGGTGAAAGCCACGTGAGTCTTTAAAAGAAGCAATCCAGATACTCTTGTGTGCTCTCTGGTCACGGTTTTCTGAGTCTTGTCATCTGTGTGCCAGCACTGACACATGGGTGGACAAATCCCTTTTATTTTTGCTCAGTGCCCAAAGGCAGAACATAAGAGCAGCGAAACAGTGGACACGAAAGAACAAATGAGACTCTTTTTTTGCTCAAGGTCTTGGGTCAAATCAGGTTTTTTAATCTTTTTGACATTCTTGATATAAAGCAAAAAATCCCAGTTTAGTTCTCTTTGCACAAAAAGCAGTTAAATGTTTCTTGCCAGTATATGGACTGTTGCAAAGAAAGCACTTTATTTTGGTCACCATGCTCCTCTGCCATATTTTACTAATGATGTTTCATTCAGTTTTCTGCAATGACACAGAAAATCTGAAAGTGACTTCGAAAGATAGTGGCCTTTCCCTGTTCAAAATTTCTGCTACCAGTGCAGGGCTGCTGTAATGAGAGTACTGCCCTTTGATAAAGCTAAAGGTAGATGAAAGGAATGTGATTTAAAATTTGAATATATCTTTTTAAGAGAAGATTGAAATGCCTATATGTTAGAATGATATTTTTACTTCTGTCAGATTTAGAAGTAGAAAGGCAAAGAAGATTTGACATCCTCTACTTGTTTTCCTACTTCTATATTTATTGCAATTTTTTTTAACTAAAAAGAACTAAAATATTTAGCCTCAAAATAACAAATCAGGTGTTTTTAGGTGGGGCAATGGTGCTGTTATGTCAGAGAGTATCTAGTTTCTGCACTCTTCAGATCTCTGGATGAGTTCTGCTACCAGAAAGAACTGTGCAATAATATAGGAAAAGTAATACTAAGTAAAAGTAAAACTGTAACACATATGAGAATAATGAGATCCTTACCACAAAACTACACAATCTTGTAAAAAGGGTGATAACAAAATAAAGGATTCAGAACAGAGCTACGATAACTATTTGAGGTCAGGAAAAAGTGTCTTATAATGAGAGACTCAAGATACTTCAATTCATTTTGTTTACCAAAAAGTAAGTTAAAATGTTACTTGATCTTGGTCACCGCATAACTACATGTGGAAGAGTTTTTCAGTTTAATGACTACTTTCATCTTAGAGGAAAAACCCCAAACAACCCAAACCAAACAAAACTAGATCCCTTTTTAAGAGAAAAAATTAGACCTTTTTATAGAAATAGACTGCAAAGTTTTTAATTTATTAACAGATGAATAGCTTTCATTAGGAATGAAATGGGTTTCCATAATTTGAATCCTTTAGACCAATATTGGGTAAATTCCTTAAAAGACATCCTAAATACCAAATGGATCCCATGGGATGAATACTGAGGGGAGGGAGAAAATGGAAGAAATCACTCTCCAAAACCCAAACAAATTGCAGAACATATATAAGATATATAAAGCAGGGGATCCATCTAGACTCATAACAGCCTCTTCTTATTCAAAACATATATCTAGGTTCAAAACTGCTATGTAATTCGAAAATTATGTTTCCATAGACAGTATCAAAGACTAAAGAGAGCAATTTCTAGAATGTAGGATATTTTATTACTTCAAATGCATGGCAAATAAGAGAGAAAAGTTCTCAATGTCATAATCTCTTCCGCGAAGTCAGATACCATTTTCACTGGCAATCTCTGGTTGATGTGTTATACTGTTTTGTGGAAAGATGGAAGGGGAGGAAAAAAGATACTTTGTATATTTGTCTTGGAGCTATCTGGGATAATGTCCTATACAGAATTTATTGTCCACCAAAAACGGATCATTTTCAATCACGTGCAAATTGACCATTGGAGCATATTATACTCAGAGAAGAGGATACAAGAAGGTATTGGAAAAGAGGAAGCTGAGGGGAGATCTTGTAGCAGTCTACAGCTTTCTCACAAGGTGCTCAGTGACAGGACCCAAAGGAATGGCCTGAAGTTGTGTCAGGGGAGGCTCAGGCTAGATATCAGGAAAAGGTTCTTCATCCGGGGGCTGGTTTGGCACTGGAACAGGGTCCCCAGGGAAGTGGTCACAGCACCAGCTTGGCCAAGTTCAAGAAGCATTTGGACAATGCTCTTAGTCACAAGGTGGGATTATTCGGGTTATCTTGAGCAGGGCTAGGAATAGAACTTTGATAATCCATGTGGATCCTTTCCACCTCAAGATATTCTATGATTGTATGATACTCATGGCCCCTTTGGCTTGCTGTCCCACACAAAACAGGACCTGGTAAGTTAGTGAGCAGCATGATACTGACCCTCTGTGTCCAAAGTGTGAAGAGTGAAATCAATCAGTCATGACCAGGTTTCATCAGAAAGCTGAGGATGATGCATGAGTCTTCTCCCAGAACAGCAGCCACAAAGTGCAAAGCAGCCTTCTAGAGGTATAATTTAATATTTGGTGTTATTTACAAATCTTTTATCAGCTTATGAACCCCAAGTTACCACTTCTTAGCCCTACAAGCTTTTCAGGTCCTGGATAAGCTTTGTGGACGCTGCAACAGTTTATGCCCACAGCCCTCATGATACCAAAGGATTGTGTTCTCCACTATCCAGGATTTAGGCCAGGAAAGCATCCACGATTCTCAGTCTACACAGGTCTGACTATCTCTGCCTCTTGGCAGATGCTGTTTACCCATTTCAGGTACTACACGGTCCTTCTTTGAGGCTCTGCAGGTTATCATGGGTCTCACCTTCAGCTGGCCTGCTGAGAAGTGGCAAACCTGATCAAACAACACAGCTTAGAGCAGCAGCACAATTTGTGTTGATAATCACTTGATGTGCCTTGTACAGCCTGTGTGAAGGCATGGGGAGGTGGTTTTAGGCAGAGTGGCCACAAGAAGGTTAGCCTCTTCAGCTCCTGCTCTTACTGTCATCCCAAGATGGGATGACAGAGAAAGCGGAGAATGCACTAAGCCATCTGTCCATCCGGTTCAGCACTACTTCCATCAAAGCGCCCGCAAACACTAGCAGTAATCCATCACACCTTCAAGCTCCAATAATCAAAAAATACATTTGGCTTCTCTTCCTCCATCTAAACTCACACATTTGCTAGCCCCTTCCACCCATTCCTTTGTGTTATCTTCTTCAGCCTCCAGCGTTCTCTGTGTATGCAAGATGCAGGTTGAACTCCTTACACAGATTGTGACGACATTCTTTATTTGCATTTGTTACCCTCAGCCACTGTCCTTACAAGCTGAAGAGCCCTGTCCCACCAGGATACGGTCCTCTAATGTTATTGTTCCTCTGTACACACTTTCCTCTTCTGTTACGGGGCTTTACATGGGTCACAAATACTTTCTCTTCTTTTGCCTGTCATCTTAAACTTTCACTAAGATCACAGTTTTTCCAAAGTTTTTGTTTGTTTTGGGGTTTTTTTGTTTTTGTTTTTGTTCAGTTTTGGTTTTGTTTGGGTTTTTTTTTTCTCCTTCTCCCCCACTATGGATCTTTGGCTTCTTAAGCTTCTTTCTTTGGCTCTTTGTGCAAAAACACCAAACAGGAAGTCTGCTCCTGGCACATGAGGTTCTTGAGAGAGAAAAGAAGGAAAGGTCACCCTAAAAAGCTTATTTACTATCTTCCCTTCTTTGAATCACTTCATTTTCTACATTTAATTGCTATTCCCTTCAATGGAGCCCTGTTCTGAGCTGTGCTTTCAAACCATTTTGAGGACAAACCTTAAAGATTTATTGAGTTGCTTACATATTAATTTACTCTCACTGTCACCAGTACTTGAAAGGCAGTTGAAATTGTTCACATCTAACACGACTTTAACACTAAGAATTTACTAAACCTCAAATTTTAGTTTTTATCTTCTTGCAAATTTGCTTAAAATGTACATTTAGAGCCGTAATTATGAAACTAGACTTATCAAAAAGTGATTCATCTGTCTAACTGCAAGTATCTGAGGCTTTTTTTTGAGAGAAAAAAAGTGCTATTTGTGACAAGAGTATTACATACCAAAAAACTGTGCAGAACGCTTCACAGCTCTGCAGAAGCTCATTTTCTTTCTCTGGATAGAAGTAATTTCCTTCCGAATTAATGCAAAGTTCAGGACTAAGGGGAAAATGGGCTATATAATAGTCAAGATCCAGGACATCATATCAGAGAAGGTAGAATGTAACTAGGGAGGAAAGTTGCTCTGAGATTGCTTAAAAAAAAATTCTATTAGGGAACCATTAACATCTTAGACTACATATGAACTGTGGAACTCAGAGCAATTTTTATCTTCCTGTTCTGGCTGCTGACTCAAGCTACGTCACTGCATCCTGCTAAGAAAAGGACACAGATGTCACAGAATATGCACTCTTCCATGTTTTCTGTCTTTGTATGAGTGTGAAGAAACATGGAAAAAAATATAAGTACCACATTAAACAGTATATCCTTTTTCTGCCACAAAGCTCCTGGCTTAGACCTCTTCTTGTAAATTGGTCAGACTCTGTCTTCAATATTTTTTTTTCACTCTGGCTATAGTGAAATTGGCTCTACTCCAGAGCTCCACTGTTCTTTGAAAATTTGAATTTCCTGTGAAATTAGGTAGAAGTCTATACTAATAAGGCACTTTCAGAAATACATTTCTGGCCTTTCTTTTTGCTGGCCTTTTCCTGTTACAAAAACTGAAAAAAACTGTCAAATATCAAATTGTGGGATGCAAGAATTCACTAATATATATCTGCAGAAAAATCAGTTTACTCTAGCATGAATTACCTCCTATTCCTCTGTTTTCATACTTTCCCATTGAGGGTTAAGTGTTTTGCAATAGCTAAACCCTTTTTTTTGCACTTTTCTTTTAACATATGTCTGAGCAATGTACAAAAATGTTCCTTTCAAGCATTTTCCCTCTATTTTCGTGACCACAGGAGTGTGCTGTTATATCCTTCTGCCACCAGTGATTGATAATAATGTTGAGATGTCCATTGCCTCTACTTGGTTGTGCACCTACATATTGAAATGATACATTTTTTTTGTTTAAACAGTTAGCTTTCCCTGAGTGGAAAGAAAAAAAAAAAAGAAGTTTGAACTGAAAAGTGTTGCTGTAAGGCAAGAAAATGATTGATTGGGTGGATATAAAACAATTGGAGAGATGTGTGTCTTCATGTGTGTAATAAGTTGTGTCAGGAGCTGAAGCTGGGTGGGGAAACACAAGAGAGGATGAGAATATGTTCTATTATCTGGGGTAGTTTTGCAATATCAACATGAATGGAAAAGCATCTTAGAAAGCTGTACTAACAACTCAAAGTATGTGGAGTTAGAAGTGAACTCCACATACTCTTGTTCACCTCTTATACTTGCTATCAGAATGAAACAAAAGATGTTTCATCAACAAAAGCTTTATTAAGATACCTGTAATCATGGGTGTAAGTACTTGTAACAGTTTGAGGCCTGCTTACTGAATATTTTTCAGTTTTCATTAACATTCTTGGTTAGAGTAAAACTCTCTTATATTTGAGATCCTTTCTACACATTACAATAGCTCAGGTGATCACTGACAATTTTTAGCAGTCTCTAGCCCCAGTTATTTTGCTACATTCTTTGGCTTGTTTTTCTTGTCACAGACAACTACATATTGTTGCTATCTCATATATAAATTTATGAAGTAAGTTTTGGGATATTTGTGGATATAAAGTTTTCCTTAATTCTGCTAAACTCCTCACTTGCCTCATATCCACAGTCATATGCTGAACATTGATTTCTTTTTTTTATTTCAATGAAATAATTTCATTTAAATTTTCATATCTGTAATTGAATATTTCTGAAATATAGTTTAAAACAAAAGTACTTCCAAACTGAAAAATATTTACAAAATTCAGAAAGTCAGAAAACACTCTTAGATTTTTTTCCAGCTAGCCCTTTAATACCTCAATTATTACTATCTTTTTTCTTGTATTCTTTGTGTACTCAAAACTTACATTGGGTTTTGGGTGCATATAAAAACTCCTGTTGATTTAAGTTATGATCAAAGGTGATTTTGACCTCCAGCTCTGTCATTTCTGTTTCTCATTCTCATGACACAGGGTGATTATGGCTCTGATTCAGTTCTGTGATTAAACTTACATTGACTACTTAGGGTATAATTTTTCTGCCCAGTTGAAATACCAGTTTCAGTCTCTGTCTTCTGAAATTTATACTCATTGTTACATTTTTAAATTTTCTCTTTCTTTACTTCAAATATTTACTTTGCAAGTGTACTGATACTAACTTTTTAGCTTTTCTGTTTATTTTTAATTTATTTCATGATCTGCTAAACTTCCTTTGCTGCATCTGTAAAATGATGTTTGCACAGATCATTATTCATCAATTTAGCTAACTTGCTCAATTAACTGGCATAATTAAAATTCCAGAAATCATTAAGTAATTATTAATAGTAAGGTTTAACATTTGTTTTATTTAAACTAAATCTACAAGACACTAACGCAATAGCTGGCAGCACAAGCTCTATCATTAAGGTGTCACTTTTCTTCTCTTTTAATTGTGAATACTTAACAAAGAACTAGGCCACTACAAAAAAAAATACCAAAACAGCATGTCACATCATGTCATTGCAAACTCAATGGGCTTTTGAAATGGATCATTAAAAGAAATTTTTGGAGAATGATTAATAAAGGATGCACATAGAAAACAGTGTTAGGATTTGTAGAAGAAATATCTTTAATATATGAGATTTTAGATAAAGAAAGTTATTGCTAAAGCAGAAAGTGAAAGCTGTTAGTCTGTACTAAAAGAAATGTTGTTTTTTTCTTCTCAATTTCCCACTGTAGATCTCTACACACTTTTCAAGGTATGATAGCAATATCCATTCTAGACACCTGCTACCTAGCACAGCAGAACTCAAACAGAAACCTCAAGAACACCTGAGTTTTCACACTGCTGCTACAGTAAAACGTTTACTTGCTATCTGCATTCTTGCTTTTGTGATGCAGAATAATATTACTTTTGGTCATATGACATAAGGCCTCAGATTTGTTGCATCACAGAAAAATATTATGACCTCTTTTCACTTTGGTATGAAAAACATTAAGTACATTTTTTAAATTTCTCCTCTGTCACCTTCAATTTCTTGTCCTTTCCTCTCCAGATCAACCTCCTGCAATCCAGTCTTGTTCCTAGAAGACATTTATAGTCATTTGAGGAGGAAGTGTCACATTGCTGCTCTTGTTAATAGTAGCAGAAGGATACTGAACCAATGACATACAGAAAATACTTACCCTTCTTTTTTATCTTTTTGTCTGTGAGTTGTTTTTAAATATAAAAGCCTAAATCATGCATTCAGAAAACAGCTTAAATGACATAGTACTAGAAGTCTTAAACACTCAGTAGGTTTGAATGAAGTGAAAGTTCAAGGTATGTACTGGGTTTTAAAAGTTAACCACTGCCTATAAAATAAAATGCAGACCTAGGAAGCTGAATTAAGTGTACAGGTATGAAAAACTTCTCAAACGTTACCATTTGAGTGGCAAACCATTTGACTGGCGAATTTTTGGAGAAAAGAAGCTGAGGGAAGACCTTGTCACTCTCTACAACTACCTGAAAGGAGGTTGTAGCAAGGCGGGCTTCAGTCTCTTCTTCAAAGTAACAAAGAATAGGAGGGGAGAAAATGGTCTCAAGTTGCACCAGGGGAGGTTTAGATTAAATACTGAGTAAAAATTCACAGAAAGGGTTGTGAAGAACTGAAACAAGCTGCCCGGGGCAGTGGTACAGTCACTATCCCTGGAGGTATTTAAAAGATGTATACATGTGGCACTTGGAACGTGGTTTAGTGGTGGACTTGGTTAGATAAATGGTTGGACTTGATGACCTTAAAGCTATTTTCCAACCTAAACTACTCTAAGATTCTATATGACGTCTTACAAAATAACGTAGGCTACTCGAAGAACTGAAAAATAATTGTAAGTTCTCTAGGTTGCGATCATCATACAAAAAGTCATACATGGCGAGGTGCTGCTTGTCTTTCTGTTGCTTGTTCCTGTCATTGCTTTTTCTAAGGAAATGTTGCACAGATGGAATCAGAAACATCTTCTTCTGCAGAAGATCAAAACTGTGACTACATTGCAAACATCTAACAGACAAGAATGTTAACCTTACATATAGTCTCTCTAATTTCCACTACTGCATATGTGTGTGAAGGAAAAGAGCAGCAGATCCATAAAGAAGTGAAAAGGAACTGCCTGAAAGACTACCTCTATATTGAAATGTCACAAATGACAAAATAAATGAACTCTGTTATGCTTCAAATGTATTATGTTACTTGTCTTATGCCACAATTTGCCTGTACTTAAAATTTCCTGTAAGCTCAGGCTTAATCTCGTGCTTTTGAAATGTTAGGTAAAAGGCTAAACTCATACTGTCAAAGGAAAAAGAGTCTCAAGGTAAAGACAACAAGGCTGTATGGAATAATCAGAAAATGGGAAAATAATGGGAATTCAGTTTCCTTCTGAATTTTAAATCTTCTGCAGTTACACTTTAATTGCTAATGTAGAAGTAGCTATTTTGTCAGAATAAAGTAGACAAGCTGTTGGAGAACTGTAAGACTAAATAAAAATTTTATGTATTTTTTTAGTGGGATCTAATTTCAAACAAATTTTAGTAATTTACTGCAAATCAGCAAGCATTAAACTGATATCCCACTTCTGAGAATTCATGTTTGAAAGCCTGTCTCCTCGTGCAGTAAAAAAGTCTAACCTCCTCACCCAGCTCCTGCTAGTTACACTGTCAGTCATTCATTCAAAGTATTGGTGCATGCTTTGAAAGTTTACGTTTGCCTTTATCAGGAGGGCATAAAGGATGAACAGGTCATTGACATACAGCAGTTAAGTGTCTGAAAACCATTTAATGAGGTAGTCTGCATAAAAAATTAGTTTTTACTTTGAAACAGACAATGTAGAGTTTAGAAGACATGTATTGAAGTGATCTTCTCATAATGCAGTTGCTCAGGTTAATGCATTAAAAATGCTTAACTGTCTGTCTCATGAAACAAAAAGACAACCTTAAGAATAAAAACCATCCTTAGATACCTTCAAAAAAAAAAATGGACATTTCATTCATGGCTAGTCCTAGTCTTGAAAATAAAGAGTTAATTACTCTTACATAAAATTTTCCAACCTCCTCGGGAGAAGAAGATGGAACTAGGAAATGGATACCTTATGCATCCAACTGTGTTGCGGTTTGTGGGTTTCCTGTGTTGGCATGGCATGCAGCAGCCTTCCTGGAGAGCTCTGCAGGGTGTCTTAGGGAGAGCAGCCATCCTGCTTCCCGTAGCCCTTCCTGGGTGGCCCACTCTGCTCCAGATAGCTGTTGGCTCTGAAACAAGGTGGAGATAAAGGAGGCGAGAAGGCTCCCCGCATGAGAACTGCAGAAGATCTTTATTCCATGGTGACAGGCTGGTTCCCCATGGTGGAGAAGTGCTGGTTCCCCAAGGCAGAGAGCATTACAGAGTATGGAGCCAGTGGTTTTATATGGGGATGAGGGGGGCGGAGAGAGCACATCAGGACATGGTCTCAGGGCATAGGGGTTGTACATGGGCGGAGTTGGGGGTTAAGGAACCAATAGGAAAAATCAGAGGGAGTGGTTAGGACTAGGGGTGGGCAAGGGGGAACCATGTGGAAAGGGCAGGCAATTTGGTAAGAAAAGGAATGCAGAAATACAACACCACATCTCCCCCTTTCTTACTAAATTGAAGAGGGAAAGGCTTTTTACAAGGACTCTTACAACAGAAAAACGGTAACTTTAAAATGATGAGGTTGCTGCTTGGTGTTGATGTTGGACATCAGTGCTGGCTGAGCTCTCACACTGCAGCTGCTTTTGTAGATTCTTCTTCTGCTGGGGTTCCTAAGATGGTGTCCTTCCAGTTGCTACTCACCTCACCTCCGGTCCCGGAGCGTGGCGAAGTGGAGGAGAGGGAGGCCGTGTCGCCGTGCCCACGCTGTGCGGGACGTGGAGCCGCAGCCCTGCTCTGTTCCCCCCGGGGCAGGTCGGCCCGCGCTCTCCTGGGGCTGGCACCGGTCTCGGAGGTCCGGCATGGAGCGGGGCTGTCCCCAGCACGGCCGCCGCCGCCTGCGCTCCCGGCTTTGGGAGCACGGGAGCCAGCGAGAGGATGATGGCCCAGCCCAGCACTGCCGCGCCCCCCGCCTGCGGCCCCAGTGACGCAGGCGCCGGCCCCCCGCAATCCCCGGGGCAGGCCTGGCCCCGCGCAGCCGCCTCCCCCCGCCCGCGACCACGGCTTCAGCAGGCACCGCGCGGGACGTGGGCAGCCCAGCCCTGCGGGGTCCCAGGGCCGGGCGGGGTGGCTCAGGGCAGGACCCTCGGGCACCGGGGCGTAGAGAAAGGTGGAGCCCGCAGTCCAGGGGGAGTCCCAATGGAGAGAGGAGGGGCTGACACGATTACACCCAACAACACGGGGGAGGGGCCCCAATGTAGGAACACCGAGTGACGCAGGGAGTGGAGTTTGGGAGGGGCCGGGGCTTTCAGCGGGCGCGGGAAAATACGAAGAAGAAGGAGAAGGCACTATGGCGCGGCCACATGTCGCCGCCATTTTGGCCGCAACCTAGAGCCGAAACAGTGGGGTACTGGGGGTCGGGGTGAGGATTAGGGGAGCGCCCGGGCCAGGGTGATCAGTCCCAGCTCGGTAAGGGGACAGGGGAGACCCAGAATAGGCCTCTGCCGCACCGCTGCGCTACCGATCTCCCCTTAGGGTCAGAGAGACAGGGGAGACCGGGAGGGGGAAGAGACAGAGGGGTGGCTCCTGATAACTAAATAAAACAAAACAACAGTTAATTCCCATTATCCCTCGTGCGCAAGAACTCCCCATGCACAGCTAATTTCAAAGAAAACTTCTCCCAAACAGCGGGTACTACACTTGCATTTGGTCTTGTTAGGGATGGGTTTTTTTCTTGCTGAGGCTTCTCATGAGGTGCGACCTCCTTCACTTCAACAAGAAACCACCCCCAACACTCCACCCACCCCTAAGCAAAAGGATTAAACTAAAAAGAAAAAACAATCCCTGTACCGGGCGACCAGGCCCATCCACAGGCTCCCCTCGCAGGGGCTTTCCAGCAGGCTCCCCTCAGGGGCTTACCAGCACGGAGAGTCAAAGTAAAGCACTCAGGGTGGTTCGTCACCGTCCAGATGACTTCCTTTGAAAGCGCTACTTTCCTCAGGAGGCTACTGGTTGTGGCTTCCCAAAGGCAACTTCTCTCCTGCAGCAGCAGTTGCAGGGGACGCTCTCCAGGGCACCTCTTCGCAGATGCCCCACATTTGGGCAGCCATTTGTTGCGGTTTGTTTAGTTTCCTATGGTGGCATGGCACGCAGCAGCCTTCCCGGATATCTCTGCGGGGTTATCTTGGGGAGAGCAGCTATGCTGCTTCCTGTAGTTCCTTCTGGGCTGCCCGCCGCCACTGCCTTCCTTCAGAGGATCTTTATTACATGGTTCCCAAAGGCAGAGAGGGGTTGGTTCCCCAAGGGAGAGAGTGTCACATAGTAAGAAGCCTGGGGTTTTAAATGGGGATGAGGGGGGTGGAGAGAGCACATGGACTAATGGTTTCGGGGCACAGGGGGCAGTACGTGGGCAGAGTTGGGGCACAGGGACCAATAGGGAGAATCTGAGGGAGTGGTTAGGACTAGGAGCGAGGAAGGGAGAGCAATGTGGAAAGGGCAAGCAATTTGGTAAGAAAAGGAATGGGGAAATACAATACCACGCAAGTGTATCAATATATCTAGTTTTGGGCCATATTTAACTTTGTCCTTTAGGCAGTAAAATTATGAGCAATGAGGGATGAGACATAGATAGGGCAGACTGGGTATTTAAAGACGTTATTGTTTATACCCAACTGGAAGCTAAAACCATGAAGCAGCTCATTCACTCCCTCTGTGAGGGATGAAGAAGAGAATTGGAAGAGAAAAAGTGACAGAACTTGTGGATTGAGATAAAGACAGTGTAATAGGGAAGGTAAAGCTGAGCATGTAAGCAAAGCAAAGCAATGCAAAGCAAATAATTCATTCACTAGGCCGCATGGGCTGGCAGGTGTTCAAGCATCTCCTGGAAAGTAGGGTTCCACCACATACATCAGTGACTTGGGAAGACAAAAGATATTGTGACTGTGATGAAAGATATCTGGGTCTTTGAGTGAGGCTTCCTCTCTCACACAATCCCCCCTCTCTCTTTCCATTTTATCTGATGGGCAATATGAATTGTTATAAGACGAGAAAGCCAGGTAGGAATTGCAAAAACTATCTGGATGCTCACATAATTGATGAATTCCAGAGATGCAGGAGCTGTGGTGTTTGTGATTGACTTTGGTACACATTGTCCTGCAAAACGGTATAAAAATCTGCTGGCCACTAGGCCAGCTGGGCAAACTGGTCTCCAAGGTTGCAGGCCACTTCTGGGTGGATTCCCTCCTTGGCATGAACATTTACAGTGTATGTCGTGCCCAAAGACAGGGCGTACTCACTTTTGAATGGGGGAGTTAAAACATTAAGAAATTGTCAGATATGGAAAGAAAATAGTAAATTAGCTACCTAGGTGCTTTGTTTGCTTGTAATTGGACATTCTATAAGGCCAAAATCTGTAAACCTGTATGTTTCTAGCTGAACCTGCTTATATTATAACCCTTAGATCTGCTTATACTATATACTGCATTGACAATATTTAGGTACTGTATTAGCAATAAATCTAATCAACCACAGTGAAAGACAGAAAAGGAAAGAATGTGATACCTAAAGTGCTTGAAGCACATCTAACTGCTGCTTATAAAACTGCCAGAGACTTACCAAAGGAAAAGGGCAAGACAGAAATTAAGAAAAAAAGTCATAGCAGAGAATAGTCAATTGAAAGACAGAATAAGGAAGTTAAAAGAAAAAATAGAAGTTATGATAGCACATTCAGAGCCTTCAAAATTTCAAGCTAAAACATTGATATTCGTACCTGAAGACTGGGAGAGAGACATTTGGAATAACTCTGAGAACACAGAGGAAGAATCAGAGCAGGAGGGAAAGAATCTACCCAGACCTATAATTAAAACAGAGGCCGTTGTAGTTGTGGGTGATAGAGCAAAGAAGATAAATTGGAAATGCATCCCATATACACCTAGGGAGCTTGAAAAACTCCAAGAAAACAGCTTGATAAAGTGTTCTGCCAATGAGTCACCAGTCGTCTTGGCTTTGGGATTGTTTGTCTGAAGTCTCCAGTCAAAGTCCCCAGTTATAGCTCACTGGAATTCTTCTGGTCAGGACCTTTTGCTTAGAGTCACACATTTATCCAGGCAGGGCACTAAGGTTGCCCAATCCAGATTGCAAAAAATTGTAGTCCTGAACAGTTATCCAGTGCACAGAGCCAATTCACACACAGAGGCAAGGTATTTCTAATTTTTATTCTGGTGTGTGCAAAGCAGGGAGCTGGGTGGTAACCTACAAAAGCCTGACTCCCCAGTCATCAAAACTTTACACTATTTATAAATTTTAACATAGGAATGCATCAGCATTCACTGGTTACAAATTGCATAACCTTTTCATTAATTCGTACTCAACCCCATAATTGCTAGTTATGTCTCTAGCTTCTCATCCTAATTAATCTATATGCAAATTCTTGTCTCCATTTGAGTCAGTGGTCCATTTTGAATAGGTGGCCAATGAGTCAGTGGTCATGATCTCCCACTGCTGGAATTATCTTTATCCCAGTTACTGCTCAGTAACTTTGTTTGATAAAACCAGTGGTTAAATTTGTATATAATTTATGTCTTTTAATCAGATCAGACGACTGTGATATGACAAGCTAGTTAGGTTTACTATAAAAATATTTATCTGTGCTTCAACATGTTGAGTAAACTTGTGCTTGTTTTTAAGCATCTGGTATTTATAAAGATAATGTTAAACTGATAAACAGCACTGCAAAAGAAGTTATTTGAACTCTAGGTATATAAATAAAAATTTTGAGCCTATTTTTCTTCCAATAATGGGCTTGATTTCTTTTTTCCTCTACTCAGACAGAAAGTTACTTGATGCAGAGAACCACTGTGACTTCTAGAGAATAGGAACATTCATCTAAGTATCCATCTAAGGATTGTTTGAATAGGATAGTGACACAGAGGTCAAGAGAAGTATTTGTCTCAGGACACCTCTAGGGGAAAGGAGAGTGAAAATAAGTTCAATGAAGCCCCCAGAGAGTGAGTTTACTACTTTGTAAAGGTATTAGGGGAAAAGGTTCTTCTCAGAATTGTTTTGTCATGGGTTTGGAAGTAAAAGTCATTTCTAATATGGAACAAAATGGTATTAACTTATTCCACAGTGTTGTTCTTTGATTTTGCTGAAGCTTTAAAGATACTGTGAACTCCTCAGAGAAAAAACACTTTGTATGTGTAAAGGATTATTACTGGATTAGCACACAGCAGTCAGTTATGGGAAGTAACTTGCATACTAGTGTAGAAACTTTTACAAGTCTTGATTTTTTGCTTTTTTTCAGTGTTTAACAGTTAAGACTCCCTTTCCTCAAATAGTGGAAAATTAACTAGGAGTGAATTTTAAGGCAACAGCTACATATGGGAGTGGTTCTGATTTCTATTTGTCAAATTTGAGAAATTTTTTTAGAAAACAGTTTTATTGTTGTAATATACATGCTTCTGTATGCCTCTGGCAACTTGACTTAGAAGCTGATACTCACTACAGTACTGATCCTGACTGGATGCCACTGCAGGAGAAGAAAAAATGAAGAAAATGGAAGAAGCAAACAAAATTATTTCAGCAAAGCTCTAAGGACCATGAGCAGAACAAAGCTGGAGAATATGAAAAACAGGATGGAGAAACAGTGAGTTTTTCTGAAAAACTGAGCAGTGGAGCAAGAATAAAGTGGCTGATCAAGAAATCCATCTCCCACACAGCACCAATCAGTTAGGTGTAATTTACACAGGAAGGATGAAGAAAGAAAAGGTGAAAAAACCTAAAGTGTCAACCAGTCTATATGGAGGTAAGAAGCTTTTCAATAGGAAGAACAGGAAATCCACAAATGAAGAGAAGGTAGTATAAAAGAAGAGGAAGTCTTAATTGTTTTTGTGAATATAACAGGGTAGGAAATCTGAATAACCTTCTAATCATACTAAGGATTCTTGATAGTAATGAAGGCCAGTTGAACCTGAGGGTGTACACAGCAGAAATGGAAGCAGACACATTGACAGCACAAGATCCAATTGTGACTCAAAGAAATGTTTCTAAACCAAGAAAAAATGCTTTGCATTATTTCTATAGGAACTTAAAACACAAGTAAGAATGGATTCTGAACATGTAAAGTTCAAGGCAAGGAAAAAGGTCAAAAAGAACCACTGAACTGCAAATCTGAGCATATGACAGAAATCACTGCAGGCAGGTAACAAAGTATAGTTCAGTGATTGTCACATAAGCTGAAGTTTCTGTCAGAGGTTGTTGGATAGTCTGAGTTTAAAGCAGCAAAACTCATTGGAAGTCTTTCAGGTTACTGTCAGGAGAAACATCTGTGGAAAGACCTATGGGGGACGAAGACATGCCCCAAAGTCAGTGACAAAATTTCCCACACAAAACATTTTACAGTGATATTCACCACACAAAACACCATAAAACAACCAGGTCACAATAGTAAAATAGGAAGGCAGGTGGCTGTGTTATTAGAAAATACAGTGCTTCCTCTCCTTACCTTTAGCAATTAGAAAAGAGATTCCTGATTTATTTGCTATAGCAATCAATTGTGTTGCCTTCTCGAGGCCCTTGATCCTGTTTGCACCAGGGAAGGGATATGTCCCATCTCTTTTAGGAGGTCTCAAGATCTGGCAGTTTGACTGTGTGTGGCCCTGTTGCTTACCTTTTTGCACCCTCTGGCACAGTCTTCCTTCTATTTCATAAGGTAAAAGGAAATGCTGAAAAAATTCTTCTCTGTTTTAGAAAAGCCTTTATTTGAGTCTTCTGTTGAATAATGTTGCAGTCTCAGGAAAAAGTACGTCTCAGTCACAAGTAATATCCATTTGTCACTTTCTGGGTACCTAAATGTGTGTTTCATAATCTTATCAAGCACCAGACAAGATAAAGAATATAAATTTCTTTTGATGTGAGTTTCATCAAGAAGAAAAAGGTTCATCCTGTACGTTCAAGAGCTCTTATTAAATCTGCCAACCTCACTGCTTCTTCAGCACAGGCTTGCATAGAATTAAACATTGTAACATGCAGATAACGCGACCACAGAACAGTTGAAACATTCTTTTAAATGCATTGAAAAGCTAAATTGAATGTGTATCTGCGCTGGTTTTGGCTGGAGTAGAGGTAATTTTCCCATAGTCACTAGTTAGTAGGAGACTGTGCTTTGGATTTGTGCTGGAAACAACACTGATATGCAAGGATGTTTTCACTGTTGCTGAGATGTACTTCACACAGAGTCAAAATCATTTCTGTTACTCACACCACCCCACCAGCAAGTTTGCTGTGAGTGCATGAGAACTGGGAGGGGACACACAGGGCACATCTGACCCCAGCTGACCAAACAGATATTCCATACCATATGATATCATGCTCAGTGTGAAAAGCTGGGGAAAGAAGAAATGGGGGGGAGTGTGGGATGTGTGTGTGGGGGAAGACATTCAGAGTGACGGTGTTTATCTTCCCCAGTCACTATTGCGTGTGGTGGAGCCCTGTCTTCCTGGAGACGGCTGAACACTTTCCTGCTCACGGGAAGAAGTGAATTAATTCCTTGGTTTATTTGCAGATGTGCATGGATTTTGCTTTACCTATCAAACTCTCTTTATCTAAACCCATGAATTTTCTCACTATTAATCTTCTGATTCTCTCTTGAGTCCCACTATGTGTGAGTAGGCAAGTGGCTGTGTGATTCTTAGTTGCCTACTGACGTACCAAGACAGCCCACAGTTCATGTGGGAGCATCAAAATATTTGTGCCTATGAATAAGCCAACAGCAGAGCAGTTGCACTTGACTTGTCTGTGGCCATGGTTATGTCTGTGCTGCAGCAGGTGTACCGCTGAAGGGATTTTGGCCCAAGCCAAAATACACTGGAGAAGTTACCCCTCAAAGCATCAGTGTCTGACTTTATACTGCAGGTGCACCTCAAAGCATCCTTGGCTGTGCATGAGATTTTGCTGCAGCACCTCAAAGTGTGTGGCCATTAATAAGCCCACAACAGAGCATGTACTCTCCTTGCTCCAATGTGCAGTGTTCTGCTTTTTTTCGAACTGAGGATCTGCAACACATTTTGCAATGAAAACAAACACCTTTGTATCTTAAAGTACTTCAAAAACAAGACACACAAAATCCTTTCAGCAAGTGTACTGAATAAAAATTGCTTTAAAAAACAAAGAAGATCATCTACTTGGGATAAAACTCAACCTGGCAAATCTATCATGAAAGTTGACTAGCTTAAGAATGGAATCTATTTGCCAATCCTCTGCTCTAATGAAAATAATCACTGAATACCTGATCATGTCTTTGTCATCCATTAAGACAATTAATTTTCTGGGGCAGAGTATGAATACAAGTTCTAATACTAACATGGGGAGTAATTCAGAACGGTGAAGATTTGCAGTATTTGTCGTTAAAATAAGATTACTATAGCCACAATTAGCTAACTTAGGAAGTATCGTGATTTTTTTTTTATCTGTTTTATTGGGGTTTTTTAAAGCCATTGAGTTCTAAATACTTTCCAAGTGATTCAATAGCCTCTCAAAAATCAGTCACTCTTGGAAAAACTGTATTAGTTACCTACTTTGTAAAGATTTTACTTCTGATAGTCATCCCATGTATTGCAGATGAAACACTCTGTGTTAGGAATATTCCACTGGATGCCCATCAACTTATATTTACTTTAGCAACAAATCCTGTGCTTTCTTTTCAAACGTGTGAGCATAATAAAGGGAGCAGTCATTTCTACATCTTAATTTCCTATGCTGTGTTTTCAACTTTCAAGTAAGGGGTAGTAAAAATACCCATAACATTCCCATATTACCTGAATAGTTTATGGAAAAAAATATCATATAATTAAACATTTTACCTGTTACATATAAAATTTACTAATGCTGAAACTGCAAAATTCTGAAATTCTTTCAGAGATTTCATTCACTTCCTAGTGTGCTCATGATTGGATTTTATTGCATACCAAACTTTACCTCGAATAGAACCAGTGTATCTTCATTTCTTTGTAACCTTTGTCTGTCCACCATTAACTTTTATTGCACATCAAAGTCTATTTACAACTATATATATCCCTGCCAGAAGGCAATTCTTTTCTCAAGTTGTCTTTAACACACTGCTTCACTTCTTTTGACATAGGTTTTGCAAATTTTCCTTCACTACACTCCAGTAATATTGCCTGGGATCAGAGGACTCTGACACCTAACCATTTTTGTTCATTAAGATGGTTTTCAATAGTATTTGAAGTCTCTTTTGTGTTTCCCACGTGTATCACAGTGATCTTAATTCTAGCCTTTCCTACTATACTTGCCTTTGATTTTAATGGTGTTGCATTATAATACAATTTGAGATGTGTAAAGCATACAGCAATGTGAATGTACTGCTGTGTGATGTGACGCATGTTATAATCTTTCTGCCTTGATTTTAGGGGTTTATCTGGTTCTTTCAGCATAGGATCCTGCCTAAAATTTTTCCCCATCACTTGAACAGTGCTAAAATGGTTAGCCACAGCTTTGAGGACAGATGTATTACTGTAAATTCAGAATAGAGTGGGAATAGCTCTCTGTAGGAGTATGGCTTTAATATTGCACAGTCTTAAGAATAGATCTAATTGCCTGGAATCAAGAGATTATGGAAATCTATAAAACCTGCAAATAAACTGGAAAATGTATGTACCAGGAGCTAAGTATATGATTTGTAGAGTAAGGGTCTTACTCAAGCTGGCTTTGGGTTTTCTTAACCCTTTTATACTTCTGGCATTAAAACTCAGTAGTTTCCCCTTAGATGCAATAATCACAATAAAAAATTCTCTTCTGCCTACCCTCTTAACTACTTTACCGTGGAATTGGTGTTAATGAATACATTTCCTTACTTCAAAGAACCCTTAAAAAGCATTGAGCTGACTTCTTTTTTGTACTTCTCCATAGATTTGATAATATATACGAGTTGACTAGATTGCACAATTTCTTTACAATTATTTCATTCAAAGAATTAATTTTTTTTACTGCGTATTAACAGATGACTTCTTAATCCATGTAAATAACCTGACTTGGAATCCAAGGATGTTGTGTTTGTTTGGAATAGGTACATTGTCAATCTGCAGGGTTGCTTCAGGTTTACATTACAGTAGCCTGTGCAAAATGGCAACTAAGCCCACAACATAATGGAACAGTGGAAGAGCTTTTTACTAATTTGGCTTGATAGCTTCAAAGTTTTGATGCTAACAACATATACTAAATATTAATTTGTGTTTCCCTTACCTTTAAGTATGCCAAGTAAATCATTTTAACCTCTCTTATGAAGACATAATATTTATAATGTGTAATTATAGATTAAAAAATAATAAAACCAAACTAGTTTCAGTAGGTGGAGAAATAATAACAAGCTGAATGGTTTTTTTTAATGTGTAATATTTAACTTTAATAAAACAAACATTTTAACTAGCAGTTAAATGTTAGTTTTTCTTACAAATACTATGTTAACAAGGTATGAGAGAATAGATAAACTCTATCAGCAGAGAAAAAGAAAGGTGCAAAGAGGCCAGATGTTGCCAGCTCACTGCCTAAATACCTCATTTATAAAAGAGTATTTTAGCCCTTTGAAAACTATGGACCTTTCTTTACATGGTTATATATCTTTGAGATTCATGTACGTGCTCTGATTTGTTTGAACGCAAGTAAGACTGAAAATGAAAGCTATCAAGTAGACATATCGTGTAATTACTATGAGTGTCTGTGGAGCTAAGGAGCCAGGTCTCCAGCAATGAGATTTTGAGATGGTGTAAAAAGGACAGAACATCTAAAGGCACCAGGACCAAAGATAACATACTGAAGAATAAAACAGGACTATATGATTTTTGGAGGTTCCTAATGTCTCTCAGATATTATAATTTATGTATAAATTATAGTGAATTTTAAGTGTGGGATTTGCCCTCCCATGGAGAAAATTTTGGGTTTTTATAATAAAGGAAGAATCTTTGAGACAAAAAAGTTATACTGGGACCTGACAGCATATCCAAACCAGGGGAAACAGTTCTTTGTTTGCAAGCTGGCAAGATTTCTTTAAACTAGGATCAGTGGGAGAAGGGTATGATATCAGGAACTGGGAAGGTAGGGAATATCATGACAGTGTTTGACGGCAGCAACAATAATGGGAACATTCAGGCTGCTTCAGAGAGCACTGTAGGTTTAGGAACACATCTGAAAAGAGTGTACATCAATCCATGCAGTACGAGAAACAAGCAGGATGAACTGGAAGCACTGATCATTGCCCTGTGATGTCCTTGGTATCGGTGAGACTTGGTGGAATGAGTCCCATGACTGGAATGCTGTAAGGCTACAGGCAGATCAGATGGGATAGGCTGTGCAGGCAACGTGCAAGTATTGCACTATATGTAAAGGAGAGGCTTGACTCTAAAGCCCTTACAATTAGAGAAAAAGCTCTTGGTGAATATTAGAGGGATGGAAAACAAAGGTTATGTCTCTGTGGGTGTCCACTGCCAATCACCGGACCAGGATGTTAATACGGCGGAATTAATCCCTGGATTGGTAGGCCTTGTCCTCATGGGAGATTTCAGCTTCTCAGATATCAAGTGGAAATGCCATACTGCTGTGAGAAGCAGCTCTGGGAAATTCTCAAATGTTTGAAGGTAATTTCCTGTCACAAGTACTAAGTGAGTCAACTATAAAAGGTGCTCTCCCACATTGTTATTTATAAATAGCAAAGGACTCAGGAGAGATATGCAATTGTCTACAGTGATCAGGAAATAGTTAAGTAATAATTTTTGGTTAAATGTAAAAGGGTGAGCAGAATTGTTACAGTGAGTTTCAAGAGAGGGAACTTTAAGCTGTTCAGGTACTTAGCAGTGTCTCCTGGGAATCTGCTTTTGAGGGTTTAAGGATCAATGAGTGCTGCTCAGGTTTGAAGAAACACCATTTAAAAGCACAGGAGCAGATTTTAAACTTATGACACAATGAGATGGACATCGCATTGTGTCACAGGTCAAACAAGGGCGGGTCAAAGACTCGGTTGGCTCAACAGGGACCTCTTCTTGGAACTTGTAAGGAAAAAGAGATTCTATAATCTCCAGAAGCAAGATCAGACTTCACAGGCAGACCATAGAATCCTTTTTCACATATGCAGGGGAAAAATACAAAAGACCAATGCTCAACTAGAGCTGACACTGGCTAGTGTTGCGTCAAATAAGAAGAAGGAATTTTTCAAGTACGTTAGTAGCAAGAAGAGGCCCGAGGAAAACATTAGAACTATACTTGATGAAGATGGTCACTTGCCAAATAGGAATTCAGAAAAAGTGGACATATTTAATCTTTTTTTTCCCCTCAATATTTAATAAATACTGATACATGTTGGGCTGCCTGGTTCCCTGAGATAGCAGGCCACAACTGCTGGAACAGTGACTTTCCATTTGTGGACACGACTGCTAAGCAGGGTTTATGCTAAGTCAAGGTCGTTTTCAGTTTCCCATGTTCTGAGAGCAAGGACTTGCAGAAGATGTCAGGAGAGAGCACAGCCAGGACAGCTGATCTGAACTGGCCAAGGGCATATTCCATACTATAGAATATCATGCCCTACATATAAATTGAGGGCAGTTGCCTCAGAGGGGCCAGTTGCTGCTGGGGGACAGGCTGGGTATTTGACAGTCAGTGATGAGTTTGAATTTTTTTCTTGAGTTTTATTTTTCTCTCTCTTTTTGGTATGTCCCCTTTTATTACAACTATTATTGTTATTATAATTGTTGTCATTGTTATATTTTACTTTTTTATTTTTAAACGTTTTTATCTCAACCCACAACTTTTACCTGCTTCCAGTTCTCCTCCGTGTCCCACCAGGACAGAGAGTGAGTGGGTATCTAAACGGCACGTAGTTGCCAGCTGCAGCCAAGATACACTACCACCAAAGGTGGCTGCTCCCCATAGGCATTCATGATTGTCTTGATCTCAGTTTGTTTCAAATGCAGACATGTTCAAAAAATCGTGGTCAGACTTCGAGAATCCCTCACAAATCCCGTCTGAACATTAAAAAAAACTGTGCTGGTTTTGTCGGTGACAGAGTGAATTTTTTCATAGTAGCTAGTAGGGACCATGTTTTGGATTTCTGCTGAAAGTATAGCCGTAGTTTCATTATTGCTGAACACTGCCTAGACAGAGCTAAGGCCTTTTCTGCTTCCACCAGTGAACAGGCTAAGGGAGGAGAACTAGCTGGGAAGGGAGACAGTTTGGAAAGCTGGCTCCAGATGATCAAAGAGATATTCCATACCACATGGCATCATGCTCAGCAGTAAAAAATGGGGGAAGAAGAAGGAGGAGATTCAGAGTTAGATGGACAAGTTCACACAGTTCTTAAAAAATAAGACTGAAAAAAGATAATGATTCTGCTGGTTGATTATGAAGGAAGATTAAAGTAGACAATCAGTTGAGCAGTGTGCTAACATTGATGCTTAAGGGATTTTGATACGTGTGTTTTTTCATGTACTTTTCCTACAGGTAATGTTATTAGACTGGTACAAACAAATAGCTCTGAGTGCTTCTTGAGGTGTACCTGCAGCTGATTTGCCCTTCCTTTGGCTTCCCTTAAAATTTTCTTCACTCCGATCCCATCTTCTTTTTTTTAAGCTGCTCTTTTAACCAAGCAAACTGTGGGGCTGGAAGGCTATGGCATTGTTTAATTGGTATGACCTGACTAGGAACATTCTCTTTTTCTAAGTCAATACAGTTTTCCTTATATGCTTTGAAATATTGTGTTTAATTTATATGGTAAAAGTACGTTAATGCAAGATCCATGCTGACACTTCTTCCAGTGTGTACTATGGGTTTTTTTGGATGCTTTGTGTGGATACAGTCTTCTATTTAATAGTTATACAACATATGATGTGAAAGCAGAAGAAAGAAATTGAAAAATGGTTTACTCATCAAAAAAGGTAATTTTTAATTATGCATATGTAGAATTACTAGCTATGTTTTTAATTCTCTTTGTTGATAGAATATCTGTTTAGTACAAATAATAAACATGAAATTGCAGCAGACACTGTTTGAAGAAAGAAGTTCTTAGCATACAAATCCATAGTGTAAGGGATACAGACATTGAGAACAGATGGTTTGCCAACCATAGAGAACTGAAGCAAATGAAGAAAACAACATAAACCCAAAATTTTATGTTGCAGCTTCAGAGGAAAATTTAACAGTCTATTCAGAACTTAAACCTACTCTTATAGCTCTGTCCTCATCTCTGGTGTCAAACTATCCGTTCTTTAAGATTTTTCTCCTTTCAAAGTCTCCAAAAAGCATTTTCTGAAGCTCCTTGTCTCGAGGTTAATACAAAATAAATCTTTGTATATTCACTTTCCTTAGGGTCAGACAGAATCAAGGCCAAACTCTCTTTCCTGAATGTTAAAGTAAAAATAACTTAAGACACAGCTATTTCCAGGCAGTTTTCTTTCCCTAAGAAACTTCTTTACTCTTTCCCAGCCGAAAACTACCTTATTTCCATATTATTTCATCTTTTTGTAAACTTTCAGCCACTCAGAAATCAGAATTCTCCACAGTTTCATTTCCAAATAGTAATTCCTATTTAATAGCGCGTAGATGTGGCCTCTGTTTCCTAACCTAGTATCCTGAGAACTCTGGCCCTGTATGAATAACAGGCTGTCTAAGGTGCTTTTATGTTTCAAAATGAGAAAATTTCAAGACCACATATAAAATGATCTAATTAAGCCAAAAATTCAGATTGAATTAAGCTTTTATATGCCTGCTGTACCATCAAAGCTGTGACAATCTGTTTTCCCATATTTTTCAGGAAGAATGTTTTTCTTTTTTCTTTAATGCGGTAACATTTTTTTGGCATAGATGACTCTTTACAATGCAGATTTTCAGAGATAACAATTAAACAGTGTTTGAACAAAGTTTGATTAAGAAGAACATGTTGATGGCAGGTTATATTTACCTGCACTTGCCCAAATGAACAGTAGACAAAGATATAGCTACTTGATCTTTTCCAGATGCAGATGACTCATTCATTTGATCATGTAAATTATAATTTATGCACTTATTGGTAGGGAAAACAAAACCTTAAGCTCTCCTACACTGATATAGATCTGACTCAAAATTCTGGATCTGGTCTTAGCAGATGTCTGAAACTTACACATTGATTTTTGTAGCTGAACATTGTCTTCAGAAAAGCTTTTAACCACAGAGTGTGTGGAATGCTGTGATGATTTAGTATGCTGCCATCTTCCTTTGGCAGATGAATGAAAAATGTGAGTATTCTCTGATGTTTTCCAGACAAAATAAGGTGGTTTCATTTAACTGTCTGGTGAAGACAGTTGAACCAAATTGAAATTACCTGATTTCATCTGAGGAGAAGACATCTATCCTATTTTTACCCATTGCCCTTCTTCTTTTCCCCATTCTTAGCAAATAAAATTAATGTTTAATTTGGATTAGTACATAAGACACAGATAATTTTTAGAATAGACATGAGCTGTTCTCTTAGGTAACATTTGTCCAATCAAATTGCTAATTTGTGCAGTATTTTTTTCTCTATTATGTGAAGCAGCTGCAAAGAGAAGTTAATTACAAAAAATGACAACATCATAAATTTTCCTTTAATACCAGGAATGTTAATTTTTTTTATTACTGTATTTTTTTCTGACTCTTCTCATAGGCTAATCAGTTAAAACCTAATAAATTTTTAAAACTCTACAGAAGTAATCTAAAATTTGCTTTACCCAACCCAAATGTTCTGACTCTTTAGCTCTGTAAACAATCTTTAGGCTTGTTAACATTGTCTAGATAAAGAATTATAGCCATGTGTATCTCAGCTCTTTTCAAGAAATGTGCTTCACCTTTGAGCTGCTACAGCTTTCTTGGCCTCAATGAAAAGAGACAGCTCTGACCTCCATTTGGCAGTGGATGAAGGTATTCCTGGCATTTTGCTTAGAGACAATCTACACTCTGTCACAAAAATCAAACTAAGATTTATAAGATAATGCTGAACTGACCAAAACCTTGTATCTTCATTAATGGAAAGTAACAGAGAAACTAGTATAGCTAGCTGCATTCTCCTGAAGAAAAAGCAGCAACAAGAAAAATAGTAAAAGTGAGAAAAGGGATGTATGAACAAAGGAACAAATGAAGTGCAAACACTTTTGACTTTTCTTTAGTATAACTGGGATATGGAATAAAAAACAAACTTTGTTTTTAACCCAAACTCCTGAGGGTAGATCAAAGGAATTTCTACTACCTTGATGTAAGCTCAGAATTCCTACATTTATCCATATGCTATTTTCATGGTCCTATTTCAAATCCTTGTTGGTCAGAGTAGGAGTAAAAAAAGCACAATAAAAGGATTTAAAACTAGGTTTTAAGCAGATCACTGAATTCTCCTCTGGTGTGTATTTCTCTGCTGACAGCATTTTTATAATTTCAGATTTACTTTAAATCCTCTTAGGATGCTAAAGTAAATAAAGAACATTTGCCAAATTTCCCACTCAAAACTATTAATAGAAATTGCACAGTTAACTCGTAGTAGCTGGAGGATTGTTTTATATTGCTTGAATATTATTTTAAAATGTACTTTATTCTCTGTGTAAACTGTTCTCTGAAATAGATCCAGCTGCACTGTTTGTATACTGATGAGTGCTGTCCTGCTGAAGTTCACTTTTAAGCTGTAGCAGCAGAAATTTACTGGACATACACAAAACTCTAGTTCTATACCTATATAGATTCATAACAGGATTTCAGCTTCAGATTACTTTATTTAATCTCCATTTCTTCTCCTAGCCCCTTCAGTTAAGCAAAAACTACTGCATTCACAGAAATATCTAACAGAATTATTACAGAAGAATTTCTGCATTTTTCAATTTGAGAAGCACTATATGGTGAAGGAAGGCTATTTTAAGAGTGTGAGTGATCATGCCAGTCTGGCAGTTTACAATACCTGCAGCATAGTGGTCAGCTTTATGGATACAGGACACTGAAGCACAATGGGGTGCAAGTCTTTTATGCATAATGAGTAGTCTTGTAGCTTTTATAGCAAGGGACAAAGGAAGGCAGGTGCATGGATAACCTTTATGAGTACTTCTTCATTTTGTGGTTTTGCAGTCAATAAAGCAAGATTTCTCCATGTTACCAATTAGAGCTTTACTCAGGTAGAGGATCACAAATTTGCTGTGTTTAAACACACAGTATCTCATGTCTTACCCCAGACAGACAGACTTCAGTTCTGTATGGTGCACTTCCAAATTCTACTCTCCTTTTCCTAATCTTATTAACTCTTTCAAATATGATTTGGGAGTTGGAAAGATCTGTGTATATTGCAGCCTTGTTCACTGAATTTGCTCTCATCATCTCTGCTTCTGCCATATCTGCAAATATACCTACTTACAGTGTGACCGTTATTATAATATGTATCACCTTTTAAATTCTTTTAAAAAAAGCTTTTGCGTTTATCACAATATGTATGTACATGAGAGAATCATAAAATAGTTTTTGTTGAAAGGGACCTATGGAAATCATCAGAAAATTTGCAGGCAACACTAAGTTGTGTGGGAGTATTGATCTGCTGGAGGGTAGGAAGGCTCTGCAGAGGGATCTGCACAGGCTGGATCAATGGGCTGAGGCCAGTGGTATGAGGTTCAACAAGGCAAAGTGTCAAGTCCCACCCTTGGGTCACAACAGCCCCAGGCAGCTCTACAGGCTATGGGGAGAGTGGCAGGAAATCTGCCCAGTGGAAAAGGAGCTGGGAGTGCTGGTCAACAGCGGCTGAACATGAGCCAGCGTGTGGCCAGGTGGCCAAGAAGGCCAATGGCATCCTGGCTTGTATCATAAATAGTGATATCAGCAGGACTAGGAAAGGGATTAGCCTTGAGAAAAGGAGGCTTGGGGCAACCCTATTGCTCTCTACAACTACCTGAAATAAGGTTATAGAAAGCTGGGGTGTGGATTTCTTCTCACAGGAAACAAGTGATAGGATGAGAGGAAATAGCCTAAAGTTATGTCAGAGAAGGCTTAAATTAGAGATTAGGAAAAGTTTTTTCACTGAAAGTCTGGTTGGGTATTGCAGCAGGCTCTCAAGGGCAGTGGTAGAATCACCATTCCTGGAAGTGTTCAGAAAAAATGTCTAAATGTGGACATAATGTAATGGTGAACACAGCAGTGCTGAGAAGGTTTGGACTTGGTGATATCAGAGGTCTTTTTCCACCTTAATGATTCTATGATTCTGTGACTAGCTTGTCACAATAAGTGTTCACAGATGGGTCAAAACCCAACCTTTTGATCAGGCTGTTTAGGGTCTGTGCACACAGAGTTCTTTATACACACAGGGCCTTATATTCCAAGGGTTAGGTGCATTCCTAATATTAATGCAATCCATGCAACCCATCTCGAGTTGCAAGAATCTGCTGGATAGGCTTTAGAGCTTATGGATTTTAATGCTGAATTAAAATGTAGATCTAAACAAATAAACATTTAAAAAATGGCGGAAAAGGAAGAGTTGTAAACACTTTAAAATGTAGGAATTTCCACATTTCATTCAAATATTAAGCAGTAGTTTAGTTTAGGCGTTTCTAGTAGGGACAGTCTATTTGAAAGTTTTTCCTTCTCCAGTTTTTCTCAGAGGTCAACAGTTCTCAAAAGCTCTGTGCTAGCAGTGGGTCCTATTGTCATAGGTCCTATGACATGCACCTATTGCTTTCCTTGACCAGCTTTAGGTGATTTACCACTGCTTTGCTTGCAGATCTGAAGCTTCTGTGATACCAGTTGCTGCTTTTATGCACTTGACTCCTTAGGGACATCTTGTTCTCATTGCAGTTTTGGCTTAAACAGTTCAAGGTGGCGCATTGCTCCATTTTGTGCTCATTGGTCAGCATGTCCTTTAGAGATTTTATTCTTGCAGTTTTCCTGCCCTCTTAGCTAGGAGGAGAAAAGAATCCATCATGTTTATCCCAGAGGGCCAGAGCTCAGTGAGGGAACAATTGTTGGAATTATAGCTGCTTCACTGAACAACTGAATAAATTGACAAATGAAAGAAGAGCTGTGCAGTCTTACATAGGGTAGCAGAAGAAGTACATAAGACCTGCATTGAAAATGATTTTATTTACCTTGTCATAGTATTCATTCATTCTGGAGTTAGCTATATGGGAAGGTTGGACACTGGACAAAACACTATGGAGATAAGCCTGTTTCTTCCAGTTGAATATCTATATCTCTATCAGCATTATTTTGAAAAATCTCTAAAATTTTGCGTGCTTGAATAGATAATGGAAAAGGAAGTGTACAACACAACTCTGGGCTAGACAGAGAAAATTTTTGTTACCAAAACTGCTTTTAAACTTTGGATTGTTTGCGTTGGTCTCCAGTTTTGTAGAAGTATGTTTGTAGAATAATGGCAGGGCGGGAGACGAGTGTGAAAGAGAACAAGTCAATGTTGAATGGGCAAGGTAACAGACTTTCACTCTGATGGTCTAAATCAATATTACCAGCATTTTTTTCCTCTTTAGTAACTACCAATTACCAAAAAGCTCGATAAGCTTTTTCAGTTTATGTAAAAGGAGCATTTGTAATATGCCTCAAGTGTTTTCCTGCTTAATACAGCCTCATGATTACACTTCTCTATTTAGAGTAGAAGTAGTAGCTTTTACACAATTGTCAGAGCTTACCCAAAATAAACTGTTTTATAGTAACTTTTCTAATTGGTTGTAAAGGTCTGTTTTTCATAAGGAATCATTTCTGGAAACTACCAACACTCAACTGAGAAGTGTTCATTCCTCTGTTTAATCACAAACTGCTTATGTGGCACTACTAAGTCTATGCTTCTGTAGGAGTACCACTGAATTCTTGCTCCTGTTCCTCTAGACTGAGCACTTGATAAGGACTGTCACAGTTTTATTCCTCTTTGCAGAAACAACCTACAGTGTAGTAACAAGAACCTGATTCTGCCATTATTCTGCTACCCAAGCATGTCAAACTTTCCAGATTATTGATCAGCTAAGAAGAGCAGTAAATTTATTTTATTATTTCTCTATTTTAAAACTTCAGGTATAGCTGACATATATTGACTCATCTTTCTTAAGAATATTAATATCTCTTTTCCTAGACAACTCTGAGGGCATACAAGGGCCTAGTCAGTTAAGGGCTTCTGATATTGCTGAGCACTAAGATATGCATGTTTTGTACCTGCACAGAGGAAAACATGATTTGACAGGTAAGAAAACCTTTCACAGAGAAATGGAATTGAATTCACAAATTCATAATGCATTGATGATTATCATGTTAGAGGAACTTAAGGAGGCTAAAAGATCACCTTTTCCAAATGAGTGTGATAGTATCTCATATCCCATTTTTTTTTTCAGTACTTTCATATTTTCCTTCTGTAATACCAAGCCCCTACCTCCACAGATCAAGTATTTCTGTCAGCAAGAGTAACCAGCCTCAGCACTCCACACTGTAGCATTTAAAAAGCATTACCAGCTACTAAAGTGAGTTTTGCCACTGATATGCCTTCTCCTGTGACTGCTACTAGTAGGATCCCTGCTGTGTCTGCCATGATACAACTTTGGTGATTCGTTTGCAGCTGTCACAGTTACTTCCTACAAACCACATAAACTCCAAAGTATGTAACCGTGTTAAGGAAAAAAAAAGCATTTGAAACACTATTGATGTGCTATCTAAGACTATTGTCAAGTTCTAAAACTCTAACTGAGTTACTGTGAAATATTCTTAGGGCAGAATTAGAGTTGATTTATTTGCCTTACTTACACAAGTCTATTCCTCAAAAAGTGATTGGATTTTGCTTCAGAATAATCTTAGCTTTGAAACCTAGTAGAACAACAATACATTTGGATAAGTTTCTATCAGATGATGCACTTAATGTCATTTAGGTATTCTCAATCCTATATCCATTTCAAATTTATATACATGTATATATTTTTATTAGTACCTATGCACAAAATCACTTATGTAAGAGAAATAATATTAGTATTCTCTGATTCACTATGTTATCTGAGCTGTTTCTTTAGTATTGAGATTTTTTGAGGTTAAAATCCCAACACACCTTTCCAAATAAGGTGACCAATGTGCAGGAATTCTCAGATTCTAGACTCATAGATAAAGTGGGACATATTCAGAATTAAGTATATATATACATATATTTCTATGCAATACCTGCTTTATTAACTACTAGTTATAAATCGACATGAATGCTGTTTTTGAAGAGCCTTATAACATGTATAATTTCCTAAAAAGGGTTGAGGCTGAATAGAGGAAAGAAGTAACCGGGACTTTTTAGGGATTGAATTGTATAAAAAAATAAACCTGTCTAATTCATTCTTGTCAGATGAAGCTGGATGTCAGAAAGTAATTGAGTCTCTTGGTAACCTTGCTTTCCTTCTTTCTCTTCAGCTTGTCTATGACTTTTAACTGTTTTGCCTAGGTATAAGCTGTGAGTCTGGGAAGCAGTGAATAGGGTTAATATA
The DNA here is from genome assembly GCA_013397725.1 of Rhagologus leucostigma. NCBI lineage: Eukaryota > Metazoa > Chordata > Aves > Passeriformes > Rhagologus > Rhagologus leucostigma. The sequence goes on along the minus strand of VZTD01001251.1, from coordinate 690,210 downwards.
TCACAAAGATGATCCCAGGGCTGGAACACTTCTCCTGTGAAGACAGGCTGAGAGAGTTGAGATTGTTCTGCCTGGAGAAGAGAAGGCTCTGGGAAGACCTTACAGCAGCTTTCCAATACCTAGACAGGACCTGCAAGAAGGTTGGAGAGGGACTTTTTGAAAGGACATGTAGTGATAATGGCCTAGAGCTGAAGGAGGGTAGGTTTAGATTAGGTATAAGGAAGAAATTGTTTGCTGTGAAGTTGCTGAGGCTCTGGAACAGGTTGCCCAGAGAGGCTGTGGACTCCCCATCCCTGCAAGTGATGAAGACTAGGCTGATCTAGTGAAAGGTTTTGGAGCTAGATGATCTTAAGAGTCTCTTCCAACCCAAGTTGTTCTACGGTGTTGCGATCTGGTCTAAACCCAGAAAAGCAAGTGTCTTTGGATAAAACTGGAAAGAGCTTAGAAGGTTCAAAATACATCCAAAAAAGAGATTAAAACAAAACAAGGTTAGATGTTGGTGTCAAAAGATTGATATGTTTTATTTAATAGTAAAAGAGTTAAGGAGAAAGAAAGAGAAGAGAAGAGAAGAGAAAGAAAGAAAAATAGAAAAAGAAGTGTGCGTGGGGAGTGGGGGGACAGGGAGAGGTGACAGGGGTTAGGTAAGCATATCACCCATCTGAGGGTCTCAACAATGTCTCATTGCTCACACCCATCTGGTCTTCTGGTGGTGAGGGTCTCCCATCGCTGCCACCACACGCCGCCACACGCTGGAGGGTATAGAATCCCGTGGATTAATATACGCTTTGGGCAGGTGGGAATGCCCACGTGTCTCCCTTGCAGGGGGCCAGTTTGACCCTGTCCCTTGCAACACTGAGGGTCTGTTGCATCGTCTCTGGTGCTCTGGTGCAGGGTCTGGGGACCCCTTTGTGGAAGTCTTTGATGGGCCATGTCACCCCCTCTGTCCTTCATGTGGATGCAGGTTCTCCTGGGGTGCAGGGCCCCTCAGCTGGGCTCCTCTGCACAGCGGAGGATGGGCGGTCGCTGCACTTCTCACCAGAGGCTTTTCCAGCACACACCCAAAGCCTCTCTCCCCCCACCCTTTGGTGTGAGGGTCTGTGTGAGCCTGGCAGCTGATAGCCCTGGGGCTGCACCTCCACCCTGAAGGTGTTAAGCTTGTACTTTGTGAATGTCACCAGCCCTGAGCTGTTACTTAATCTTATCTTCATCAGCAAGCAGTCCAGGGCCTCTCAGAGCCCCACTCAGGGCACTCTGCAGCCTTTGTAATACAGTTTTAAAAATCCTTCATGAAAAAATGTTTAAGTCATAAACTATAATACTTCAGTCTCTGACATATGGTTCTATGAGTCTATGAAAAATCAACTACATACATATTACACTGGAAAGAAATGCTGTGTGTAAGTAGTCCAAAAAAAAATATTTACTTGTAAGGCAAGGAAATTTAAGAACTGAAAAAATTACAGTCCGGCTCTGCAATTAGGTGCTGGAGGTGATATTAGAAGAATAAAATCTTGACTGAGTTTGACAAAAACGGAGGCATCTAAATAAGGGCATACTTAAAGTGTTATGGTTGAAACTCAAGGGTGATCATAAAGATGATTTGAAGGTTTCAATGATCAAAGAAGTCAGGTTTTGGAGGATAAAGGTCTAAACTAAATAGACTTTTTTTCCCCCCTCTCTGAGAACAGCAAGTAGGTTGCTGGTTATAGTTTGCTGTTGCTAAATACTTCACTATCAAAACAATATTGAAGAAGTTTGTTTGGATTGTCAGAATATTTTTAAGTTTTATTCTTAGTACCAAAATGCCAAACACACTTTGAACTGAAGCCAGTAAAATTTGTTAATCATGTCAGTCTATTATTTTACTTTCTCAGTCTGGTTGTTTTACACTTGGCTTCTAGAAGAATATACCTTGTATTAGGTATTTTCCTTACCCGGCCCTTTTGCTGATAAAGACAGTTGGCTTCCCTGGCAAGCTGCACAGTGACTACAGATGTTCTCCAGGGAGTTTGTTTTTATCCAGTATGAGATTTTGCTGCTGGTGGGTTTTACAATGTCAAAAGTGCCAAGACTCATAGACTCAGAGTTTCCTCTCAAGATTTCTTCCAATAAAAGGAGGAAGAATCTCTTCTGTGATGCAATTAGAAAACTGTCTGGTAGAAAGACATTAAAAGAAGAAAATGACGCCTGGGAATTAAAAAGTAACTAAACCAGAAAAACAAGTAAACAAACAAAAAACCCAGACCAAACCAAAAGAAGAATAAAGCTTGTTGTCACTTGTCTCTTGTAATAATACTTTCTCTGCATTTGGTATAACAACAGACAATCCTGAAAGATAAATTTTTTTTCCTGATGGCTATTTTATCAACGATAGCTCTACTATTCTACCAATATTCCACTACTTCCTTATTTCTTTCATTACTTTCTGATAGCATTCTTCATCTTCAAATATCCTAAACTCTTTACCAGTACTTAATTTTAGGCTTGTCCTGGTTGGATAAATACAAATCTCACCTGCACTTGCTATTCTGGTCTTTGGTGCTCCATATGTTCTGTTTTTAACTTTCAGGTACCTGAGAGGTGCCTTTCAAATGTGTATTTTGTTTCTGGAATGAACAGACGCATACTGTCTATTCAATTACTATTAACAACGATGATCATCTATCAGCAAATGAAACAGTAGCGGCAATCCTCAAGAGAATGCAAATTGTTTGTCTTTTGCCCTACTGTCCTATGCCTCTTTTTCCCCTCTGGCAGAAGGACTAGCATGGATAGGGTTGGATTTAGACAGTGGTTTTCATTCCATTATTGCAGCTATAAAACATCTGCTTGACTTCAGCTTCAACAACATTCATGTAAGCTTGGTGCACTCAGAATAAGTTACTCTTAACATAAGAATACTAGTAAGTCAAAACACACAACATTTTTATATTTTATTTTATTTTATTTTTAATAGTGGGTGAGTAAAAATCCCCCCACCTTAAAATGAAATTTATCCCCACATAGGCATCTACAATTTCTATGTGCCCTGAAGATGGCATTTGAGGTTTATCAATTATAATAAACTGTAACATCCTGAGGCTTAAATATTTCCAAGAAAAAAAGGATGATACTTTTTAATAATAATATTTTTAATACTGAAATTCTCTACTACTGTATTTGATGGATTAAAACAGCAGGCAATGAAAATGTAGTATTTTAAGATATCTTACAATGCCTAGAGAACATGTTTAAGGGTCACGTGTAACTTGATTGAAAAATGCTTTTCAGAATGTCCCCACAGTTCAACAAACAGGTATGCAAGGCTAGTAAGTTTACAGTAACAGAAAATACTTGTAAATCAAATTCCTCCTGTTATATTTATTTTCTACAATGTGTGTAATCTTGAAAATCATAAACCACCGTGAGTGTCAAGATGAAAATCAGGATTAATTGTATCACATTGATTTTGCTGCTGCTTAGAGTAGCATCTGCTGTGGTTATGAGCCAATCTTTAAACCACTGTAAATGTGAATAGTGATTACAAAATTATTTGTCTCTGTAATCCCAATCCTGTTGAGAGTAGGCAGCTGACCACAATGAACTTCCCAGCCCTTTTGTCTACCTGGAAAGAAATCAGTGAACATTCTTAAAAAAATGCAGGAGCATATTCAAATAATGGACATAAAAGAGATCTTAAAGGAAAAAATTAAATTAAAAAAGATACTACCACCCTTAACCTCAGTTGGGTGCTTAACCTTACTGTGCAGTGGCAATGAGTACTGTATAACATGTTGATACTAGTGTTCTGTGGAGAACTATGTTGGAAGACAGACGTTTCAGGTTTTCATGTCTTGGCAGTTAATAAGGACCATGTTAATTTCCTGCAGGCATGGCATCCTTTGCCACCACCCTTCTACTTGCACCAAAGTACAAAGTAACAACATTTGAAGTCTTTCTTACCAGTTTAATCTTCCTTTAATTTGTATGTGGTATACAAAACTAATGCCTATTGGCTTAATATAGCAATAGGGACTAAAAAGTTCTGTTTTTACTGAGGTTTTTTTTGCGTTTTTTTACTCAGCTTTTACTGAGTATATTTGCTTACATAGATTTTTGATACTTTAACAAATGTCAGTTAGAAATAGGAAATCCTTTCTCTTCATACTCACCATTTTTATTTTAAATAGCTAAAATAAATACTAATATATTTCTCTCCACCAAAATCTTTTTATAATGAGTAAGCCTAGTAGAAATTTTTTTACACATGCATTGATACAAGCTCAGAAGGGAGTTTGACCCAATCTCACCAACCTGTTTCTTGGGAAAGGACACATTTGTATTGCATGAATTCCCTACTGACAAGGTAGCTAATAACTCTTCATGGGACACACAGCATGAGGAAATGCTTAAGAATCACTCTGTTGTGCTAGAAGAATATGTGTTCTCAGGCAGTTTTGATGAGCACAAGTCTTACAGTATTCTGGTGGATTAATAACCAAGACTCTGAATTACAGGAAATTCCTAGAAGTTCTTTATTTTTGATTAATTTCCTGATGAATAGAGACATTCATATGGAAGGACTTTTCTCCAAGTAATTAGTTCCTGTTCAGAGACACAAACCCACAGGATATAGCTCACCCAAGGAACGTGACTGAGCATTTAAAAGCTACAAATTTGTCTTGGGATCTCTCCTAAATTAAAAGCAGATGACAAATTGAAATCAAGCCTCCTAATGAGGTACATTTTTTGGTTTGGCTTTTCCTTTTTCATATAGGTTTTCCTATTAACTGGGGTCCTAACTTATACAGTGACCCTCATTTTCCTTCTTTTACCTTAGTTGAGTGTAAATAAAGATTTCATGATTATCTGCCAAAAGCTGAATTCACTAGAGAATAAAAAGTGTAAAAAAAACCCCAACAGTGGGTTGCTCTTCAAGTGCTTTGTAATAAAGGAAATTTGTTGAATTTGGCAAGGTTTCCTTTGAGACTGCAACAGCAGTAGTAGCAACTTTCTAGTTTGAAGATAGTATCAAGTCATGTAAAAATAAGTATTAGAAAACATATTGCATGCAACAAGTGAGTGGGTTATGAATCTGATGCTTAGGATTCATCTTAATGACTGTGGTTTAATAAAGCTTTCCTCTGTGTTAGACTTGGCAAGCATTTACATTTAGCAGGCCTGCAGTCTTGTAAATATGATAAGAACTGTTTGTCCAGTATGCACTGTCTTGGTCTTCTTGTGCCTCAAACAAGATTATGTGTATTCCTGTCAAATAATCACACTTTAATGATGGCCTTTTCAGTTTCAACTTCTATGATTAATTCAAACGTTATTACATCTATGTGTGCATAGATACTTATATAATTACATATACACAAACACAAACTCCCTTGAGTACTGTTGAGAATGTTGTAGGTATTATTTATTTAAATTACTTCAACTTTCCTTCTCCTCATAATGATAATGCTGCACAATATCTTATTTTATTTTTAATATTTGCTTTTTAAAGAAAATCTAGAAGTTCAAAGTAATATTGATGTACTTTAGCTAATATGGCTGTGGAGAAATATCCAGATATTGTTCAAACTTGCCTTGCTTCCATTTTAAGATTATAGAGCAATTAATACTGAAGAAGACAGCATAGAGGGATATAATTAAGACACATGAGTAGTTTCACTGAGAGTTTGAGAAAGTGACCACTGTAAAAATTTCAGGAAGAAAGTTAGAGTTAAACATTTAATTAAAAATACTTCCTCAAATTTAGTCACGGTGAACCAAAGTAAAGAACATGATAGGTTCACAGGTGGGGTTTAACAGAAAACACAGGTGCATGCAGTAAACTCTGCTACTTATTTCATGACAATTTAAAGCACTAGGAATAGAATAATCTCTCAACAAAGGAATTGGATGAGCACTAGGGAGGAAATTGCAATTTCCATTGAAGAAACATCAGGTGGTAAAATGAGGAAGAAATATTTTCCTGAAGACAAAAAGAAAAAGGAGAGAGGAAAAAAACCCCTAGATATATTGTTGTACAAGGACGGCAAGTTATAACAGAAGTGATGATTTCCTGTCTGTCGTAAGGATCAACAAAAGAGGTTATCCTGTCCTTTCGTGAGGACAGTTAGAATAGGACAGATAGGTGGAATGAAAACAAGGAAGTGAGGAAATAGATATGGATTAGTACTCATATCCATTTTCAAGGAACTTACAGTAGGAGTTGTGAGGAGGGACAGAAAGAGAATTACAATCAAGTTAGAAAGCATTTATAGTAAGGAGAAAGATCAATGAATGCAGAGAAAGAAGCTAGGGAGGCATAAAGATGAATGATAGAAAGAAAGTGAGGAAGAGAGCACTGAAGGTCAGGAAACATGAGAGGATGAGGTCACGCTGAATTAGATCTGGAGTAGGTCAGTGGATTAAACTTCATTTACATATACTTATTTTGATAATCTTTAAAGGAAGTTATAATTCAATATGACAAAGCAGGAGCGCACCAAAAAATGCTATCTCTGTTTCTTCAGAGAAAATCTTTCACGTATGAAACAGAAGACCAAAGGTTACCTCATTTCAATAACTATTGTGAATAGCATTTTTCTAGATAATTAAAGCAAAATCAAAATAATTGCCTGTAGTAAAACAGAGAATATATTAAAATTAATTTTTTGAAATTCAGCTGAGAAGGATAATGATATTCTATAGAATATTTTCCAGAATCTCTCAGTCTTTTGTTGTATTTTAGTCCTCAAAAGTGCCAATTCTTTTTCATCTAATTTGTAAAGACCACTGATCGCTACCTATATGTGTTTGTGACAAGTTCCTTCATGAAGACCCTGTCAGTTTAACATAAGAATCTCCAAGAGAGTTTTCGGCAGAATGATTTAGCCGCTTCATTTCTAGGTACTGACAGGCCAATTTTTTTTTTCATGAGTAATGATCTCATATAATGAATGGAACTCCTCAAGACAGGATTTTACTTAATTACCCCAAAGTTAGTATTCAGGAAGTTATATGTTTTATAGTTTTCTAAATATCTATATTTGGACAGATTCACATAAAAAGATAACTTCAATCTTCATTGTACATATTTAAATTTAAATTAATTTTTAAATCAAACGAATCAGAAGCTAATGACAGTCCTTTTTTCCATAATGCTGATATGAATAAATCTGGGATACCACCAGCTATTCCAACTTAGGAGAAGTCTCCAGAGAGAACTCACTGCGGCCTTCCAGTACTTAAAGCAGGCTTACAAATAGGCTGAACAACATTGTGCGCACAGGCATAGTAATAGAACAAGAGGCAAAGGCTTTAAACTACAAGAATAGAGATTTATATTAGATGCTAGGAAGAAATTCTTTAGAAGGAGGTGAGACACTGGAACAGGTTTTCTGGAGAAGTTGAGGATGCATCATTTCTGGAAGTGTTTAAGACCAGGATGGGTAGGATTTGAGCAACCTGGTCTGATGGAAACGGTCTCTGCCCATGGCAGGGACTAGATGATCTTTAAGGTCCTGTGAGAAGCCAATTCAGCCATTTTAGTTTGCCTTAACTCTGGTTGTCTGGGCTGTCAGAGGCATGTGGATGAGGGGTGCACATGTGCCACCTGCAGAAGGCAGCCAGGAGTGGGAGAAGCCTCGTCTCTGGGAAGACTTCACCTGCCAACACCCCACACGAGGCAGGCAGTAGGAGACACTGTGGAGGGGCTTCTCCAACCAGGTTGCGAGGAGCTCTCCACCAGTGGACGGCACAGGAAGGTTGGACTGGACCAATGGATCCCTGCTAGCAGGCAGACAGCAGGAGGGCCAGGGGGGTATGAAAACCAGCTCCGCCAGGCCTTACCACTGCTCGTCGGGGCTCACTACTGTTCGCTGTTCCTGCTCGCCCCCTCTTTTGCCCTGGCCCCAGCGTGCCTGCCTGCCTTTTGGCGCTCCTGCCCTCGCTGCCTCACCCTCGCACCTGGCCTGCCTTCCTGTGCTNATGGATCCCTGCTAGCAGGCAGACAGCAGGAGGGCCAGGGGGGTATGAAAACCAGCTCCGCCAGGCCTTACCACTGCTCGTTGGGGCTCACTACTGTTCGCTGTTCCTGCTCGCCCCCTCTTTTGCCCTGGCCCCAGCGTGCCTGCCTGCCTTTTGGCGCTCCTGCCCTCGCTGCCTCACCCTCGCACCTGGCCTGCCTTCCTGTGCTTCTGACCACCTTCCCGCCCCTTCGCCCCGCGTCCTTGCCTGCATCCAACTCTGCCATTTCAATCCAGCCGTCACTGCCCACCCTGCCGCCCTGCTCCAGCCAGTCGCTGCAACCCTGTCCAGGGTCTTGGTCCTCCCACCTTGTTGCTGTGACCGCTTGTCCGCCCAGTGGGCAAGCAGGCGACTTGCTGGAGTGTCCTGGTAGAAAGGACAGTCTGCAGCTTAGCAGCCGAATGGAGGCTCTGGCAAGAGCTATCTGCTCGGAGCCCTACGGGGAGCTGGCAGCAGCCGTTGTTAACTGTAGCAACATACGCGGAGGTAAAGGAGGAGAGAGGGACTCCTTGTTGCAGCAGCCCAAGTCTTTATTCCCCGCTAGAAGGGACAGAAGGAAGAGGGGCAGCAAAAGAGCACAGAGTCACAGTTGCGTGGGTTCTTACACAGCACGTAAAAAGGTGAAGAACAAGGGGGTAAACCAATAGGGAATTGATGGGTAATGACAGGTATCCAATGGTGAGGGAGTTAGGGAGGAACTTATTTGAATGAACCAATGGAGATTGGAATAAAACAGAACTTTCTAGAGACAATATACATAAACATGAGAGATGGGAGGAACGGGGAAGGAGCTCTTCCAAGATTGGCAGCCTTAGGGCATGGTTTCCTCGTCAGCACCACCCTCAGAGTCACTATCTTTTGCAGGAAAGTCCACCCACTGAATGTCCTCCTTAATGCAAAGCTCAAAGGTGGGCTGGGCCACCGCAACACTGCCTGAGCTCCCACTCACCGTGTGTCAGGTGCTGTCACCACGGGAGCTGCGTCCGTGGAGCTGCATCCCTCTGGGAGCCANTAAACATGAGAGATGGGAGGAACGGGGAAGGAGCTCTTCCAAGATTGGCAGCCTTAGGGCATGGTTTCCTCGTCAGCACCACCCTCAGAGTCACTATCTTTTGCAGGAAAGTCCACCCACTGAATGTCCTCCTTAATGCAAAGCTCAAAGGTGGGCTGGGCCACCGCAACACTGCCTGAGCTCCCACTCACCGTGTGTCAGGTGCTGTCCCCACGGGAGCTGCGTCCGTGGAGCTGCAGCCCTCTGGGAGCCACGCAGGCTCCCTAACACCCAGCCTGGCAGCACATACACCCTTCGGCTACCCAGACACCGACAGTACTGCCCTGATTCGCTCATGGTAACGCCCTCTTTTTGTCTCTGTCCCCTCTCTCTCCTCTCCCCCAGGCCTTTTCCATTTTCTTTCTTCTTTTCTGTCCCTTCTAGCTCTCTTTAGTTGGGGCAATCCCTTTTCCCTTTCTTTTTGTTACCAATAAACAGTTCTCAGGTACAACATTTGCCTCTTTTGGCTTCATTTTGTTCCCCACCATCCATTTTCAAAAGAACTCCTCGCGGTTCCCCATAGTGGAACACAACAGGTCCCTTTCAACCCAAACCATTTTATGACTCTATAATTCTATGATTACTCTTTTAGATAAGAGGTCAATAGACTACTGAAGAACTTTGAACAGAAGCAGAAGAAAACACTCCTTCTCGCTTCAGCTTTTAAGCAGAAAATTTCTTCTTTTTGCTTTTCTGCACTTACCTATAAAATATTTTGAGCTATTATGTAGATTTGCTACCTGAGATGCTTTTAATGTAAGAGAAAACTGAGAGTGCTAAACTACATAACATTAGAACTGTGATAGAATTTTATTGTACAAACACACTACATGTATTTGTAAATCATGGCAAACACATGGCTCAGGTGATAAAGATGCTGATTTTATAACTGACACCAGAATGCTGGATGATGGATTTTGACTGTCTTTGCTCCAAAGTATTTCCTGAATTATTTGTCTGGTTTACAGTGTTTGGAAATGTAAAAACATAAGTGAGTATGTGAATGATGATCTCTTTTTGGTTATGTGTGTAATATTGTTGGGAGACCCTTAACCCTTTTCAGCTTGATTTCTATCCCTCCCTTACTACCATATTTTAAATCAATAAAGCTGAATTCGTCTTTCTGCTTTACATCTGGTTGATTGTCCTTGCTTTTCATTCAGATGGTGTAAGCGACGAGGCCCAAGTGACTGTACCATGTGCTTGGACAACATGCCAAGAGAGTCTTCTAGAATTTCTCTCTGTGTGTCTCTCTCTGTTTCTACCAAACATCCCTGTTGGCAGGTCTGATGCTGACTCCAGAACTGGTGACCTGTCGCACGGGCCAGTCTTGAGGAATCATGGTAGGTGATGGTGACCTCTCTCTCTCCCCAGTCTCTTCCATTGGGCCTCCCCTCTCTCTTTTTCTCTTTACGTTGTTAAGTAACATAAGACCCACCTTGACTTCTCATAAAGCTTCATAGCTTAGGTAAATATAATTGTGATAGGGTGAACACTTGCAGAACATTTGTTCCAATAAAGTTGGTGTTTATGTACAGACCTTGAGAATTACCTCACCCTAATGCACGTCAAGGGTATTTCTGAATTTTAGTCGCTCTCCCTTTCTCATAGGTGGGATGTGACAGGTGGGGAAGAACATCCCATTAAGTTATAAAGTCTTCATAATCTGATCTGCTTGATCTCTTGCTGATTAGGTTTATTTTACTTGTAACTTTATAGTCGATCACCTACATACAACATTTTAGCTCTCTAATAACTCACTGCATTAATGTGGAGTATAAGTGTACTTGTTGTTGGTATATTTGTCTTCTAAAATAATAGAGAATTATTTTAAGCAGGGGACTTATTCTTCCATTAACCTTGTGTCTAGTTTCTAATTAGTTCAACCCTTCTAGTGCTGTGATATACACGTTTGAAATTTTATAAAATATTTTAATAGAAAAGACCAAGGAGGAGTGACTGCCTGGAAGACCTCTTTAGCATGAAAATTATTATGAATTTGCAGATACAGATATTAATAATTTTTAAAACTAAATTACATTCTTGTGTCAGCTAAGGTTACACAGTGATAATACAGTAGTTTGTCAGCTCTGGAAATCGCCTGCTTTCCAGTCTGATTTATTATGACTCATCTGCAGAATGAGTAAGGTCTCTAAGCATTTGCTGGCTAGCTCACCACAATACAAAACACAACACACTTTTTAGATAATCTTGGAGATGTTCAGGAACAGAATGGATGGGATTGTTGCAAGGGTGTTGCAAGATTGTTGCAGTGAAAGAGTAAGCAGATTTGTATCAAACAGGATGTGCTTTGTTATGCTGGTATAAACCCAAATTACATTCATCTTGGTTTGATGTTAAAAGAGAGCTAAGCTCAAAAAATCAAGTTAGTTAACACTTTTACCAGTGTAAATGTGGCAGGAATCTGTGATATTTTGTCTGATTTATTCTATTGTGGGAGCCAGTGAAAGGGACAGATGCCGAGAGAGCTCCTCAGGTTAAAAAAACTAAAAAAGCCTCCCCCAGAATGCCCTGTTCTGTTATGGAAATGTGTCCCAGTTCTGCTTCCCCAGTTGGCCTCCCTGTCCCCTTGTGCCTTGTCTGCTCCTTCACTGGAAAGTTCTCCCTTCCCCACTCTCCCATTGGACCTTGTTCCCTGCCACTCACTCAGATTTTCCCTTTGGCTCCTGTCCCCTAATCCCGCCTATGTACCTCCCCTGCCTCGATGCTTTCCCCGCCCCCATATATAAACTGAAAAGCTTCATCTTGCGCTGTCTTTGGTTCCTGGCTACGCTTCACGCTGGAGCTGAAATAAATCTCTGCTGTGGAAACTCCACACAAAGACCCTTCCTGCCTCTTTGCTGTTGGCTTGTCGAAGAAGCTATCCGGAGCGTGTGTGTGTGTCTGTGTGTGAATGCAGTGGCTGCTGAGTGACTTTCTGTTGAAGTCGGTTCAGGAGGTCATAGCAGCCCACCAGAACACCCCCCAGATCCCAACATTTTATGTTCAAATCAAATGTACAAAAACTATTCAAGTTATTAAATATGCCATCTAAGGAACTCTCTTCTATCTCCAATATTAGGACTGGTTGAACAGTAGAACTAATGCAGAGGGATTAAAATTCACTTTCATTTGTCAAAAAATGAAATGTGTGCTTCAAATTTTTTCATCACTTTTATTAGTCTCTCTAAAAGAGATACTATTATAGGTTTTTTGTTTTAGATAAGTTGTTGGGGTTTTGGGGTTTTTTTAGAGCAGATCCATGAATCCCTTTCTGAATAATATTTGTATTTCAATAACGTTGTGGTTAAATTGTCTATAACATCTTTTAGGAGTGTTGGAATTGAAATATAATTTGTATTCCTAGAGCATACTCTTTTAAGGATTTTTCTGCTTCTGTTCAAGACTTCTAAACTTTTAGTTCAATCTTTTCTTCTTTTTGTCATTACTGGTATAATTTTTCACTATTTGGAAAACTGCTTTCTTTCTTCATCATTCCCTTTCCTAGCAACTGATAACTTTTGAAGAACCTCCTTATATTCTCCTTCCTAATGATATGTAGAGAGATCATAGAAAAACAGAAGTGAGGTAGGAAATGGTTGTTGTTGGACAGGTCCAAGCCTATTAGAGCTTGTACAGCTACAGCATGGAATTAAGCACTTTGTATTTAAATTCATGTTAAATTTATTAAGAAGTTCAGCAGAAAAATATTTTTTCCCCTTCAAAAATAAAAAGGCTTCACCGCAATAGTTTCAGAATTAAACACTTTTCTTCTGTAGTAGGGAATTTGATTGCCTGGGGATTGCTGGGTTCTTTCCATTGAACCCAGAGAGTGTCATGATGGCTCTGAAATGTTCTTGCCTCTCAGATAAAGATTTTTTTTTCTCTAAAGCCACCAAGAAAAAGATTCTCTTAAGTTTATACAAGGTTTCTTTCACTTTTTTTTTGAGAGTGAATTTATTCCAAGTGTCCTCAAAACATTATTCTTGAGTAGTTATATAATCTGTCAAATACTTTCATACAGTTTTAATCTGTAGTTTTATTGCATTGAAAGCAGAGGGGTCCTATTAGGGGTTAGTATCTTGATAATTCTAATTAAAATAAACAAAAATCCAAGTAAGGGTTAACTTCCTGCAGTTGAACAGAACTTGGTCCATCTGTGCTGTGCTACTGTGCCTTTCACCCATCTGTGCTCTTGCGTCTTGGTTTAGCTGTTTGCCGTGTTTTGCTTTGTGGTATTTGTGTTAACTTGCAATTTTTTTCCATCAATGGATTCTGTTCAGGGCTTTAAGTCTGAGGACACTTGAAACTTGATGGGAACCAAAAACCAGCTCCAGATTTTGTTCCTCATATTTTTAATGTAAATTTATCATTAGTGTTGTTTACTTAGACTTTATTATCTTTTACTCTTGAAATGATTTGGACTACCCCCAAAACTAAAAACAATAGAATAATCTACTTGTGTCTCTTGAGTCCCCTTGGTCTCTGTTGGCTGGTTCTAGTTGCTGTGGTTTTGCATTTATAGGACAAAGTGCTTACAAGAATAGCAGCATTATAAAACTTAATGAGGCAAAAATATCAGCGAGGTCTGATCACCACATAAAATACCACCTTTTGGGATTTTGTTGATGACTGAAATAATTACCTTGGGTTTTCATTGTAACTTGGCTTCAGCTGAAAAAAGAAGTCACTTTTTCCTATTAATATAAGCTTTTTTTAAAGTAGGTCAGTGAAATATTTTAAATGATTCATAAACGTTTAGAGATTTTCATCATCTGAAACAAAGGTAGATTTAAAGTAACCAGTGCATTCTTTAATATCTGTGATACTTCTTAACTAGGAAGGAAGAAATAATTTTAGAAGAGCTATTTTCAGTACTTTAAAGTGCTGTAATAATTAAAAATGCTGAGAACCTTAAAGATACAAGGTACTTTTTTTAGAAGACACTTATCTCTCTGTGACTTTGTCTAGTGCGTATGGAAGTGTAATATTATTTTAATAATTCACAATATTATCTTAGTAGGTCACAATAGTGAAAACTTGTAATCCACGAATACCTGCTGCACTACTACAATACTTTCTGTCCTTTCTAGCATACCTGACACATCTGTGGAATGAGTCGTGAGTAATGAGTATTCAAGACAGCTGTGTCTGAATTTGGGTACCTGGGCTACACAGTTACAATCCAAGAAATATCTTTGTGTTGCTGTCGGTAACAAGCAGCTTGTTCAGCTGTATTGCTGACATTTAGTGATGGTAGAAGAGCTCAGTATAAGAAAAACAAACAAGCAGCCCACAAAAGGTTCACCTCTGACTTCTTCAGTCCTAAAAGATCAATAAAGAATAGATAATTTGTCAGGGACATATTGTGAAGCTCAGCTCAGCATGAAGTTCAAGTTAGAGAAAGTACAAATTATTTTTCGTTCTGATAAAGGCCTGATCCCTTCAGGTCATCAGTGATGTTTCTCAGTATCAGAGTTTTCAGTGTGACAGTCTGTACTCACTCTGTCTGACAGAATGACATGTATAAAATTTTTTTTATGTAGACGAAGTTTGCCTTGGTAAATGTAATAATGTTTAGAAGTTTTTGAATACACTAGAGAACTGGTCATAGTGTAATTATATATACTAAAGTGGGTCATATTCTAAGGACTTAAAAACTAGACTATTTGATAGCAAAATTAAAAATAGTATTTTCTTGTCTGAATTAATAATTTCCTTTGTATTTAATAGTTTTTCATCCAAGAATTCCTCAGAAAGACTTTAACATTAAGCAATATTTTGAAGTGGTTAAACAATTTTCATGAATAAATACCTTTGAGTATTCTGGTGCAAATCTCTTGTGATTCAATGGAATTAGAAGCCTTTTTAAAATAAAATTTTATCCATTCACAGTATATTCAAGAGGGGACCCTGATAGCATTGCCTATTACAGTAGATCATTGAAATTATTTGTTAAAGGAAATTGTTTTATGTTTTATCAGTTGTATAGAAAATATTGATGCTAGGCACACTCTGTTTTGATGAAATATCAGTACACAAAATCAAAAGCAAGGTTAAGAAAATACATAGGTACTGTATGATTAAAAATATTAAGCTGTTCTTCGTTTTTGGCTGAACACTAGTCCTTCCATAGTCTAGAGCAGGAAGAAATAAATTTTTGTAAGGAGCAAATTCCCTTTCTTCCTTATGTCCTTTCCTGTGAAAATGTACCCAGCTGGGCTAAATTATATGCCTTGGAAACGGGGATGTTCATAGATATTAAAAAAAGACCTCTTAGAATTGCAAGTTTTGAATTCCCACATAGCTGTTTCCGGTTAAGTGTATTTGATCTGGAGCAGAAGGATAGTTTCAGCACAGCTGTAACCCTGCATGGTCCAAATGAAGACAGAACAAAGGATCTTTCTTCTCTGGAAACAAAATAGTTTATTCCTCTTGGTGTTAGAAATGTGGCAGGGAAAGCCTCCAACACAGAGAGAATAAAGCACTGACCTGAAACACAAAGGGCAAAGTAGTAGTAAACTGGGAAAAAAAGACTGTTTCCTAGCTAGTTTCTATTCTCAAAAGAGTTTGATTGTGTCCAACTCCCCTGGATATGCAGAGACAACTCTGAAAGGCTTGACGAGGGAGATGGGAATAGGCTGGAGTGCTCAGATAAGGGGCAGGTGTAAAAATTTGGCTGAGTTGGGCCTGTTGCTAGAAAGTCAGACTTTGAACTGGGAGACTACAAACAATCAAAAAGTTAATTGTTCTGACAATAAATACATTTTCAGTTTGATTACCTTTTCTTAGAGAGAAGGTAAGTTACTACAATTCTAAGATTGCTGACTGTCATGAGCAGAACTAGCTAGCTTGTATCGCAGTGGGAAGAAATAAACTGAGGACTAATATATTCCCTTTTAATTCGTTGGAGCTTTGTAAAATATTTCTGATTTTCCCACATCCCAGGAAGTAGATATCTTCCACTTTTATTTCACCTTGTAATAATTCTAGACCAGCTGTTTTCATGTTGTCGTTCCTCTAATTTCTTAATCTGCATCCTCTGTCCACTTTTTTTTCTTTTCCTTTTTCCCCCCTCCATATACTAAGTGACTATTCATTGTGAAGAAAGAATAAACTCTCAAGACATCTATTCTACAGGACAATAAGTTCTGTAAACCTAATAACTACCACAGTGCGTTTTAGCTTTTTTGAAAGTACAAGATGTTCTTTTACATTATTGTATTATCAGTAAGACGGATAAGTAATGTTTTAACCATTTCTTCTCTTGGAAAGGGCAATAGGCAAATCTTGTGAATTGTTATCCTGGAAGCTGTGGCCTAGCTACACTCATGTTCATTTTTGACTTATAACTTGGTAGTCGTGACTTCACAGAGGATACTGAAAAATACAGCTTCAAAATTTCCTTGTTAGCTTTTCACCACCTTTTGTCCTTAAGGGAAGTGAAGAGTCTTTAACAACGTGAAGTCTTCAACAGGACACCTGTCTATCACTCTGTCATAGGAAATGAGAATGGGAGACGCATTATGTATACGGAATTGTTTTCTGGATGACAGTGGAGGTTTAGAATATATCCATATCCACTTTGAGACCATATTTGCAGATGATTAGCAGAAACTAAATTTAAACTTGCTGACTAATCTAATTCAGCCAAATCCTACACACACTGCTAGGTGGAGGGTAAAATATTTTCTGTTTGTGGTATTAACCAAGTAATACCAAAATTCCTTGTACTGTAAAACACACTAGATCTAACCAGAGTTGATCTTATATTAGAAAGCATGACTTTCTAATTTGTGCAGCAAACTTCGTACAGAATCATATAGCAATGTAAATTACTTCCAGAATAATTCAGTAGCCTCTAGTTTATTGAAATAATTCAGAAAATTTAACAGTAAAATGAGACTATAATAGTGAATGTTATTACGTGTGTAGAAACGGACAGAAAGCTTAAGCACTGCAGTAAGGACAATCTCTTGAGACAACCTGCTAGATGACAATTTAATACACACGATGATAAAACGACAAAATGAGATGAAGCAAGCAGAGTTTGACATTAGTTGGATGACACTGAGTGCTTGAAACGAGGTTCTATCACTGGAGATAGTCTACAGGGGCCAGGAGTACCCTGTGCCCATTCATTGTGCTGCAGTGAGCACCCAAACGTACACACGGGAGCTCTTCTGTGGGAGCAGCAGGATGAAGCTGACACTGCTCTCCCTACAAGTGAGCAAGAAAAGCATAAAAATGCAAAAAACTGGGAAGCTGTCACTGTACGTTGAAGGAAAAAAAGTTACTCGTTTTATAAAGTAATTAGACTTCGGTATCTTACTGGAAAAAAAATGAATTAGGTCACTTTGAAAATAGCCTCTGAATTACATTATATATTACACTCAGCTAAAATTACCATACCAGTTAAGACATTCATTCAACGCTACAGTAACAGAAATTTGAATCTGAGCCAGATTTAATGCTTTATGGCAGGATTCTGGGATAAAAATAATTTTTTATTTTATTTACCCATGACCTTTAAAGCTCATACTTTATATAGAAACCACTCATATCAAAATAATCTGTTTATTTTAAGACTGTGTTTATAGCTTTATTGCAATTATAGAGTAGGTAAAATAACATTGCAGGAATACTCTTTTTCAAAAACCTATGATGAATAAATTTGATATTATATGTTAGTTAAAACAATGTTTCAGCAAACAGTCATAATACATGTAAGATTTAGGAGTATTTAAATGTTTATCAAAATGTAAAATCAAAACTAGAGTTTGAATCATTTTCTTCAGCACCACAACATTTTTTTCCAGTTTTCCTTTTCTTTAATTATTTATTTCTCATTCCATCCTGACACTCAGCCTTACAATTAATATTTGTAAACACTAAATTTCACTGATGATACTACCAGCTTTAATCAGAAATTAAAAATAATTCTGATTTTAAAAAATCCTCAAAGCACAGAATAAGGTGTGCTTACCAATAGTGTTAAGTAAAGGAAAAAGAACAGAAAGTTCAAGAAAAAAATTTAAAATTAATGCTGCAATTAAATAAATTAGAAAGTGGAATCTTTAAGCAGATAATGATAGTGTGAGAAAACTATCTTAGTGACAAAACTGTCTCATTGGCCCGGCACACAATTCAAAGATTGGCTAGATGTTTGTTACCGCTGTTTTCTCTCACCATTTGTAAGTCTCAGTTAAACCTCCAGTGCTTTACTCCAATTCAAAATCTGTTTAGACTGGCCTTCCTTTTACAAAAGAAGCCCCAGGCCTTCTATAAATAAAACAAGCATCTGAAAATCTGCTAATGCAGCACTGCGCCCATACATATCCTGATGAGCAGCTTTATTAAGCGGAAAGAATATGCTATTGAGGTTATGACATATTGGCTTGTTTTATATAACAAACTGGCACAACAGTTGAGTGTGGTAGATCTTCAGCTTGCACTGGCAGGGCCTCTACACACTTGCAGAAGCCTGTCCAAAGGTTGCTGGAATTGTGCCTAGCCCCACAGAGCCATACCATTTCACGTTCCCACATAACATGTACTTAAGGAATACATCAAATTCTTTTGCCCTAGATGTGTGACTAAAGTACAGGAAAGATAAGCAGTGATCCAAGTTCCAGGAAAGCATTGCTATTCTGATGCTGATCTTGAATTCAAGTGAGTAAGAGTCAGGGCTCTTAGCAAAAACATACAGAAATAAGAAATATCCAAAATGTGTATGAAACACAGATATTCTTAATAAAATGTGCAATTATTTCCAAATGGCTGTTAGTTTTCCCTTCTCACTTCAGTATAGTCCAAAAAATAAGATGGTAGTATTTTCTTTCACTGCTGTTGTGTCAAACTGATACTAAGCTAAGACGGAAAACATAAAATATTGGTTAGAATAGTTGATTATAATTAACAGCTGGTGTTATCCTCACCAAAACAAGGAATAGAGATATACAAAAATATCAGCATTCATTGAAATACACCATCTGAAGTGGGAAACTCATTCAAATAATCTTTTTTCCTCAAAGGAGGAAAACTTCATAAACTATGAATATGCAAATTACATTTGCCTAATTAGTACCTATATTTTTTCTTACAGTACTATTAATTACCAGTATTTGTTCACGTTATGCCAATTTTCAGTGTTTTCACCAGTTACAGTGGTAGGCTGAACAGATAAACAGGAATTCCAACTGACTATATTTCAAAAGGATAGATGACTAGAATAACTTCAAATGAGTCAAAATGCAACAGTGACCCAGTATCCCAGATTAAGCTGCATATAGTCAGAGAAGAAGGTCCATTGTGATTTCAAATATAAGAAAGAAATGCCTTCCTTTTTGTTTTGCAAAAAGCATTTCACCATGAGTTTTCCTTTTCTCACTTAGTCTACTTTAAGTGATGGGATCTATAAATATTTTATCGGTACCTGATGGAAGAACAGGAAGTGCCAATAAAATATATCCACTGGGGAAATATGTCTAATAGCAGATTGAACAGCAGCTCCAGCTCCCATGTGATATGGCAGTTAGAGTAATGCCTTTTGGAAAAGAAGCTTAACCTACAAATCTGTGAAGTTTGCAGCAAATACCTAGTTGGAGTGCAGGGGGCTGGTGGAGGGTGGGAAAAGAATCTGCAGCTCTCTGTTGAACGGTCAGTGGCTGAGGACATCTGCTTCCAAGGAAAATGACATTAGGAGTGTCCCTGCTGTGCAAGGGTAAGTTAGGGGAAATGTCAGTTCTGTTTTGCTTACGGACCTTGCCATCTCACTTTGGCCTTGTCTGACACTCTGTTCTGAGTGGAAGTTTGCGTAGGGGCAGGGAGTTACAGTATTGAAAATATGTTTCAACAGAATATGGCAGTGTAATTGTCCACTAATAAAGCCTCTTCCCCTATCCATTATGTAGCTGTATAGGTGACTGCTGTTTACTGCCATCATCTCCAGTGGTTTATTTCAGTTCACCTTGATTTTGAGAGATACTCAGATTTCTTGTTCACATAAAGTTAACTAAGAGTTCCTGATGATTTTTAATCAGCTTCTTAAAAAATGCAAAGGCCAAAAGGTGATTACTTTCTTTCATTAGAAAATATGCTATTTAAAGTCTCATCCATCTGAAGTTTCTGGAAACAGCCTTTCAGGGAAGGTGATGAACATATTGATTATTGATTAGTGATGGGCATTAGATGTTCTAAGCCACACTGTCCTGGAAATGTCAAAATATCAAAAATATCACAAGTGGCATGATAATCTCCCAGGCAGCATCAAAATATTCTGTATCTCACAGCTAAATGAGTCAGAGCCAAATGTTAATTTTCCTGCACTCCAAGAGGCAGCAGTACAATAATGGCACTGGAGGCTCTGGAGTGGAGTTGTAGTATTATACTTAGTGAAATATGAGTTGTATTTAATTTTTATGATCTTTATGGGTCTAATATGCATTTGTAGGGGTCTGAAACAGCATGTCAAAATGCTTGTAAGTCAATCGTCAGTACGGGCTTATGTACTGGTGTTTTTTTAATCAACTGCTGATGCAACAGTTACAATTATTGCTACTTGAAAACAAGTGAGAGACATTTAAGAATATTACTAAATTTATAAGAGGATAGGGGAGACTTCCTCCTCTTTGTAAAACCCAATTCCACCGTGGAAATTCTGGCCTGAGTATTAAACGTGTCTTAATTTTTATGTTTTCTGTCTACGTTAAACTAATACATATTTAACAACACTATAAATTATTACATAATCACTGACTTAATCCAGGAAGTTCTAGTTTGAAGATGAAATTAAAAGAAAAAGTTCTTGAGTTCTAAATATCAATCTTCTGTTTCACTCAAAATTATATACTCGAATAACACCATACTAACACAGAGATAAGCAGAAAGTTGGTAATATGAATATACCTGTGGCTGTTGAAAAGGACACAAAAATCGACAGGAAGAAACAGAACTAAGGAAATAGTTCCACTTCATCAAAATAAATACATTTCTCACGTAAAGACAGAGTTAATTAACAGAAGGATTAGAGGTCATTATGTATAGCTAATTAGAAGGTAGTATCCTACCTATTGGACAGCTGCAAAGTACACTTTGGCTTTAAAATAATGTTAATATTTACTCTCTATGCATTCAACTAAATTGCCAGATGGGTTGAAGGTTAAAGAGTAGCACATAAAGCTGTCTGTGATCTGTGTCAATGAACACTGTTGCCTAATACTGAAAATGGACTTAGTGTACGCACCTCTCTGCTGAGGGCAACTCTAAACCTGGGACGAGAACTGCTCCACGTAATACAAATTTGCAGGAGAGAAATGCTTTTCTGTGGAGTGATAACCATGTTTCAGCCACACATTTACTTCTTGTTTGTGAACTCTGATAAAGCCTTGTACCTCCTTATGGAAACAAATGGGAATTTAATAGAAATTTAGAATTAATTATTTTATATTACTGTACCGGTTTGGCCAAAATCTAGTAATATAGCCCCTGAGAGAAAACCAGGTTACAACCACCCTTCCCCCCACAGGGTTCGGGAAAAAAGGAAATTTTTCCNAAAAAAAAAACAGCTGGCTGAAGAAAAAGCAAGCAGGGTGCTTCGTCCATACCTTCCGCAGTCAGACAGCACTGAGGAGTGTAATCTCTGTGTCCTTGAGAAGCTGCTTTGGAAAGTTCATTTGTTTTTTTTTTTCCCTCAAGCTCAGTTTAAAGGCACAGAAAAGGCGCAATATTACTTTTTGGACATAGAGCATGATAGGGGATACACATGATAGAGTCACCCCAAGACAATTACTTTGGCACTTCTATTTTCTTAGAGCAGCTGAAGATACCAGGGTTCTTTCGGGATTTCCTCTGGTGCTTTCTTGGCTCAATATATTTTCACATTCCTCAGAGGAGGTAATACAGCTCTTGAACACTGTCCTTCACCATTCCACTATCTGTGTCTTTCTCTTTGGAGTGCTGTCACATAAGAGGACAAAAGGAGAAATGGTTTAAACAGAAATGTAAAAATATGATTTTATGGAATTACTTATTCTGTAAGGAAAGTAATATTGCCTTAGGAATTAAAATATGAAATACCTCATTATTAAAACCTTTAGTAAGGGCACATTTTTGTTTTCTGATCTGAACTATGAATCTCTAGGAATTAAAATATGAGATACTTCAATATTAAAACTCTTAATAAGGGCACATTTTTATGATCTGCTCTGTGAATCTCACATACAGAAGAGGCAAAACTGATCCAAAGAAGAATTAATAAAGTTGTTAATATTTCATTAGGTATTGTATAATTATATTGTTTTTTTCAGATTCCAATTGTAGGAATTTGTTCATAATGCTAATTAAAAAGAGTAATTTGTCAAAAACTCCTTGATTTGGAAAAATAATGATGGTGCACCCTCCTGAATTTGAGGGAGGAGGATATGTATGTATTTGGAATTTTTTCTTAATAACTTCAATTTGAAAGACAGTTTTTGATGAAATAAATGTTTATTTTTCTTTGCTGATTCAGCAACAATTCTGACAGTTTAGTTTTTCTTATAAAGGAAGAGAACATTTTTTAAATTTCTAAAATTTTTTGCATTTTCTGTGATCCCACTTGGTTAAGGCTTATCCATTTAGGTTGATCATATTAGAATGACACATGTCTGATAGATATTTGTCGTTTTCTACTGGTAATAGAAATAGCTGTCTTAAATTATTTGTCCTATTTGGGTGTTTAATGGTAGCTGAAAGTAGTCAGATTCCAAAAAGCAATTTGAATGCTGTTACACTAATTAAGGAGCTAAATGGTTCCATAATAAACAGAAGATCTTGAAAGTTACCTTCATTAGTTACAACAGTCATTAGTGTGATGGGAAGTACCTGAAGAAGTGTCTGCCTGGAGGCAAATTCTGTCATCAGGGCAGTCTACAGACTCAGAAGTATTAATATGAACACTCTCAAAGGCTCCTAGGTCACTTTATTTTATTTTTCATTGGAGAGGAGGTTTTGATGTTATTTAGATTGTGTAGAAAGTACTTGTTCATTATTTTCCTTATGTCTCTTGTAAGCCTATAATATTTAATCTGGCATCAAGGAGGAGGAACAGAAGCATGCCTAAATTTCCCTTGTTTCCTCTCTGTATGGAAGGATTAAGTACATACATGTATCAGTTTATTTCTGTGTGCATTACTTCCCAGTACAAATAATCTGCATGAGCTGAACAGGGCTATAGTTCTATTGTAATCGGAATAATCAGGAAGTATCCTGTGTTGGAACACACCACTAAATAAAAGAATCTAAGTTTCTTTCCATTTTCATTATTTTTAGCTGTCTATAAAAATGTAATTGTTTGATTTACATATTAAGATACAGATGGATGCACTCATCTGCTTCATTGTGATTGTCAGGTCTTGGGACAAGCATACCAGCATACTGTGAAAATAAATTAATTAATGCCTTTAAGAACCAGCAATACAAAGTTATCAGAGTCACCTCTTAACAGTTAACAGATTTTGAACATATTTTAAAACTTCTTTATATCAACATTCTGCAATAAATTTAGTTATTACCTTAATCTCATAAATTTAGCAAGATCAGTAGATCTATCGAATATAATTGGTACGCCTAGAAATTTTTCTATTGGTAATAAAACACAGTAGCTTCTGTGATAAGTACCTTCTGTAATTTTCATTCAGTTGCCAGATAAATTGGGTGGAATATACTGCAAATTGTCCTTTCTTAAGTCATTGACATTTTTGCTTTAGCAGAGCTGGTTTAATCTGATCTGACTGGGCAGATGTGTCCACCCCTGCAGATTCTGTCAGAGTCAATGGAGCTTCACACAATTTTATAGTCATTATTTGATACAGAACTGGCATTGCTGTATAAAGTGTGTGCTGCAGAGACTCTTATTTTTTCTGGAATATAGAGCAAGTGAATAAAAAAATGCCAGAATGGGACTGATAAAGAGGTAGAATATCTCACTTTCCTTCATTTATCAGTAACAATTTGTTGCTAATTTAAAATTTAAAATATTTTCTTAGTGAAAATAATACTCATTTTTGGGATGGCTTATTAACATCTGTGCTAAAAGCAAGCACAGTGAAGATGTAAAACAAGTGCATATTTATTGTTTTCTGTTAATTTATTCTGTTTCCAAGATTATTGAATGCATTCATCATTAAGGTGTTAAATCTTTGGAAAATTTGAGTGGATAAAGTACAAACATTAAGGTGTTCTTCATTTTTGAGGGGATGTCAGATAGTCAGGACTGAAGGTCGGGGAAAGAGAAGGAACCTCAGGAGAGTTTACAGTTTGTAAATCTAAATCTTTGGTTTTGCAAATGGAAAAATAAATGCAGCTAGGGATTACAGTTTTTCTTCTCCACATTTGCAAAAATGTATGATAAAAAAAGATGAAAATGTGTCATCAACACTATTGATTAATAAATACGTTTTATAAGCCTTTATATAGAGAGACCAGTGTAGGTAGAGATCTTCTCAAATAGAAGATACACAAGAAACTCATGTTGCTAAAGAAAGCTTAGAAAGTTAAAGCATTCATTTTCATGTTAATGTAGTAAGGCTTCCTGATATTAAGAATGTGGATGCAAATGTAGATCTCAGAACAGTGCAATAGTTTTCTGCAGACCATGTTACAAACATGGAAGTTAAATTGTATATCGTATGTAAGCTATATGAGGCTATGCAGAAATTAAATTTATGTTAACCATAGATTTGTAATAAAGTCACTCAATTTAAGACCGTACAAATCACAGAGTAGTTTTGAAACAACTTCTGCAACTACAGTAATATAATTTGAAATAATATCTTAATATATCCTTTCTTGTTGTTTCAAAGATAATGTATTTTGCATAAATATTATTAATTTTCTCCAGAATTCAAACAATGGAAAACCATGAAAAATATGTCTAGCTTTTACCCCTGTCTTTATTGTTATGAGAAACTCTAAAAAATTATGTCTGGTAGAGAAGCTAAACTTGTGTTGTAGTCAAATCTCCTTTCTGGAAATTAAGTTTAATCTGCTAATTGATTTCCTAAGTGCCACTAATGAGTGTCTCTCTCACAGCCACAGAGATTTTGTGTTCATTGCTACAATAATTCTTTCAACATTGTGTTGCATCTACTTAGAGGGACTTCAGAGCCTCAGAAAAATGTAAATATACAAACAGGTGATAGCAATATTGTGTCTTTTCAGGAGAAAAATATCACTTGAGTATCCTGTTTGACGTGTTATCTTTTGGATCCAAAACAGTGTCTTGAAATGTGTTGACCTGGGCTGTTTCAGAGATTCATGACTTTATAAATCTGCTTTTAAATGGCTAGAATAACTTTGAGGGGTCTGTTACAAGAACACTTCATTTGAAGCCTGTGGTCAGTCTGCTTTGAGATTCCAGTAGAAGCAACATATTTCATTAACAGTAAGAGTGGCAGGAGATCAGATGGAAGATCAGTAAAGTCTTGGTATCTCTATGCATAACACTAGTGACTCCTGCTAGTCAGGTTAATGAATACCATAACAACACAGACTTCATGTTGCTGTTGTAACCAGGACGGAGAGAAACGAGGCATCCAGAATTCAGGAATACGGAATTATTTATTAATATGCAGATGAGTTTTTATATGTTAGTTCACTTAAGGTTTGCTTGAATGGCAGAAGGTTATTGGACCTCTGACCAACCACCCATCAGGGTGATTGGTCAGTCCACACAACATCCATTTCAAAATATTTTTCTCAGGATATCATAACAATCCTTTGGTAAGAACAGCAGGTGTAGAGGTAGAGAAATAGTTTACAAAAACCCTTAACAGTGTTTTTCATAGTTTCTGTGAGAAACATAAATTTCTCACAGAATGCAGCAGAAAGCTGAAAAATTCCTCTGCTAAAGCTTTTCACTGTCCGCAACTTAAAACTTAGAAATTTATTTTATTTTCCACTGTTGGGGAAACAGAAGGAAACCCTGTTAGCACTGATGTGGGTGAGGAAAGGAATCCAGCAGGTCTTCATTCTTAAATTAAGAAAGAAGGTTACTCTCAGAAATTCAGTTCTCCTAGATGCTACTGCTAGCCTGTCCAGCCTTGGTCTTCCTACCTACAGCTTGGGGGTTGGAAGTAGATGATCTTTAAGGTCCCTTGCAAGCCAAACTATTGTGTGATCCTATGATTCCCATTCCTAAACTGAAGGCCTTGAAAATATTTGGGCTCAGAATCAGACCCTCTTGGAATAATTCCAATCACCTAAAATTGTTTATATTTTCAAACACATCCATCTATTCCTCCTGGTCCTTAAGCACACGCATATCTTGTTAAAGGCGTGTGCGGAGTCCAATTCTTGGTATGTTTTTTGCTTAACTAAAAATTCTGTGTGGTGAGTCTTCCTCTGTCTAGAGCTTCCTAATCCCTTTAGCAATCTCACTCCTTTCTAATGCCATTACCCTTGTTTTCTTCACTTCTCAATGATAGTTCACAATGCCATCAGTAATACAATTTGAACCTTAATATGGATGTCCTCTGAATAATCATTCACTGGAAAATCACCTTGGAACACTGACATCCTTGTAAGTGTGTATATATGTGTGACTGTATGCATACAGATAATTTAGCATGTGTGTATATTTGTGTACATGTACACTTACATGTAGATACATTATACACACACACTCAAACATGCACTAGAGTGAACACAACAAGAATACATGATTCTATGTGATTCAGCACTTGTGGGAGGGCATCTTAATTATGGTGTGACTCCCCATTAGAAGGAAGACCTTGACAAACCAAAGCAACTGTAATATAGGGCCATCATAATTATTTGATGGCTGGAGCACATTATATATGCGAGCAAGCTGAGTAAGCTTGGTATGATCCTAGAATGATATGAACCTAAAGAGAAGTGGGCTGATGGCAAAATTTTGGGCTTGACTTTAGCTTTCTAATAGGTGTTTATGAGCACAACATTGGATACTATGCTTAGGTAAGGATAGGATATTCCAACTAAAAGTGCTATGTTGAGTTGTCCTGATAAAGGCTGGAGAGGTTCTCTGAACTTGATAAGGAGAAATCTCTTCTAAGTGTGAAGGCAGTCCTCTTTTTAGGCAGAAGTGTTGGTCAGCATGACCTGCAACACCTCTTCTCAATCTAAATTATTCTTTGATTCAGCAATTTGAACTGTTTAACAAAATGTTAAAATTCAACACTGAAGAGTAATCATGATGTTAGGTAATTGGAATGGCTTTAAATAAGAGTGTAGTCTCACAAGGAAAGAAAATACTTGTTTGAAACAAGACGAAGACAATAATTTAACCAATGTGCTTTTATCCATTTACCCAGTGGAATAAATTTTTCTATTCAAGTTTTACTGAGATGCTTGTAGATAATTTCTGGCCCTAATAAATTCTATTTTAGCCTTAGCAGAGGTTTCTATTATAAACAGTGTAATTTAGTATTTTGCTTCTTTGTCAAGATAATCAGATATATTTTGAAGAGGTCTCTAGATATCATGTTCAAAATGACAATGGATCACTTGGAAACTTGGTTGTATTTCACACCTGAATTTTTTACTGAATTGCTAGACTTTAAGCAAGTAATAATACATCTGAATCTTGAACCTTGGAATATACATTACAAATGCAATTACATGTTTTGGGAAGACAGAAGCAATAATTCTATATTCCAATTCTGAAACCCAGCCTATAGGTTTTTCTTATCTGGAAGAGAGATTTTATTTTCTTGTGCTATATACCTTATGTGATTCATTATACTGATTTAGACTTATTAGGAAATGTTTTTCCAACAAGTCAGTATGATAGTAGCCTAGGCTTTTTAGTGAAGTAAAATCTGTAAGTATAAATGTGGCTAAAGTAAATGCAAATAGCCACAAAATTATCTTGGTGCTTGCAAAGGGTTTAATTCAGGGTGCAGGATCCAGTGAAACCCTTGAGAGTCTAAGAAAACCATATTGGAGAAACAATCATGAGGTGAATACTAATAATCATAAAGAATTTAATATTAAACCTCTCCAATGTGCTAAATAAGACAACAGAAAGCTTGATGAAAAACGTGAAGAAGTTATACAAAGCTGTGCAGATCAGATGCCTGCACTCCATAGTGTTATGTATTCAGAGGAGAAGCAGGTACATCAACGTGGACCTGGCCTTAGGCAGCTGTGCTCGACCTGTGGGACTGAGTGTGCTAAATCTACATCCAAATCTCATATCTTCATATATAATTCTGTCCATATGGCAAATGCTAGGCTATTCCCCTCCCGCTTTTGTCTTACAAAATGTTCTGACAGGTCTTTCTGATGATCTTTTAAAAGCTGATGTGATCATATATATGTAAACCAATTTAAATAATAAATCTGAGCTGGGGAAAAAAATTGTATGCAAATTTGAACTTGACAAGGACTTGACTTTTGAGACTGCTGCACTAAGCTTTTAAAGGTACTCTGAAAAGTACCTTTCTTGACGTTTGTGAGCACCAACAGAACACTTACAGTTCAACAGTGTATTTTAAATGTTTTAGAACACCTAGATAAATGTGCTTTGTGGCATATGGTAATGCTTATATTCTGCCTCCTAGAAAGGCTAGTAGCTGCTTGACGGTTTCAAGTATCCTAGAAGCAGACGTGTGAAAATGAGTACCGCAGGAATTTAGTTATTTATTCAGAACCAGACAGCAACATCAGAGTATGAACTTTTGAGTTCACTCACATGCATGGTGTTCCTCAGAGCTGGTTGGCCTCTTTTTATATGTTCCCTTCCTGTGCTGGCAGCTATGGATGTCTGGCTTTTGCCCATTATGCTGACCATGACATCAGTCACTGCTGCAGGGCTGTGACAGAATGCAGGGAACCATTTTTGCACTGTTCTAGTCACATGGTGTGGTTCCTCCATACAGAGAGGAATTTTCTCTTGGATATGTCTAATAAGTCTTTAGCAGTTTCAACATCTCAGGTATTTGTAGATTGCTTTAATAGGATATTTTTCTAAGAAAATTTTTTTCTCTTACACTCTGTTATTGGAGAAAGGCTATATTAACTTTCTCTTGACACTTGAGTAAAAACAGTATTTTAAAGACAACATTTCTTGTTGAATATCTTTTAAAATGTATATTATGCTTACAGGATTTACCCTGGAATTTAAAGCATTGCCAAAGTGAATATATTTAATGTGTTTTGTGCTAGGTTCCTCCTACCCTCTTTTATGTTTTGACTTCCTCATCCACTTTTGTAAATAGTGCCTATTTTTTGAAAGACTTCTATAAGAGGAGTAATATTTTCACAGATCTTTTTATCTATTCTGATGAATGTGCCTTGTAAGTTATACAATTAAAAGTTATGTTGCTCAAAGAATTTCGGTAGAACTCCAGTGGCTAAAAAGATTTTGTCTAGCATTCCTCATCTTCTGCTGATATAAATGTTGCCCCTATTTACTATAGAATTTAGAGTTGGATTTATTTAAAATTAAGTCTAATTTTAAGCGCTGCCAGTTACTATATTAAAAAGTGACTAATTGTGCCTAAAGTGAGAAGAAAAAAAAAAGCATTCCAATTCTCTTCGATATTTCAACAAATCTACTCTTGAATAGCCCACCTGATGCCCCAAAATGCTTTTCACATTACAAAAATGTGACAAGAAAGTCTGTTTCAGTTGTTCTAAGGGACAGATGACCTGTTTTTTCTTTTAAGCATTGTGTATGGAAGTAAGCTAGGAGATCATTTTTCCAGAAAATACTCTTAAATTTGCCTTTCATTAAACATTTCTGTTCAAAAATGATGTTTAATTGCATCAACTATTGTGTGCCAGTAAGTCTGGATGGAATCCAAGTCCATTGCAATCTCTCTCTCCATTTCATTAAATGTGGCTTAAAAGCAGTAATTGTGTCTGGTTTCTCCTTAGCTCCCTCAAGAATCAAAGTCTAAGGTTTTTTTTAACTCTTCCTCCATTTTCTCTGTGAAATTGTGGATCCTTTTCCATTAAAGAAGAAATAATCTCTGAGCTTTCTTGAGGTTCTTTGCAGCATAGGTCATGCTTTTCTAAACCTATAGATCCCGTGGGTTTAAAAGTATGTTATAAGCCGCATTTTCTCCTTGTGGAATTAGCAACTTGCTAAAAGCACTGTTCCTGCTCAGAATAAAATTAATACAATAGCTTGATGGTAAGAAAATTTAATCCTGTCAAATTTAGCTTCATGAATAATTCACAAGGTACAATTTCATGTTTATCCCATTATTAAAGATAGAAAGTATGTGTATGCCATCCATGCTTTTTAATAACAATTTTCTAGTACTGGTAGAAAAAAGCCCATGCTGTTACCTCTGCAATGCATTTTTGTTTGTTCTTATTTGAATTTTGATACTGAATGTAAAACTATTGTAGACATTCATATTATAAATTATTTTCTTCCAGAATATCTCAGTTGAGTGTTTATTAAAATGTATGAAAAATGTTACAAACCCAAGAGAAATAAAAATGTTTTTTATAACCTCATTGCATGTGAATCTTTTAGAAGTAGCAGAGGAGTTCCAGAAGGTTCAAAACTCAGGTTTAAGACAGTAGAAATTACATTAGAAATGTCAAGGCAAGATGTTGCAGATAATAAGCAATGTTGTGTCTTAAATACACTCAGAACAGAATGAGAACAACTCAGTCCTGCTGTGTGTTAGTTTTTTCCATGATCAAGGGTAAAAATATGCCCTAACCATTAAGAGTGCAACACCTAAAATATTGTCAGGATAATGTTAAAATTCTCTTCACTTAAGTTGTGAGGTGTGAAGGACACTCTTACAGTTTTGCCCTATGTCCTCATACAAGTGCCTTGTGTTAGTAGTTCTAGCGCATTATGAAAAAATGTTGGAAAAGTATATCAATTAAAACCCAAAAAATGGGAAGAAGCCAAAACCAGTAGTAAACACAACAGTCACTACTGAAAATAAAATAGAGTTAGTTTGTGAATGAATGGCAAAAAGCAAATTTGAAGGAAACAATGGAATAGAAATATTTAATCTTAAATGAGTTAAGAAGGGAATGGTGGGAAAAAAGGAAACCGTAACAGTTCATTCTCCTTTTTCTTACATATTACCAGGTGTGTTTATTAATTATGGCAACTTTAAATGGTCTCCCCTCAAGAAATTTTTCTAATGCTTTATTTTGTAATAGTGTGTCTTTTTTATGCATCCCAATCTCATGTTATTGATTGTCTTCAGATGCCCATGTTGAACAGTAAACAGGTGCTGTGTTGCTGTTGTGTTTCTAGTTACACAATTCTAGCACAACTGCAGTGTGCCTAGTTTGTTGAATGAAAAAGTAAAAAGAAGTGTTTAAATTGTGTAGAGATATTTGCCCTATAGCTTTGCAATATTATAAACTGGTGGAGATCTTTAGTCTTAAACGTATCTCAATTATATTGTTCTCTTCACTGAATAATGTTTTGTAAATTCTGAATAATAAGTCACAAAACTGATGCTAAACCAGACTAGAACTAGGGACAAAACATAACAATTAGAGAAGCTTTACCTATTGAGTTTGTTTTACAATCTGAAAAATGCTGAAAATACTACTATATGAGAGAATGTTCAAATAATTAACAATTTAAACTTATCTTTCCATATTGTTCCAAATCCAGACCTAAAATAAAACTTGACTATTGTCAGCCTTTCAGGAATATCTCTCTGTACAGAACTTTTCTTTTGCAGGCAATATAAAATACTAGAGTCTTCTCTAGTTGTGTGTGTGGCATTGGAATCCAAGCTTAGCACAAATTCCACTTTGTTTATGGACCCCCATACTGTTCTCAGTTATTATTTACCCATTCATTTAGCCCTCCTGCTATATTACCGTAGACACTAATCCTTATATTTTTGTTTTGTCTGTGTCATCATCCTCTGTAGGACAGGTTAGAATTCTAATCCCCAAAAATACTCTCAATCCAAAACAATTTGACTTCTCCTGAGTTAAAACGTGTTAATCAATTACTAATGCCCTACATGTACTCTCATGCATATATTCTGGTAGACAGTTAATGACAACTTGTATGCAGGTGTGCATAGAAATATGTACTGAAACTT
Source organism: Rhagologus leucostigma (assembly GCA_013397725.1). Taxonomy (NCBI): domain Eukaryota; kingdom Metazoa; phylum Chordata; class Aves; order Passeriformes; genus Rhagologus; species Rhagologus leucostigma. The sequence goes on along the minus strand of VZTD01001251.1, from coordinate 658,089 downwards.
AACCCCTTTCTTGCCACAAGGATGTAAATGAGTTTTATTGTAATGCAGTTTAGTTTTTTTTAATGACTTGATGTCTTTCATCTTCCATCTGGGTATATTATAGCTCCAAATCTGTTCTTTGTCTTTTGTGCCTTGATTTTTTAATGGATTCTGATTTTAGTCAGTCCTAACTATGTTTTTGTCTGGGTATAGCTTGATTCTTATCTTAGCCTGTACTTTGTATTCTCGCTATCAAAACCTGCACAACTTTAGAAACTACTTGCAGATGTGCTGTGATCTTGATGATCTCCTGAACCAGTTGCTTTTGGCACATCCTCTTCTTAGATTCCTTCCTCTGCTCTTCATGCTTCCACAACCAGGCATTCCCATTCTTTCTCTGTTAATACCAACTTAAAATTTTCACTTACTTTTGCATTTAAACTAGATTTTTAAAAAACAAAACAAAAAAAATTGTAAATAGTACAGACTGAAAAATAACATGTTCAAAATTCAAGTGGGAAAGGATCTTCAGTGTCTATCTAGTCTAGTCGTTTCCATGCCTGCCTACCCTGTCTTTCCTAAAGACTCTGTATGTCTTCGTAGCAGCACTCCATCCGTAAGGCTTGTTCTACCATGTCTCTGTAATCCCAGTGAAGTTGTGGACTCCTCACCTTGGCATTCTCTTGAAGCAGTTCTGCTCTGTTGCTCTCTGCTCTGAGGATGGTGTCAGCACCTGTTGTTCCTACAAGTGCTTCAACACCTGTTAGCATTTCAGGTCAGTGAGACTGTAACCCCCTAATACTGAATGAAAGAGTTGTTTAATTTAGGTGCTATTGAGTGCACTAGATAACTGTCAGACCCTTTGGGCTTTCATATTTTCTGCTTTACAGATTAAGATGATGGTTTAGCACTTTGAGTTACTGCAGAGAATCACTCCTGTTTTGTGAAAGCTGGAATAAAATATTAATTGATACGTAGACTGAGAGAGATCATTAGTAGTTTAAATGTTTTCTATATGTATCTTCAAACAACGCTATAGTTAACAGACAAAAAGTTAATGTGACAATACTAAAAGTGTACATCCTGTAGTAGAAATGGCAGTGCAATGACAGTACCCTGTTTTGTACTGTCTGGGTTCTCTGGATTGTTTTCATCTTTAATTAGTAGCTTTGGATATCACAGCAAATTTCTTTGGAAAGGAACAAGAGCTAGAAAGGTCTCAGAGACAGGAGAAAGGAGAACGGTTTACTCCCCAGTTGCAGCTGAGAGTTACAGTTCCTTATAAATCTGAAGGCTTTTATACCACATATCTGAAGATTTTGAAACTTTTGGGAGAAAGTATACTTTTAAAAATGTAAAATCATAGATTCATAGAACATGCTGAGTTAGAAATGGCCCATCAGGATCATTACGTCCAAGTCCTGGCCCTATGCAGGACACCTCAAGAATCACACCATGTAGGTATGTTGAAGACCATTGCTATACCTATTTCTTCAAAGCACTTATCTCTTCTGGTCTGAGCAAATAGTTATTTTTTTGGGGATGGTGGTGGTTTGTTCTTTTTGGGGGTAGATGATGAGGAACCTTGTGGGGGAGGTTCTGAGTTGAAAAAGAACCAGCTGTGTTGCATGTACAATTAATTTTCCTTGAAGTTTTTCTCATAGTAACAGATGTCACTTGAGCATCAACAGGAAGTTGAATACATGATGGAGTAACACTGATATGTTGTTATTGTTGAAGTCAAATGACGAGTGTTCTTGTTTTACTACGTGAGCTTGCATGGATGCCGACTGTCTTGTGTATATTCTACTCTGCTGTCTTTCTGATTAAAACAGAGATTGCAAAGATTACTAGGCTACCTACTCTTGCTGTAGATTGTCTGCTGTGTGGAAAGAAAACTGTTCTGCTCTGAAAACGGAATGAAAAATGTTCAGAATGGTTTTTTGAGTTCTGTAAGTGGTATTATTATTCTGAGCAGTAGTATTAAAGTTGTGGGCATAGTAGAATGGTCTATAGTTTTTTATGGAATCATAAAATAAAAACTGTAAAACCATTAAATTAAAAAAAAAAGGAATAAATATATGTGATGATCTCCAAAAGTGGGGGATTATTTTTGTTCTCAAATGTTTGGAAGACATTGTTCTAAGTAACAGCAACCTAGACAAGCAGTCTTATTATGGGAGTTATTTCCTAAAGATGGTGAAAAATAACTTGATGGAAAATAGTGATCATCTTTGGTGTTCTGTTTGAGTTTTGGCCAGCTATCAATCTAAATGTCCTAAGTGAACTAAAATAATAGGGTAAAATACCTGGTTCGATTGCTTATTAAAACCTTAATTAGAATATTTTTTCCATGTCAAAACACAGTGATTTGAAAATATATTTTAAAACCAACTTGCACTTATCTTGTGTCCACGTATACACATTGAAATAGAGATTCCAATTTAATTGTAATGGTTTAGGTAGGTCAGGACTCTTAAGTTTTCATACTTTTTGTTGTAGTTTGGGAATAGCACTCCTGGTCCCCTCCTCCCACCCACTCTGGTGAGAGAGACAAAAGGCAGAGATAACGGGCTGAGGTAAGAACAGTTTACTGGAAACAGCAATGAGGTAAGAAAACAAATAGTAATGTCAACAACACTGATAACAACAGTGTACAAAAAGAGGGTGTTTTACATGCAAAATGCTCATTGACCTAACCTGACATGGCACAACCTTGAGATAATGGAAAAAGCAGGCAGGCAGACCCACTTCACCCAGGCTTTTTTCCTACTCAAAGACATTCCCCTTCTCAGAAGTGAGGGCCCCGGACTTCCATCCCCCAGCAGGAATGTGAGGTGGTATATCTAACAGCTCAGACATGCCCACACAGCTCCAGGTTCCAAATATTCGTTGCTACTGTGAAAAATTAACCCTGTCCTGGGCTGAAGCCAGGACAGCATAGAAAGAAGCAATATCAATCCCTGAAACACATCGTATCCCTTTTGATGGATTTTTCTAGATCAACTGTACTATCTAGCCATCAAACTTGGAGCTGAAACTTACTAGCATCTTGTACTTGTAATTTAGCATTTTTTCTTGGTGTCTTTAGTGATAACCTGTGTAATAAAAAAGCTAGTTTACTAACATTTTGAAGTATGTGGTAATAAAATCCTTTTATAATTTAGGAAGTGTGTTGTGAAGACACAGTAATATAGACAAAGGATATTTGAGTATGTTTGTATTTTGGTTTTTTTGGTTGGTTGGGGTTTTTTTTTGTATGGGGGGGTTTTGATTGTTTGTTTTCAATTTATTTCCCTCCCTCCTGATCCCTTCTACTTTATTCTACTTTTATCTTCTGCATAACCCTATGTGAATGTACAATGCAGTCCAGTCTGTACTTATAACTCTCTACAATTACTGTAATTCATTTATTAACAATAAGTAAAGTAACTTTAAAACTGTGCATGACATAAATACTGGCATGTGATCCAGCACAGGAAGACACTGTTGTTTGTGTTGTTACATACAAAATCAAAAGTATTTAAAATATCCATCTTCAAACAGAGGTTTTGATCACAGTATTCCCATTCACTTTTAGCTGTACGAATTGACAAGTAGATTGAGCACTTCACTGGTAGATTGCAACTTGTTGAATATTGGTGCCCGTACTAGTATGTCTGTTAAAGTCTGAATTTCTGGGATTCTGAGACCTTTTTGCATGGTTCATCTCATGCAATATATTTTAGATCCAAAATTGTGGATTGTGCTTTAGATATTATTGTAGCCTATGTCTGTGGAACAGTTATTTTTCTTTGACACACTTTTGGAGGAGGACAGGGTGATAAGGGTTGCAAATCATACTTCAGAAAAACTAATTATAAAGACTCAGAGAGTGTTCTGTTTAGGAAATCTTGTTTTCTTTACATTTTAACTACTATCAGGTTGGCACTGCATAGAAAAATAAAAGGAAACTACTTCTTTTCTCTGCTGATTCAGCATGTCTTCAGCAATGCTGACACAGCTCCGGAATGAGCTCCTAAACGTACTACAACATCCTCTCTTAATAAAGAGAATTTCAAGTAAAAAGGAAGGTTTTCCCATAATCCTTTGTTCAAAGAAGTGTAACTCATGAAATAAGTTTACATGCAATACTGTCTGACAGGATTCTCCTTGTAGTTCCAGCTCAGAAGAGATACAGTGTGTAATAGGTCAATAATTTGTTCTTTAACCATAGGCCACCACCTCAGATAAAAGTCTTGGCATTTGGGAAAGATATATAAGTGGATCAAAATCCTCAGCTGGATCACCAGTCCCAGGAATGTCAATTTGACAGTTATTCATGCGTGGGTTGCAGTCATTTTCTGAATAAAATGTCCTTCTATACTTGACCTGCATGTAGCTTTCTCCTTAACAATACAAAGACACAACTTATTTTCCATTGCACTTTCTAATTTCCTATTTGGAAACTTAGATTATATAGAAAAGGCAGTCTATGATAAATTGTTCAATCGTGTGTTCTTCTCTCAGATGACCTTTAATCAGTTCTTGACTTTCTTCTGTGGATTAGATTATGTGCTGGTTTGGCCAAAATCTAGTAATATAGCCCCTGAGAGAAAACCAGGTTACAACCACCCTTCCCCCCACAGGGTTCAGGAAAAAAGGAAATTTTTCCTCGAAGGAAAGAGATAAAAACTATTTATTTTAACAAACACACAGGAAAAGGATAATGATGCTAAATAATGAATTAAAACCCTCGCTATAGAGAGAAACCTGGGAAGATTTCAGAGTCCTTCTGTAGGTGTGGTCTCTCTCCTTCTCGGAGCTGGTCGGTGAGGGCGTGGGCCCACCTCTGGGCCTCGGGGAGAAAATTCTCCTGATGTGTTCCAATGTCGTTGAAACAGTTCAGAAGAGAAGAAGGGAAAAAACAAAAGTCTCAGGAAACAAGATTCAGCTCTCCATCTCACGCCAAGAGGAAAAAAAAACCAGCTGGCTGAAGAAAAAGCAAGCAGGGTGCTCCCTTCATGCCATCCGCAGCCAGACAGCACTGAGGAGTGTAATCTCTGTGTCCTTGAGCAGCTGCTTTGGAAAGTTCATTTGTTTTTTTTTTTTCCCTCAAGCTCCGTTTAAAGGCACAGAAAAGGCGCCATATTACTTTTTGGACATAGAGCATGATAGGGGATACACATGATAGAGTCACCCCAAGACAGATTCCCCTTAGAAAAAGACTTTATTTAAGTCTTTTTAGGGCCTACTTTTATCGGGGACTGCACCATCACTTTTGACCCTGTATCAGTTTCCCTTCTTCAAAGGAAAAAGGTATTAAACTCCCTTCAAATATTTTATAGCTTAAATATGTGTTAGAAGGGAGAGTTTATAGAATTAAAAATGACAATAAAAACTCGTTCAAATTAAATGCAGAGTCCAGTGTGTGAAACAAAATTTGTCTGAAATAAAGGTATAAATATGTTTCTATTGCCACAAGCACCGTCTGTATATGACTCTCTAACACTTGCATTAAACATTAGTTTACATACACCTACTGAAAAAAAATCAGAAAATTTGCATTATCCAGGGATAAAATTCTCTGACTATGCTGACAATGCTTGTGAAACCAAATAAAATCCTGTAACATACAATTCTATTCATTTTGCCTTAAAGAAGCACCAGACACTAATGAATCTAATTTTTGTATCTTCATGTATTAACATTTTGCTCTGCTTACTATGCTTGCAACAATACTTCACGGTTTATTTTTGGTTTTGGCAAGATCACCAAATGTTTTCCCCTCACTAGTTTCCCATCTCAGGTTAAACAATTGATGGTGACCAATAAAGTTGCAGAATGTTCCTCAGAGCATGGTAATAAAATGACTCAGCACTTTCTCCTAAATTGCTTTAAAAACACTAAAGCTGGAATTTGTCTGTTGCTGAACACTCACATTTCATTGGCACAAAGGCTGAAAAGCTAGCTGACTCATTGGAGCCTTATTTTTTTTAATACCTGTACAATTTTGCTGGGCCAGAATTGTTTTGACACTGAGACAAGATTAAGAAAAAATCCAGATCTGTAAATACATTTTCCAGCTAAAAAGTATCTGATTTACAGAATCTCCCTATCCAACTCTTTCGCAGTACCCCAGGTGGAGAGTACTTTATGAAGTTAGAATAATGCAATCATAGAACAGTTTGGGCTAGTCATACAGTCCAAACCTCCCTGGAAGAAACAGGAACATCTTCAACTAGATCAGGCTGCTCAGAGCCCTGTCCAACCTGACCATGAATGGGGCATCTACCACCTCTGTAGGAATCTCGTACAATCCTAGAATATTTCAGTTTGGAAGGAACGTTTAAAGGTCATGTAGTAAGCAATGCAATTAGCAGCAACATCTTTAACTACATCAGGTAGCACAGAAACCTGATCAACTTGACCTTGATTGAATGTTTCTAGAGATGGCACATCTACCACTTCTCTGGACAACCTGTTTTGGAGTTTCACCACCATCATCACAAAGACCTTATTCCTTGTATCTAGTCTAAATCTACCCTCTTTTTGTTTAAGACCATTATCCTTTGTCCTATCACAGCAGGCCATACTAAAAAGTCTCTTTCCATCTTACTCATACATCCTCTTGAAGTATTAAAAGGACAGAATAAGGTCTCACAGAGCCTTTTCCAGGCTGAGCAACCCCAGCCCTCTCAGCCTTTCCTCACAAGACAGTTGTTTCATTCTTCCAGTCGTTTTGCAGGCCCTCCTCTGGATGCGTTCTGACAGGTCTACGTCTTTCCTGTGCTGGAGGCTGTAGAGACGGGTACAATACTTCAGCTGGGGACACACAGGAGCACAGTAGAGGGGCAGAATCATCTCCCTTGGCGCACTGGTCATGCTGGTTTTGATGCAGCCATGGATATGATAGGTTTTCTGGGCTGCGAGTGTGCTTTTTGGGCTTTAGTCCAGCTTTTCATTCACTAGGACCCCCAAGTCCTTCTTCAGTCTTCCTCCAGAAGGCTTTTGATTCCTTCACTCCACAAACTGTATTGAAACCAGGACTGGTCCAACCCAGGAACAGGCTCACTTCTTGAGCTTCTCCAGATTCTTCTGAACAGCATCTCTGTGCTCAGACACCCACTGAAGGACTTGAGTAACTGTTTCTCAAAGTACTTCTGAACAGCATCTCTGTGCTCAGACACCCACTGAAGGACTTGGGTAACTGTTTCTCAAAGTACAACACCAAAACTCTCCCCTGTGATTTACTGTAATTAGACATCTTAGAACACATCTTAATGGTAGATGAACATCTGCTAGACGAGACGTGAGACAAAGAGAGGATCAGAAGTTAAATTACTATCAGAGCCCATGCTTATCAATATCTCATAATATTTAAATGAAATTGATTACTCTTATTACAGTTAAAGTATGATTTAGGTTAGCAGTTTCTCAGTCCTCTACAGCTGTCCTGAGATGGTGCTGAAATCAGTCAGATTGAACATTAGTTTATTCAATCCAATTGAATAATATGTAGCAAATGAAATGTCAAAAGAAAACCGACTGTAAACTCAGATCACACTTTGCACAAAGAGTGAGCATAATTTGTCACCTCAAAAGAAAATGAAGGGGATTAACTGTAGATAAAACACTGAATTTTTGAGGAATACAAATTTAATGCAAGAGGTGTGGAAGAGATAAGTACTTTGAGTATAAAGAATGACAGGTAACTTGATGACTACCACAAACAGAAACTGGAGATCAGTTTATTGTTAGGATTATTTTCACTTTGAATTATCCTCTGATTCAGACATGAAGCCTCAAGTGTGAGGGAACCAAAACAATTCAAACAGCAATTATCATAAATCTTGGTGGGAATCTGGAGTAGGAGAGAAGACCTAGTAAAGTAGCAGCATTCTACAAGAAAAGATCCTGATCATGAGTTTGTGTGATAAATCATCATGATTTCTCTAATTTAAATGACATTACCAAAGGAAGAAGAGAGTAATGTAATGGAGAATTTAATGCTGGGATAAGAGAAGTAAATAGTCATATTCTAGACAGATGTTGTTGAAAACATGAATTTTGAAGCAGCTTGGAAGGAACCAGAATGAGTCAGGTGTTGTTAATATTCCCACTGAACTGTGAAATTTGAATCTCAGTCTTTGAAGTAACTTTATTGATTGAACATTATTAAAAATATCTAAATGAATAATTTAGACAAACTTAATTTTGAAAAAATCTATTCTAATGCAGGAATGATAATTGCAGCATATGGAATTCTGGTTTTGATTTTCTGAGCAACATGGAAACAGCCTAAGTCCTAACCAAACACCTGAGTTTTCCTTTGTCATGTGGTAGTGTTTCTTTCCTCACTGTTTTTTTCAGTCCATTTCAATCTTTCTGAGTTCCCAGGACTTTCAAAACACTCCAAAAAGTTGAGGTTTCTTTCTGTGACTATTCGAAGAGAAGAGAATGATATGTAAATTTTCTTATTTTTTCTGAATTGTGTACTAGTAAGAGTTGTTCAACCTTAGGCAAATCACTAATCCTCTCTGACCTTCTATCTACATGTAAAATAGGCCTAATAAAAAGTGCTAGTAGCAAGCACGGAATTTAAGCAAGACAAATAACTTTTAGCAGTAGAAGAGTAAAACTGGCATAATTAATTGAACTGCAGTGAAACTAATCCTACTGGAAGCAGTAAAATTAGTCAGTCACGTAAGTTTTATTTTGTTACAGTCACAAAAATGCTCTAACTGAAGTAAACATAATGTCACTATCTTTCTCCCCAGTGAAAGGCAGTAGCAGAGGCAGTAAGTATATTTTTGTTTATGTTGGTAGTTGTATAGCACTTAAGCAAAGGGAGAGTAAAACTTACAAATTCTGGTGAACCTGAAAAATGTTCTTTTAGAAGGCTACTGAGTTACCATTGAAACAGAAGTTGCAATCTCAATTTCAGCCTAGTGAAAAGATACACATGTGAATTCATACGTTCTGATTGTATTTCTCTATTCTTGTAAACTCAGAGTTCCTAGGAATTTTAAGTGTCTTCCTGGGAAAGAGGGAATCCATAATCATGCTGTTTATAAGCACTACTGTACTTAGTAGAGCTAATAGCAAGGTGAGCAAGAAAAAAACCCACAAACTTCTTATCAGTCAGTTTAATTCTGCTTTTCATAAAGTAACAACTTAATTGGGGTTTAGATTTGCTAATTGAGAGCCTTTGGAGAGCAACTGATAAACCAACTTATATGAGAAAAATCTTGAAATATTTCTGGTAAGTTATAAAGCATTTAAATATGTTACTTAATAATACCTTTATTAGATAACTTATAGATGAAAAAAAGGATATCAAAGAGAATTAACTGATGGAATTTCATCCATGAGAAAATAACTGAGTCTAGCTTTTAGGGTTCTTGCATATTTCTGATTTATTAGTTTACAGTCTGAAAATTCTTGACTATTGTTATAGACTTCTATAGGTGTATTCATCTTTTTCTCTTGCCAAGACACAGGTATCAAGCTATGATACAGATGTGCTATTGTTGACCTATGCAGACAAACAACAGCTCTTTTGTTAAGATTTTGAGATTGCCCCAGGCACTCATACCAAAATGAAAAGGATAAACACATAGATGATTAATAATATAACTGTGGAAGTCTTTGACATTAATACATTGATTCTACAGTCAGTGGGCCATACAATCACAGACATACATTCTTAATTAAAAGAAAGCAAAAGTCACATGCACAAAATAGAATTTCTAGGTGCGGCTCTGGACAAAGCATCAGACACATGGAGAAAAAACACAGTACTGTCAAAGTTTTTCTGTCTATGTCATACAACAAATAAGGTCACTTTGAATGATCATATGATGCCCAAAAAATCAACCAAACCATTTTAATTCTGGTACTGAGACACAAGTTTCAAACATTTTAATTCTGATCTGGAATTTTCCACAAATGACAATATGTAGCTGTTGGCAACACCGATCAGTAATACATTTATGTTAATGTGCTGAGACTTAAATCATGTTGAAAAAGAATACAATGTTTAAAAATACTAGAATCACAGAATCATAAAATAGTTTGGGTTGGAAAGAACCATCAAAGGTCATCTAATAAAAACTCCCTCTTGCCGTGGGCAGGGACACCTTCTAATAGGTCACGTCGCTCAAATCTCCATCAAAATTGGCTTTGAAAACATCCAACACTTCCAAACACCTCATAGTCTTCATTCCATTATGAATTTTCCATGGTTTCTGTATAACCCAAAAATCTATTTGTCCAATTACATTGGTGTCAGGGAAGGAAAAAATTCCTATAGCAGAATGTAGGATATTTATAGCATTGGAAGAAATCTCGGGCTAGAAAGGGTAGGAAGGAAATTCCTGGAAAGATAAATTGGATGGTGGTGGAAGTTTGGAAGATATTAGATACTTCAGGGCTTTTCTTACTATAAGCAGTTATTTTTAATTTTATCCAATGAAGCTTAAAAAAAATTATAATTGTTAGAGCTGTTTCTATTGAATATATAACTTTGTAAAAGATGTTTTAAAAAAATCACTTTACTGGGGAAAAGAACTGCCGCGGCACTAATATAGTTCGGCTAGCTTGAGGACCACTAGTGCCGGGCACCCACCCATGCGGAAGAGGGTGGCAGAGGCTGCTCGCGGGCGTGCAGGAGGGTTTGCGAGGGTCCAGCCAGGACTCGCCTAACCCACCGATGGTCAAGGTGCACTGAGGAGGTAAGAACGAGGCAGAGGGAGCTTCTGCGTGGGAGAGCAGGAGTGGGTTTAATCAACTTGGAAGTCCTGCGCGGAAGCCCGCGGGAAACCGTTACACAGACACTTTCTCTTTTCCACAGTGGGAGGGGAGAATACAAGATAACCAATGAGGCAGAGACACGGGGTTTGAATTCTCGTGGGTAAGGGGTACAGAACCAATGGGAAGTACCGTGGGAGGAGAGGAATACCAGGGGCCAACGGGGAACCGAGGGATACAGAGGGAGAAACCAAATACAGGGGGGAAAAGAGGGGAGATGGCAGCAGCCAGTTATGGGGGGGGGGTGATCTGTATACCTCGCACAGCCCTCTGGGAACTCACAGGGCTCCTGGGCTGCGTGGGTATTAATCCAGTGTACCTGCTATGGTATTGCTGGCCGGGGAATCGGCCATAGCACACTGCAACAAAGAACCGTATTTCACACTGAAATATGTTGACAAAGTAGGGAGGGGCATGGATTTCCGAACCTGTATTTGACATTGTTCAGCTTTGTATGACTTAATGTTTCTAGGTCACTCTAAATCTTAAAATAGTTTTAAGTCATTCTAAAAGATTCTACATAATTCTAAAGACCTAACTTTGGGTTTTTTCAGCCCAGTGCTCAAAGCAATCATATTTGATATAGGAAATTCTCCATTCCATCCCTTACCATAAGTGAGTATGATCTTGGCCACCTTCAACTTCTCCTGACCATGCTTAATTCCAGATTTTTGACTAGGCCAATTCATATGTACCTGAGAAAATTACACCCTTTTGGTTTTGTGCAAAAAACCCTGTAACCCTGGCCTTTTTAACAAGAACTGGCCTTGGAGAAGGAAATCACTAATGCTTGAAAGATTAGTAATAGCTTTGCTGAGACTACACTTGAAAATCCCTTATATTCAGACAGGTTATATTTTGTCCTCATCGTTGCTTCCTACTATGCCCATGCACCATGCACCAAATCTCTGAGAGTTGTGAGATCCACTCCTTGCCAAATGGTCTTATTTTGCATTTTAATGATTTTCTTTAAGTTTGGTTGGATGGTATATATAAGGAACTTTATACAGCTGGGCCTAGGAAAGGGAACTTTTTATCATTAAGTTCTTCAGTGGCCTCCTGTAGACATGTAAAAGACAGGACTTTAGGTCTGTTGGTCAAAGAAAGGACAATGCCCTTGAATTTTCCAAGGAGCTACCAGATAGTTAGTCTTCCATTCAGGAACTTGTTTCCCTTTAATAAATCTGAGTAAAGGTATTATGAAGTTGCTTTGTCCCTTTTGGGATCAAAAAAGTATCAGTAAAACCTTCCTATATGGCAATGTTATGGATATGTGACAGAATATAATTAATTTCTATACACTTGGTCTACTATTGTCAAAGCACCAGCTAAAGTAATAAAGTTTCTTTGACTTCTTATTTTTGACAATCAGCTGATGCAGATCATGCAAATGCGAGAGTGAGTTTGCATAAGTTTAGTGATACTATACATAGACAATATTTTTCCTTCTTTAGGTAAGAAAAAAAAAAGCAGAAAAATAGAATGGTACAGAAGAAAAAGAGATTTAAAGGAATATAAGAACACAGTTATAAAAAACAATAAGCTTTTTGCAGCTGTATGTTTAGAAGGGTTAAATTGGTGTAAATCCACTGTTATGAAGAAGAAAAAACACAGCATACAAATGACAGAATGATTATGTTACACCACAGATCATCATAGAGTTGCAGACAGAGCTGAGGGCCTGGTAGATGGTTAAATCGGCTTAGTACTTATTCTTACCTAATTCCTGTAGGCTTATTTGGATGACGGCAGTAGGATCCCCTCTTGGGTTTTCCATCCTAATAGACCATCAGAGTTTCTTGCCTTATTCTGACACATTCTTCCTTGTTCTGAACATTTCAGGGTTTTTTTGTAGTTCTGCAGTAAGCATATTATATTGGTAAATTAGATACCTAAAGCTTATATTTTCATCATCGTATCTATTGCCCTTGTTTTTTTGATTTAAGAATTGACCAGATTTTATATTTTCATACTACGCTCTGATTTTTATTGTCTTACAATTTTGAAGTACAACGTTTTGGAATAAATATGTGATTGATGAATTATTCCTTTGAAATTCTTGAGTTACTCAGAAAAAACTCTTGTCGAAAACTCTGCTTACTAATGTTCAACTAATAATTGCTACTTTATTTGTGTTGAATATGTTTTATATTCCCTGGATTGCATGAAATACACCTCTGAATTTGTTGCAAATGCATCATCTGATCAACTTTTAAATTTTAGTCAAACATTGAGTAAGAAGGGGAGATGTAATAGTTTTTCCCTTCTGACATGTTTTTTGCTTAATTTTACTTCATGAAAAGTGTTCTTAGCCCATTCTAAAGAAATACAGTAATATCTGAAAATGGGTGTTAAATGTAGCAAACAGTTTATGCACAGTTTCCAATTTATTTTTATTCAGGAATCAACTTTTTCAGTATGTTGAGTCCACTTTCATTTCCAATATGAGAAGGAAAGAGAATCTGTAGAATGATTAAGCATGATTTGCATATCTTTTAGCAAATTAAAGCACCTAGTGTAAACTACTGCACTACATCAGCATGAATTATGTATTCTGGAGATATGTATCTGACAAGCTGTCTTGGTTTGAGACAAATTTGGAGGGAAATGTCCAAAATGAACATCCCTCTGTTAGAAGGCAGATTTCAGCAGCCCCTCCCCCACCAAGTTTGGAAAGAATTTCCTCTGAGGAAAGTGAAAAAAAACCTATTTATTTAACGAGCAAAGTGCACGCAGGCATGGAAAAAAGAATGAATAATGTTAAATAATAAAACCTCTCACTGTGGAGAAGAAACTTGGGTAGATTCAGAGCCCTTTCTGTGGGTGTGGCTCTGCCCTCTTCAGAGTTTCGGCGTGGGCCCCTCCAGGGCATGGTGTGTGGCCTCCTGGTGATGTTGTTCCAGACTGGAGTAGAATGGTCTCAAGAAAAGTTCTTGTCACAGCTAGCAGGCTAGCTAAAAATCAAAGAGTTTTAACTCTCTGTCTCTCTCCCAAGAAAAGGAGCCGAGAGCTGGGAAAAGAGCAGGAAGGTGCTTTTCCTTGGCTCTGTAGCAGCAGGAATGCAGGGGAATGCGTGTGTGTCCTTGAGCACAAACCGCTCTGAAGAATTCGCCTGGCTTCTCTCACCCCTCTCCTGAGAAACAGCTTAAAGACACAGGAAGGCACAGGATTTATGTCTGGCATAGGGCAGACAATAGGGAATACAGTATCATACAGTCACCTCAGGACACAAGCAGGTATTATTTGTGTTTGGAGCATGTTGTTTGAATGAAAAGTTAATCTCGCTATGGAACAAAGCTCCACCTTTTCTAAAAGACACATTTAAGCTTGTTATTTTTTTTCTGATATATTTATTGATAGGGTACTCTTTATTCTGTCTCATATCTAGTAATAGGTACTTTTAGCAATTAGGCTTTCATTTGGACAATTCTAATTGCCTTCATACTGTCACCTGAATTCTGATTCCTGCAGACAGTGAACTTTTTCACTGATTTGCTCCCTGGGATTATCAGGAAAAGTACAATAATGCTGCTGGGTGGAAAAAAAACCAAGCCTTAATGTCATTTTTCGTTGGTGGTAGCTGAAAAGTAGTCCTTGGTCCTTAACATACCAAAAAGATGCTGACACAAGTACTTTCACATTTAATTTACAACAGGCAAACAGATGGATTTCTAGAGACCCAGGTTTGAGCAAACAATATGGATTTCAGAGGATCTTGTAGCAATCAGATTGTTAGCAATTAAGTCCTATTGACACGGCACAAGCGATCATGAGAGAAAAACTTTCTGTTAGCTTGAAGATATAATGCAGATCCCCTGGGTATTTGAGCCTGACCTAGTGAGGGGGCTCTTTGGAGTGTGGTGTGCTGTGTGATTTTCTTACAGTGGATATTTTTATTCTTTTAAAACAGTGAAGACTGAAAGACAGGAGGCTGGGGCTTTCTCCGTGTGAGTCTAAATAGATCTGGCTGGTTCTAAGGGTAAATAATGAAGAAGAAAAGCAAAGCAACAGTGAGAAGATAAACTTAATGTGGTCTGCAATTGGATACTAAATCATAATATCAAAATCGGTATTTATATGCTTAACCATATGAAGAAGAGAGGCACAAGCTATATACAAGGGGTCTAAATGGTAATTATTTCTTGGATATGTAATTTCTAGAAAGTTAAAAAGTTTTTGTGATACAAGTAGTGAGTTGTAGCAATTACAAATATACAGAAACATGTGTAGGCCTTACACGTACCGAAAAATTCTGTTGTATAGTCCACTGGATATACTGAACAGGTGATGTAATGAGTGCTTAAATTGTAATATATCTTACAATCAGCAGGTTGCCTTTTCAGTAAATTCACTGTATTGACATTTTTTTTTTTATAAAGATACTAGGACCAAAGTCATTGTAATTTGGAACAAATAACACAATGATCCCTCTGGAAAGGTTAATCTTATCCAATATAGCACTGTTTAATATATCACTGTGCTTTAAGTAAAAACAATTCTAAAATTAAAATTTAAGACCATAGAGCTTGTAGAGAAAAAGATGTCAATGTTTCTTGTCATGATCTAAATTTCTATGTCTCTCTTGAAAAATAGCATTTCACTTAATGGAAATAAATTGATTCAAAACTTCTGTGTTTTTGCTATTTGAATAATTTAGTTATCTAAGACACTTCCAAAAGAGTAGTAGCTTTTCCCCTCAGGGTAATTCTATCCATATCATTGGGAACAAGTCATTAACATGCCATTTTACAATCTTGACCAAAATTGGATATTTTAATTTTATTAATACCCAAGACTACATACCTGTAACACTTCGTTTATAGAAGTTTTGACTTAATACAGACACAAGACTTAGGAAACAATCAGCATGAGACAATAACTTAAAAAAAAGTTATTTTATCAAAAGCAAATAGTAGCGTAGTGTTAGTTTCGTGTATTTCAGATAAAGTAATAAAAGCAAGGAGAAAAGAAGATAGGATTTCCACTGCTGGCTGAATCCATGAATTTTACTTGAAGTTCTGGTATTTGTTTGAACTTACTCCCCATAATGGTCTGTTAATTGTAGGGAGAAGACTGGAACTGAAAAGGTTGTGGTTTGAGAAACTTTGTGCAGTACATCTTCTGTAACATTATTCTACATAGGTACGTACGTGTTCACACAATATGAGAGCAGAAGTAAAACTATACAGAAAAATCATCAACTGTAAACCAGCATTTTATTGATGACCACTGGAGAATACCTATATTTTCATGGACACCATTACTTTAATAAAAACAGTCAGAATTGTCCAGGAAACAACCACCTTTTCTAACTGGAACAGTGAAAAAATTCCATTTAATTCTAACTGGATCTATGTTGCGATGTTGGGTCGGAGGAGTTCCTGAAACTTTTCTCACAGTGATAGGCCGATGAATACTTGCTATTTCCATAAGCCCTTCAAGATACATTTACATGAATGTAAATGAAGTAGATCACATATTTGCATTAAGCCTGTGATTGTTCTGACTCCCATCCACTTACAGTCCTCTTCTGTCTGAGGAAGAAGCTACTTGTTCCCTAAGAGCAAACATACCGCGAAATGAGTTTCAAGAGCAAACCTGTCCTCCAGAAGCTTGACTAGTAAATAAATTAAACAAACAAACTAACTAACCGACCCAAAACCAACCATCCAACCAGAGCCACACATGCACACACACAGAGACAAACCAACCAACCAACCAACCAACCAACCAACCAACCAACCAACCAACCAACCAGCCAACCAACCAACCAACCAACCAACCAGAACAAAAACAAACAAAACCCCATAACCCTGAGATAATAAGCACTTACAGCAGATTTCAAAATACAATAAAATACTAATAAGATATTTAGGCTTAGGCAAAACTTTTTTATGATACATAGTAAGTAAAAAAATTGTATCTATGAAATGTTTCACAAAGGGTTTATTTAAAGACTTATTACATTCAGTATAAAATTCACTAGAGAATTCAATAAACCTTTTATCAGGCCCAAGAATAATGAAAAAAGATGTGTTCTAGGATTCCATTCTTTCTTGGAAAAAAACAACTTCATGAAGTTTTGATTCCTCAAGAGCACTCTAGAGCCCAAAGAATGAAACAAAGGTTTTGCTATGGAGAGGTGAGAATATATGCTATAGTGGACAGTTTCTTGAAGTATTTGTTCACTTATGGTAAAAATAAGCTGAGAACCTTTATTTATACAATGTGT
Source organism: Rhagologus leucostigma (assembly GCA_013397725.1). Taxonomy (NCBI): domain Eukaryota; kingdom Metazoa; phylum Chordata; class Aves; order Passeriformes; genus Rhagologus; species Rhagologus leucostigma. The sequence goes on along the minus strand of VZTD01001251.1, from coordinate 641,087 downwards.
CCTTCAGTGATGGATCATGGAAAGGTAAGAACTTACTGTTCGAATATGAAGACTGAAGGTTTTGTGACATTTAGTCACAAACAAACTTAATCCAAAGGTTTGGTGCTAGGCTGAGAAAATGAAAAATAATAGTAATTTCTAAGGTGATGTTAAAACAGAAATTGAGGAACAGAAATTAAGAACTTTTTTTCTCTGCCCCCATCTTTTTGCAAGGGTAAGTGTTAAAAAACCCCAGGTGGTGATTTATCAGTTTATGTTACTCAAAGCATACTTTATCTAGCTGGACAGTCATGCAAATTGTTGTGAACATTACAATTTTTACAGAGTTTAGTGACAAATAATGTTCACTTAAAAAGTAGTCATTTCAACTTTTGTTTACTGTGTCTCTGCTAGTATGGGTTTTTTAAAATTTCTTTTATTTGAAATTTATCAGTGATACTTAGAGGAAAAATGAGTAATTAATTGAACATAATAATTTCTGACTAATTATTCAACAGCTATATTCAGCATATAAATGCAAATAAAATTATGAAACATTTCCAGGATTTATATTGTCATAAATATAGATATAATTTCCTTTATAGATGTTGCCAATAGCAGAGAAAGGCTGAAATAGATGAGATATAATATTGTTGGAGATGCCACGTAGAAGTAAAGAACAAGAAAAAAAAAACTTGCTAAAAATATACTTTTGATTGTCTTTTATTAAAAAAGCAGAATCAGATGCTTTTGATGAGGGAAAAACTTCCAGGAAGGCACTGAGACAGATTCCAACGAAATGCCAGTCCCAGAAGGTTGTCTAGAAGAAGAACTGTATACCCAAGAGGACAAGGTAATAATGAAACACTGTTTAAAGGCTTTAAACTTTATTCAGGTGCCTGACAGCATTATGCTGCACAAAGGATTTACCATAGTATCCTCACTATTGCTGTCAGGATCATAGCAGCGTTATTTTTTTATACATACACACAGTGGAAAATACAAGTATGTATAATATGAAATTCATATTATTGACTCTAAATATTGCCAAATAAAAAATGCTGCATTTCAAAATCTAGTTATATTCATTAAAAAAAAATCACTGCAATTCTGAAAGTTTATTTTAACAAAGGTATTTGAATGTTTAAGCCAAGGTTGAAAGCTGGCAATAGGTGCTAAGATAGTGAATGTGTGCTGGTGGTTTGTAGTCCTGAGGGAAAAGGGTCAGTAAGGAGTAAAGTTAGGCCCCCAAACTTTAGGAAAGTAAACTGCCAGCTCTTCAAGGAGATAGGCAATAGGATCTTCTAGGACACTGCTCTCAGGGACAAGGAAGTGGAACAGAGCTGGCAGATCTTTAAGGAAGTCTTCCATAGAGCACAAGAGCTGGCAGTCCCTCGGAGAAAGAAATCAGGCAAGGAACACAAGAGACCAGCATGGCTGAGGACAGACCAGCTGGTAAAATTAAAGGGAAAGAAACAAATACACAGGTGGTGGAAACAAGGACAGGTGAACAAGGAAGGTCAAAGAAGGTTGACACCCCTGGTCAACAATGCTGGAAAACGGGTAACAAGGGACGAGGAGAAGGTTGAGGTACTCAATATTTTTGACTCAGTCTTCGAGGGAAACCTCTCCTCCCACACCTCTTGAGTAGATGGACAGCAGGATGAGGACAGGGGAAGCAAAGTCCCTCCCACTGTAACTAAAAATCAGGTTCATGATCACCCGAGGAACCTGAATGTGCATAAGACTATGGGACCCCATGAGAGGCACAGCAGAATCCTGAGGGAATTTGCTGATATAGTCTCCAAGACACTCTCCATGGTATTTAAAAAGTCATGGCAGTCAGGTGAAGTCCCAGCTGACCGGAAAAACAGGAAAACTCATACCCATCTTTTAAAAGGATGGAAAGAAGGACCGTGAGAACTACCGACCTGTGAGCCTCACCTCTGTGGCTGGGAAGACTATGAAACAGATTCTCCTAGAAGCCATGCTGAGGCACATGGAGGACAGAGAGGGGATTCAGAACAGCCAGCACAGCTTCACCAAGGGCAAGTTCTGCCTGATCAGCATAGTGGACTTCTATCATGGGGTGACTCCATCAGTGAACAAGGGAAGGGCTACAGATGTCATTTATCTGGACTTCTGGAAAGCCTTTGACATGGTCCTCTACAACATACTTCTCTCTAAAGTGGAGAGAAATGGATTTGATGGGTGAGCTGCTAGGTGGTTAAGGAATTTGTTGGATGGTGGCATCCAAAGGGTAGTGGTCAACAGCTCAGAGTCCCAATGCACATCAGTGACAAGTGGTGTCCCTCAGGAGTCTGTGTTATTAACACTGGGTCCTCTCAGTGTTATTTAACAACTTCATTAATGACATAGATAAACGGATCAAGTGCATCCTCAGCAAATTTGCAGATGACACTAAGCTCAGTGGTGCATTTGAAGGACAGGATGCCTTCCCAAGGGACTTGGACAAGTTCAAGGAGTGAACCCACACAAATCTCCTGAGGTTTAATAAGACCAAGTGCAAGGTGCTGCACCTGGGTTGGAGCAACCTCTGATACCAACACTGGCTGGGGGATGAACAAGTGGAGAGCAGCCCTGACAAGAAAGGCTTGGGGGTGCTGGTGGGTGAGAGGCTGGACATGACCCAGCAATGTGCAACAAAAAACAGCTGAGATAAGCACTGGGTTCTCAGCACCAACAATTTTGATCTGCCGGTCTGTTTACTAGCTCTCACTAATGCTGATGTACAGATAAATGAATAGCCATTTTAGAGAATTTGAGGTCTTAGCAGAGGCTTCTACACAAGAAACAGCGGAGTCACCATATAATTGGAGTTAATCTGCTTGAAGTTTAGAGGAGTAATTTAAGTTTAGAAAATATTTCTACTATGTCTCCTTGATAACAAAACTAATATTTCCTTACCAAGGTTAGGAAACTGATTGTGCTGGCAGTGATTGCAGTAACATCAACTATATTTGGAACAATTCTTTCTAATTACTCATTTTCATGGAATAAATCTCCAAGTGAAGTTATCACAAATGCAGTGTAAACATATTGTCTTGCTAATGCATGTCATAGCAATAAATGGGTCATCAGTCCTCAGAGGAAACCTGGACTTCTTGAGGTTCAATTGCAACAGTTGAATATATGAATATATGATAATAAAAGAGTAAACAGAAGTGTATCAACTGAATTTCAATTCTATAACTCTGCATACATATAATGCATACATCAAATCTGACCCAGACACCTGAGATTTCCATTGTAATCAATGTAGAAAAGAAGACATTATTAGAGTGCAGTTCATCCTAAAGCAGGTGTCTGAAATACTTTAGCCTACTTTTAGATGTACTGATTAATGTAAGATGGATCACTCCCATTAAGTGCCTATTGATTGAAAAGGGAAGCTTAAGCGACTAGGTGAGGTTAGAAAGTAGACTTTCAAAGTTAGTTGAATCTCATCCACAGTATTTTACAAATGCCTTGCAGTATATTTAACAAGTCTTCATAGTTACCATTGCTTCACTTGCAGTGATCTAAATATTGCTATAGCTAACCAAAATCCATCCTACATACAACTCTGAAAAACATTCTAAAAATTTACTGCCTGAGGTGGTACCAACAGACTTTTAAATTTTTTTTCATGTTGGCTCATTGATTACAGAAGAAGGAATTTTATTCTTCAATGTATTTCATCCTACTCCCTGCATTTCTGATGTTTATGAGTATATTTTTAGTTCCATATTCTGGTATGTATATCTGCCACAGAGAAAGTAGATACTGACAAACTACACACGAAAAGGCTTTTATTACACAAAGAAGAAAAACAGATGAAAAAGGAAAGTATTATTCCTCACTCTGGAAAAAAATCTCTGAGTACCTGGAGATGTTGAGGGATATTTATATGAATCATGATCAATTGCTACCTAAAGATGTTAAAAGCCAGCATACAAACAATCACTGATTTTGTTTCCAAGAATATTGCAATTTTGAACTACTGGATTTTTTATGTATGATCTGACTTATGAAATTACTCTTTCCCTAGAGTATCTTTGACCTCCGATATCATGTTTGCAAAAGAATGAAAGTTCTTGAATTTGAAAACTTATTTTTAATTTATTTTTGTAACGGATGTAAGGTTATTTCCACTGACCTCAGTGTATTTCCCACTAGAGTATTCATAAGTATTGTAGTAAATGTCATGTCATTAAAGTAACTAATTGAAGTAAATTTGGAGTCACTCATATAGCTTTTATTTGAAGAGAAAGAAAGAATGGATTGTATCTTCTGTTTTTCCCTGTCTGTATTTAGAAATCAGTCAGCTACTGAGCATTTTAATTAGTATGTAAAAATTTTATGAGTCAGAACATTTTTTCTCAGAAATTCTAATGCCTTCAATCAAAATATCTGTCAATTCACTGAATTATTAAAATCTGGAAGTCAAGAAATATACCAAAGAAAAAGCTAACTCCACTTTGAGGACTATAATATTTATATTTTTGAATATGAAATTTGCATCAGTAGTGGAGTTGCACTTGTAGTTCTGTGCAACAGCTGAGTTCTATGTGCAATTAGCTAAATAAGGGGGAAAATATAATGTAGGTACACTTACTCTTCAAGATTCACTCAATAAACTTCTATAAAAATACAATACAATTTTAATTTCCTCGTTTCTGCATTGGATTTCTTATGACTTATGAGCACCTTTGTTATTATACTCAAATTCAATTACTGTCAGCTGGGGATGCTGGGTTTCTTTCCTGCTTAGAATGAACTCCTAAAATGCTTTCTACCTCTTGCTTAAGGAAGTTTGATATACGAACAAATGAGTCTGTTTGGAAATAGACCCTCCTTGTACCTCTTTAAAATTAAATTTATGATTAATAAATACTGATTACAGAACTAAATCATTGTTACTTCACGGTCTTTTGGATAAAAGCAGTACATGAATGCAATGTACATGACAGAGAATTCAATGTACATGACAGCTTTGAAACATGTTAACACTTCTTTTGAAACTGAATTTTAGAAATATGGTGAAGGAAAGGAGGAAGAAACAGACATTTTAACTCTAAATTTGGGCCAAACCCAAAGGGTCAATAGTAATTGAAGACAGAGAGTCAGTATATCCTGGACCTTCATAGATCTCATTTTTACTTTAACAGACACTAATAACTGTCAGTTTAAATTTCATTATTTTATGTCAAAAGAATGACTCTACATTAAAAAGTCCACACATCATTCAGTCTATGGGGCATGTCAAAGCTTTATTTCTCTTGGTTCAAATGTAATAAAGTCACCTCCTTACAAAGGCACAATGTAATCATTAACTGTATTATGCCATTGTCATTATGTCTTTTTAATACTATGTATCTTTCATTCAGGAGGCTGTTTCACATAAGAGGAATAGGATTTAACAATTCTAGGAAGTGACCCTATCGCTCTCTACAACCACCTGAAACGAGGTTGTACCAAGGGGCTGTTGGTCTCTTCTCCCAAGTGATAGGATAAGTGACAGGATAGTGATAGGATAAGAAACTGCATCAAGCTGCATGGACTGCTAGAAAAAAATTGTTCACTGAAAGTGTTGTCAGGCATTGGAACAGCTTGCCTAGGGAAGTGGTAGAATCACCATTCCTGGAGGGGTTTAGGAGATGTGTAGATATGACACTTAAGGGCATGGTTTGACATGATTTAGTGGCAGACTTCGCAATGCTAGGTTTGTGGCTGGACTTGATGATCTTATAGATGATCTAAATCATTGTATGACTCTGTGATTCTATGTTTCTCTGAAGAATGTGATAGGAGTGAAATTAAAAAACATGTTCAGTGATCATGTGTTTTTACAATGTCATTGCTTACCTAAGGTTTCCTCCACATCTCCAGTGAAGTCCAGAAGTTTTTATTAACTCTTAAAATTCCAGGCAAATTTTTAAAATTTGTATGTTGTTGCCAGAATCCATACAGACACCAAATTTTAAATATTCTAAAATATCAGCTATAGATATTTAATATCTGTGCAGAATTTTCTGAATTTATCTTCAACTACACCAAAATTTGCCAGCCTTAATTATAACCTTGGTTAATTTTCTGAATTAGTAAAAAAGTACTGCTTTTTAAAGGGTGCAAAACATGGCACCTCCCTGACCTCTGAAGGTGATATTATATAAATTTAGCTATTTGAGCGACATTTCTCATTCAGAAGTTTAGGGGAACTTCAAGATTACTATGTGAAGATTACAGGAGACTGTTAAAGTCAATTTGACCTTTACAGAACTTTTATATTTCAGCTGTCTCCATCAGCTTTCCAGCAACTTCATTATTTATAGCAAGTCATTGAAGTCTACAGCCAAGACAAATGGCAGCCTGAACCCTGTTTTAAACTCCAGCTAAAGCAAGGAAACTCACAGAGAAACTGCCACTGCCCTCCACTTACTACACAGACTTCATTAGAACTGAACTCTAGTCTATAAGAAAACCACAAATTTACACATTTGACTTCAGGCATTAAGTGGTTCCTAGGAGTACTCTGAATCATTCCAAAATCAGATAGGTTATTTTTACAAAGAATTGTCCACATCTTGTATTCTATTGGCATCTTGGGGATGACTTAATACAAGCTTTGTGGCCAACCACAGCTAAAATATAGGACAAATCTGAAGCCATGATCAAGAGTATGTCTATTTTACATTTTCTAAAATTTGCTTTAAGTCTTGATCAAAATGTAATGTTTGAACTTATAGCTTTGTAATAAAAAAATCCTGGTTATAGAGCAATTTCTCAGACAGTATTGTGCTTATCACTCTCCTTTTTTGCTAGATGGAAAGTGTATGAGATCTTGAATAATGTCTAGACCAACCAAAAAACAAATAAAAAAACAAACCTGAAAATATATTCTACATATTAATACTATGTACTGGAGAACCAAAAAGAGAGACTTTTAAAATGCATATATATAGTCTATATAAAATCTGACTACTCTTACTACTATTCATAATTTACAGTAATTAAGAAATCTCAAATTAATTTTTGGATTAGTGTTTTTTTCTCCCTTCCTCAGTGTTCTGGAAATCTGTGGCAGATGCCAACACATTTATAAGAACCACTTAAAAAAGATGTTCCCTGTACTTGAGTACAAGACAATAGATGCATAAAATAAAGAAGAGCACAGAAAAGTTTAGAAACTAAGTGCTTTTACCATGCTCTAAAACAATTTCTTTATGTGGAGTAAAAGTTTTTACTAGCACTGTGGGAGATGTTTTGGATATCTTCCTCCTTCCTGACCCCACCCTGCAAAAAAGCCCATCTATAGACTTTTGTAAAATTATTATTTCAGAGTGCAAAACTCTCTTTGAAAAAGGAAGGATTTTTAGAATCTCTTTACTAACTGCCAGTTGCAAAACCAGAGACATGCAAATTCCAGTGACATGCAAACTCCAGCGACATGCAAGCTTTCTGTAAACTTGCACAAAAGAGGCCAAATTACTCAGTAAAAGTGAAAAGACCCTGCGAGAATTTGAACCTTAAATTTGTGCAGGATCAAATGACAGTATTTCAGCAGATTTAGCAGAAAAGATGGCAAGAAAAACTACAGGAGGGAAATAAATTTGCAACTTAATCTGAGGTTTGGTAATGATCAATCTGATACTTGTGAAAGGAGAACAACTAACTAATTAAACTTTGATGTGATTCTGCACTCAGATCCATAAGTGTAGTCTACATGCATATAATTTAAATTCCTTAGTTCCATATCCATTACTTAAGAAAATGATTCTGTGGCCAGTGCTTCATTATGGAGAGACTTAGTTTGTGTGGGCCAGTTTGAGACTAACGTTAGAAATGGGCAGTTTTTGTTAAATGCAAACTTTATAACAAAAAATAAATCAGAGAATTGTTAGAGTTGGAAGGGACCTCTGGAGATAATTTAGTCCAACCGCCCTGCCATGGTAGCGTCACCTAGATCAGCCGACACAGGAACTCATTCGGGTAGGCTTGGAGTGTTTCCAGGGAGAGAGACTCTGTGACCTGCCTGTGCAACCTGTTCCAGTGCTCTGCCACCCTCAATGTAAAGAATTTACTCCTTATGTTGAGGTGAAACCTCTGGTTTAGTTTGTGGCCATAGCTCCTTGTCCTGTTGCTGGGTACCACTTAAAAGAGCCTGGCACCACCCTCTTGGCACCTGCCTTGGAGGTATTTATATGCATTAACCAGATCTCCTCTCAATCTTCTCTTTTCTAGACTAAAGGTCCAGACCCCAAATTGTCTTTGGGACCCTTGACTAGACCCTCTCCAGTATCTCCTTGTCCTTCTTGTACTGAGGAGCCCAGAACTGGACACAGCACTCCAGATGTGCCACACGAGGGCTGAGTAGAGGGGGAGCATCACCTCTCTCAACCAAATGGCTGCACTCTTCCCAAAGCACTCTAGGATACCATTGTCTCTCTGGGCCTCAAGGGCACTGCTAGTTCATGGACAACTTGAGATCCATTAAGACTCCCAGGTCTTTATAAAATAAATGTGTTACAGTTTTAAAGAACACATAGCCCTTTGAAGTATTTTGAAATAGATAGTTTTATGCCTCAGGTGACAGACTCTTAAAAGGAATGTTAGTTGTAGTATGTTCTGAAATCTATAGATAGCATGATTTACAAATATGCAATGCAATTATTATTATAGAATCACAGGATCACAGAATCAATGAGGTTGGAAAAGACCTCTGAGATCATCAAGTCCAACATATGACTTGAATACCACAATGGCAACCAGACCACGGCAATAACTGCCACATCCAGTCTTTCCTTAAACACCTCCAGGGATGCTGACTCCACCATCTGCATCATCAGCCCATTCCAATATCTAGTCACCCCTTCTGTGAAGATATTCTCCCTAATGTCCAACCTTAACCTCCCCTGGCACAGCATGAGGTTATATTCTCTCATCCTGTCACTGGTTGCCTGGGAGAAGAGACCGACCCCCACCTGGCTACACCCTCCTGTCAGGTGGTTGTAGAGAGTGATAAGGTCGCCCCTGAGCCTCCTTTTCTTCGGGCTAAACAACCCCAGCTCCCTCAGCTGTTCCTCATAAGAGTTGTGCTCTAGACCCTTCGCCAGCTCTGTTGCCATTCTCTGGACTGTCCCCAGCCCCTCAGTGTCTTTCTTGTGAGGTGCCCAGAACTGAGCACAGGTTTTGAGGTGTGGCCTCACCAGTGGCCTCAGGTGTTGCTGAGTACAGGGGGACAATCACTGCCCTGGTTCTACTGGCCGCACTATTGCTGATATAGGCCAGGATGCCATTGTCTACTTTTCCACCTGGGAACAGCTGGCTCATGTTCAACTACTGTCAACCAGCACCTCCAGCTCCTTTTCTATTGAGCCACTTTCCAGCCACTCTTCTCCAAACTGGTAGCACTGCCTGAGGCTTTGATAACCCAAAGGCAGGACCCAGCACTCATATATTTGGCCTCAGCCCATTGATCCAGCCTGTGCAGATCCCTCTGTAGAACCTACAGATCGATATTCTCACTCATCTTGGTGTCATCAAGGGTGCATCATCAAGGGTGCACTCAGTCCCTCATCCAGATAATTTATTGAACAGAACTGGCCCCAGCATTGAACCCTGGGGAGCAGCCATCAACTGGATTTATCTCCAATCACTATCACTCTGTGCGTCCAATCATCCAGCCAGTTTGTTCAGTGAAGAATACACTCATCCAAGACATAAGCAGCTAGTTTCTCCTGGACAATGCATTGGAAAACAGGAGCAAAGGCTTTACTGAAATTTAAGTAGATAATATGTTTAACCTTTCCCTCATCCACTAGGTGGATCACCTTGACATGGAAGGAAATCAGGTTGGTCAAGCAGAACCTGCCTTTCACAAACCCGTGCTGGCTGGGCCTGATCATCTGATTATTCTGAACATGCCATGTAATGGTATTCAACATTATCTGCTCCATGTCTTTCCCAGACACTGAGCTCTGACAGGCCTGTAGTTTTCCAGATTCTCTGTCCAAACCATCTTGTAGATGGATGTCACATTTTCTAATCTCATCAGCTGGGACTACTGCAGTTAGGTCTGATGGTAAATGTAAGTGGCTGTCGTGGTTTAGGAATGGTGTTCCCCAACTTGGTGTTCCCCAACTTAGTGTTCCCACTGAAAAACTCCAAATCATGCGCTGCTGACTCCCTCCCTTCCTTCCTTTCCTTCCCTTCCTTCCCTTCCTTCCCTTCCTTCCCTTCCTTCCCTTCCTTCACTTCCTTTCCTCCTTCTCCATGTAGCAGGCTGGAGAGGAGAACTGGACGCACTGAAGGTAAAGATCATGTTTTGGGATAAGAACTATTTACTGGAAACAGCAATGAAATAAGACAGTGAACAGTAACCACAACAATGCTAATGACAGAGCATACAAGAAAGAGATGAACAATTCGAACGTGACTGCTAATCACACGGAAACCCCTGAAAATACCCAATCCTTTCTGCTGCTACATGACCCGGAAGGGAGCCCTGACCCCTCAAATGACGTGAGGTGGTATAGAATAACGTCTGGGTCCTGGCCACGCCCTCTCCTGGCTACTGCAAAGATTAACTCTGTCCTGGACAGGACAGTGGCTCTGTGAACCCTTCTGCCACCTCCCTCAGTGCTCTTAGGCAGATCCTATCTGCCCCCATAGACTTGTGAGTGTTTAATTATGTAGTAGGTCACTACTCGTTTCACACTGGATTGTAGGGTTTTAATTCTGCTTCCCATTCCTGTCTACCAGTTCAGGAGGCTGGCTGTCCCAACAATAAGTGGCCTTGCTATAAAAGATGGAGGCAAAGAAGGCATTAATTACCTCAGTCATTTCCTCATCCTTTGCTACTATGTTTCGCTTGACATCCAACAAACATAGGACTGTCTTCATACGGGAACCCATTTCAACTTGCCAACTGGTAGAAAGCCTACTTAGATTAATGTAAATAATATAATATAAATAAATTATATATAAATATATAATATAAGATAATGTAAAGCTGAAAAATCCCTGTTTTAGATAATGGTAAATGTATATATTAGTACTGGATATGTATTATTGCCTACTTGATTGACTGAATTTCTATGATTTAAGCTCTGTGAAAGCCAGACAGAACCCAGGTGATAAAAATTGTAATGTCTTCTAACTCATCTTCTTCATAGCCATTAAAGATTCTGTTTATTGAAACCGCAATAGTATAAATTATTTTACAGGTAGTAAGACAGTGTCTGACATCTTGTGCTTGAAGTCAGATGAAAGACTGCCAGCAACAGAAATTTCTCTGCTGTAGCGGATTTATTTTCCAAGCTGTTTCCAGCTTGTTACGAAGTTCACTATTTGGAAGTTTTATGCCTGCAGCAGTTAAAAAGCATTCAGTATAAAAAGCAGGACTGCAAAAAACAAGTTAATAAAATCCGTATTTTCTGTAGAGGAAAGTAGTTTCTTGTGTTGACTGAGATTCCAGCAATGAAAGTATTTTGCAGGAAAGTGATCTTGCTGTAATTGGGTGGGGACTTTTTTCTTCGCTTTCAGAACTGTATCCATAAAGAAAACTCCTCAGATTAATCACTCTTTAAATTTTCTCCCATGCTGGCAATAACTTATGTTGTCTTCTTATCCTTTGGAAAGATCTTTACAGTTTTAGATTAGGCAGGAATTTATTTCTGAAGCCATACCTCATAATAATGACAATAGCCTCAGTGAATGTTCGTTTTCTGTATTGTTCACTCAGATCATGAATGATATTGAAGGGTAGGATTTTCTTTATGATTACAAATGTTTGATCTTCATGGAAGAAAAAAACTGATAGGTGTGTAAACCTGTATTTTGGAAATGCCTATTTTTTTTTTCTGAGGTAATAGTTACTGGTAGAATGTCAAGATGTCACATCATTAATAAGGACCATGAGTTATTTTCCAAGTAAGTTTTTACTTAAAAGAGATAAGTTTTGTTAAACCTCCATTCTCCTGCTGCTTGAGTAGTCATAGTGGGTAGTCATAGGAGACTAGGGGGATAAAGTGCTACTCAGTCGAAACTGCAAACAGAACTAAGAGCAGTTCCACAGCCTCTGCTTAATATTTTGGGAAACTCATTAGAAGCTTTACAGACTACTTTTTTGTTGCTTTGACTGGTTCTGCACTTCACTGATGGTAAATATTCTTGGTATCCACTATAAATGAATGAGAGATAAGACCTGTCTTTGTAAACCATCAATCTTGCCTCAACACTGATTTAAAACAAATTTTCTTTTAGTGATTTAGAAAATATGTGTATATTTGTAAATATATAAAGAAGTGGAAAGACCCCTAATTTGTAAGCTATTATAATTCTTACCCATCTGCCTTCATCATCTCATCTATTGTTCAGTGAAATCTGAAGTCCTTTTAATTACCTACCCACTCAAATTCAAATAGGATCCCACAAATTATTTTCTGTTTCATGAAAATTGTAACAGTGTAGTAAATTGAAGATTTGAAATGTTACTTTGACAAGTACTCCTTGATATTCCCATCTATCAAAGTTTCTTGTCATCTTAAAGATCATTATGTATTACAGGTTATGCTGTTTTCCCATCATTATGGGAGTGTCGTAGATTCGGGGAAATGTTTTATTGTGATGAAAAGAGACAGGCTTACTATTGCTAAAATGCACAACTGTATGACAGTGATTTTGTTCTTTATTATAAACTCAAAATTTAAAACTACAGTAGGCTCTTAAAGTAGCTTATAAAAATCTACTCAAACAGTTGAGTAGCACAAACATGCTTGCACTGCAAATAAAAACCCAAACCCTAAATATGTCTCACCACTCTGTACAAAGGATATTAAGACATTAGATGAAGGCTGTTGGTGTTTATATTTTGGCATATATGAAATTGTACGTCATGTTTTTATACTCTTCATTCTTATAAACCCTCAGACTTTGAAATTCATATGTCTTATTCCGAATGATCATTCACTTGATAGAAGTCATGATATAAGATGATTTTCATTCAAGAAAATAAGACTATTAGAAACCTGTGCCAGTCCGTGCTCCCACAGATAAGGAGTAGTCCTTCTATCTGCTATATGGTCATATTCCAACAGCTAATCTTACATGATGTCAGGAATATGGACAAACAGGTGCTGATAATATAAAAACTGAGAAATAGGAATATTTGCTTAGAATATCTAGGGTGTGTCTATGACTGGGACCCCAGCAATAGAGGTTATAACATCACAAAACCTGTGAAGAATTTTTTTTTCTCCTGTTGCCATTATAAAACAGATATTAGTGAGCAACAGGATAACAGACAAAAAATTGGCCTGAGGTATTAGATTGACAGACAGTCTCCAGTGGTAGGTATTTCTGAGGTCTCAATTTTAGGCCCAGTTCTTTTCAGTTATAAGTTACTTAGACATGGGAGTTTAGTGCACACTAAATAAGTTTGCTGACTTCCATGAAATTCCTTAAAATCATACCAATAAAGAAAATTCTTGTTTCCTCTAGAGATTCTTCTAGATTCAGTAGTACCTGTGACACACCTGAGATGTAAGTGGGACATTGAAAATGCCCTGGAGTTACACTGCCACAAAAACAAGTATTGTAAACATTTCAATTATGGAGCAAAAAGGACCGACGTCTTTGGCAATCTAAATCCATTACAAAATATAGTAATTCAAAAGCAACTGGTCACTCTCTCCCAAATAAATCGCATCCCTTCCTCTTTGTTTTTGTTCACACTATTTCCTTCACTTGACCTGATGAAGAACATTCTTACGAAATAGTGTGGGGGGTTTTCTGTACACCAATCTAAAACCAATACCTTCAATTTCTAGTTAGAACAGATGGGAGTCTAGTGAATAACACTAACATGTGCTTTCATTCACTAATTAGAGGCAGACAGAAAACTGAAATTTAACATTCCTTCAAAAAGATAGCATTTGATATGGAAGCAAATAATTCTCACTTTGAGTGGGAAGATCTGGCAGTCAGTGAAGTACTGTAAGATTCCAAATATTTTGGACTTTTCACATGATAATATTAAAAGTGCGAATTATCTGTCCAATCTTTATTCTTACAAAATTTGCTTATATTTCTCTATAGACATTCACTGTCCTTGACACATCTTTTTTCCTTTTATCAGCAGTGACTGTCTTCCCGAACCAGACTGATCTATTGAACTTTATTGTTCTCCAAATTATTTTCCAACACTTTACTGTGAAGTACTCTAAATAAACTTTTATGTTCTGCAAAGTGAATTGAAGATTAGTAAAATGTGCTGAGCCTATAGAACAAGTTACAGTATAAGTAGCACATCAGATCTGCATCACTGCCTTTCCTGATCATTCAAATTCTGACATACAAGTAAAGACCACACCACGGTAGTGGAGTGACATTGGCTGGATGCCAGGTGCCCACCAAACCAGTCTATTACTCCCCTCACCAGCAAGACAGGATGGGGAGAAAATAGGATGGGAGAAAGCTCATGGGTCAAAATAAAGGTGCATAATAAAGAAAAAGCAAAAGCTACACGGGGAAAGAAAGAAACACAAAATATTTATTCTCTATTTCCCATCAGCATGAGATACCCAGCCACTTCCTTAGAAGCGGGGCTGCAGCACACATAATAGTTGCTCCAGAAGACAAACATCATAAAAATGAATGCTCTTCCCCACTCCTGTGAGCTTTTATGTTTGGGCTGATGCCATAGGATATGGAATGCCCCTTTGTTCAGTTTGGCTCAGCTGTCCAGGCTGTCCCAATCTTACTGAACAACTTCTGTTTCTTTGAGAGGAAACCTATGCAGCAATGGTGGAAGATGTTGGAAAATTCTTTTTACTTTAGCACAATAGTGTATATTCCCCATATTTGTGGTTAATGCTTAGTTTTGTATCATACAGTGCTTATTACCAGAGATTAATGTGGCCTTGTGTTTACTGCCTGCATCTGTGCCTAACAAGTCTCGTACCAGCTAATGCTTCGTTATCAACTTAGTGATCAATATGTAATAGTAGATATCTTAGTTTTGAGAACAAGGATTTTTGATTTGGATTTTTGATTTTGATTTTGAGAACAAGTCAGAATAAAGATTGATAAGAGAACTACATATCAGAGTAGACCTGACCACATATTTGAAATACTCTCAAGGAGAAAAGATCCATCAGAAGATCTGGAACTGTATCCACATAAGTCCATGGAAATAATTATCATATATGCATGTATTCAAGAAATGAGATGAATATGAGTTAGTTTCAAGAATTTAGCCTGGTCTGTTAGGTTACAGGGCATGCATGCTTTGAGGAGAATTCCTCATACATCTATCACCGCAAGAAAAGTAATGTCAGCTTTCTAACTTAATAAATTAATTGGAGAGCTTGTTTCCCTGTTTTCGGTGACATCAAGGCCTTGCCCACTCCCAGTGTACTGATGAGGGGGGAGGGTTGGAGAGACAGCCTTGTTGCTGTCTCTCAGCACTGCTCATCATTAGCCAAAACCCGGTGTGTTATCAATCCTTCTAGCTAGTAACACAATTGAACAGCTCTATGAGGCACCCATGGGGAACGTTAACTCCATCCCAGTCAGACCCAATACAACCATTATGGAAAGAATAGTTCAGACC
This sequence comes from Rhagologus leucostigma, assembly GCA_013397725.1. Lineage (NCBI taxonomy): Eukaryota > Metazoa > Chordata > Aves > Passeriformes > Rhagologus > Rhagologus leucostigma. The sequence goes on along the minus strand of VZTD01001251.1, from coordinate 625,492 downwards.
AACTGATTCTCTGGAGTTCTGTTCAAGGGAGTCCTTTTTGAAGCATAACATTAAATTGTGTGTATGGTTATACTCATACTACATATGTGTGAGTCCATTTATGCATGTGTATGAACTTCTAATTGATACTTTTAAGTAAGACCTGTCTGTGATATTGTCATCATTTATCAAAGATAGTCTCGTGTCTTCAAAGCAGAGAAAATGACCTTGCTCTTTCAGTCAAAATAAGTCTCTAAATGACCATAGCCTTATCAATGTTTTTGCGTAACCTAGTGGTTTTTCAAGAATAGTCTCAATCCAGTTTTGTCTAGTGATTTATTTCATTTACATGAAAAACTGTATTCATTTGATATGCAATGGTATGTGGTAATAAAACCAGTAATTTCAGGTACATAATTCAGATTCTGCTGGTCATAGTTTTCTTCATGTATGCTGTATATATTTATTTTCATTTTCAAATTCTTCTGTTCATAACTTTGCAGCAAAAAGTGCAAAACCACTATGTGTTTCAAATGAGAGTTACTGAATGCAATGGTCTCAGTAGTATATGCATTACATTTCTAATTACAATGCATAACTAGAAAAAGAGAATAGAATAAGTAAGGGATGTCATTCACATAAACAAAGTTTTTATGCTAACTTCAAGAGGAAACATTCAACCTTGCCTAATTTATGCAGTCATAAGAGAATACAGGATTTTTCTTTTTTTTAATGTATGCAAAAATGTATCTGTTTTACTTCGCAAATCAGACTGTAGTATGCTTTTCTTGATAAGAAAAAAAGTATTTTTCATGTTTAATAAGAGTATGTTTTAGAAATGTATACCTGTAAAAGCATTGATGCAGCTATATTTGGGCACCTTTTAAATTTTTTTTTGAACAATGTAAATAAGTCAAGAAATGTAATATAATAGGCCAGTAAACACTAAATGTGACCACTCTAAGTGCTATTATCAGCTAAAGTGCTTAGGGTGTTTTTAAGTGACTCCCAGATCTTGTTTATTTCTATTCTTAACTGCCAGCTTGGTGACACTAAAAACTAAGGCATACTCACTTTACTTACTTTAAATTGACAGTTAAGGTGTACTAAGAGTTGTATCCCTATTCTAGATGTCCTGTGCAGAAGAACACTCTCACCATTTCATTTAATGCTGTCCAGTAATCACTATTATGCTCTAGCCACTTGGACAACCTCCTTGCAAACAGATACTGTCTTTTCCTCATGTAAAAGAAGGGTGGAAACATTAGTTTGGGATTGAAGGGATTAATGATGCTCAGGCAGTTTCCTGTGGCTGCATAGGATGACAGGTGGCTAATGCATTGAGCACAACTGTAACAAAAGTGAAATGAAAACCATCACATTGTTGAAACAGTCATATGAAGAGAAGCACTGGGCCTAATTTACTAAGCAGGTGGTCTCAGGAAATGGATATGGTGGACTGATGTCCTGAAAGAAGAGAAAATAGGGGACTTCAAGTCACTAAAATCTCAAATTTGGGTGTGTTGGAGCTGAGTTCAATCCAAAATTTTATTTGGATGATGATGGAGGGGTTTTGTGAAGCACTTGTGACATGCTTTAAAAAGAGATGAAATGGAAGAGGCCATTAAGGAGGACTTATGTTCTAGCTTGTGGACATAGCTGCAGAAAAGATTGTCAAATGTGTCAGCTAAGATAATAGCTGAAAAAGGGAGCTGGAGGTGCAGTGGTGCTGTGAATCTTTGTCTAGAGTAGGCTTCAGACTAAATAGCAGCTGCATTCCTTTTTCTTGTGTAGGACATAGTAGATTTAATTTAAATCTATGTGTCTTGAAAATGCTGGGAAATGTATCTCTAAAGTTCACTGGGAGTTACGATGTTTACAGATAAAGTTACACAGCAGAGTTAGTCTTGTGCATGTGTCTTTGAATTCCATATAGCACTACTGGAGTCTTGAGGTAGCAAAGTAGATGAAGAATGCTGTCCCTGTCTCTCTTAATGTGGGAAAAGAAAGTAAGATCCTCTCTGTTTGTTTTGTGCTTGTGCTTTTGTTATGGACATGTTATCGATATTGAATGGCTGCAGCTGTAATAAGGTGCTTTTCTGTGATGGGTGCTCTTACAACAACTCTGCACAAGGAAGGATACTGGCTTGGAGGTAAATTTTAAGAAGGGAATGCAACTGGGTCACCCTGGGTATACATCTCCTAAAAATCTCTTTCCTTAATCAATGTAAAATATGCAAACGTAAAATATATATTCAGGTCTAATAGATATTTGTTTTGCTAGGGTTAATGAGTTCTTTAGCCTTTTGCAAAGTACTGCAGCTTGAGCTAATGCTTAGTTTCTTCCGGGATGGGAGATTAAGATGTGACTGCTTTAAGACAAAACCTCTTCGTTTAGGATATCCCACTGTTGTTGAAATATGAGAGTTTAAAAATTCTGAATCCCATTTTCAATCGAAGGACTTATTTAAGAAATCCTTCAGCTGATCCATAATATTTCCATTTTGTTGTAATCATGCAGCTCTCACATTTGGTATAGTGACTGCAAATGGTCAGTTAAAAAATATCTGATTACACAGTAATCAGATTGCACTGCTATTGCAGTGCAGAGGGAGCCAAATAAGAGGAAGATTTGTGATCTGTCATTTCTTTTTATTTCTAAAGAAACAGGAACTCTGAGTTCACATCATTTAATGAATAATAAATTTAATATCATGTGTCCATACTTCAGTGAATATCACTGTTCTTGGATATATCTACTGATAGCCTTACAATACTAATACTAGGAATGAGCTTCATAGAAAATATCTCGGTATTGACAGAAAAATAAAAAGAGATACTTTCAGAAATGAATACTTTAAAATATTGTTTATAATCTATTTTTCAAAACTGATTATCCTTACTTACTCAAATGAATGGCTCCTTTGTTGGAATGTATAGATCTGAACTGTAGAAAAGTAGAAAATACATCAATGTCCTTCAGCTGCATGTAGATTTCAGACATTTCTATTGAACACCACTAGTAAAATTCAGTATACTCCTGCTTAAATTTTTTTTGAGTAGAGTATAATATAAACTTTATTCCATTGCTGTTATAAGACCAGATGGTAGCTCAGGATAACTGCCAAAAGACTGTCTCATTCGTGAATATTTTTGTATGTTCAGTGTTGTGTGCTTGCTTCATTAAAAAGAATATCAAATGTGATTCACTTTTGGTGTGAATGGTGCTTGGAAGGCATTCCTAGCGAAGGATGAACTTTGAGATACCCATTCTGTTCACAGAAATGCTCCTCTAGTGTTAGATGATAATACTACTGAAAAGGAACCTGCTCTCCAAGCAAAAAAAAATTGTAAAGCTTTTCTTGATACAGTAATGTTTGAAATAATCAAATATATAAGAATTATCTACATTGAACAGACTTTTGTTTTAGTCTCTCTCAGGAATCTTTAGCTTTCTCTTAGGCCTTGCAATTCCTCATTGCTATAGCAAACAAATTGAAGTCAGCACCTTAACACCATTTCAAAGCCTGGCTCTTGAGGCTGTACCACAGTGTGAGGACTCTAGGATGAACTACATATGTAGATGTCAGCTGTGGTTCTCAAGAGAGTGAAGACTGGTGGTGTAGGCTTACTGCAATTCAGAATGTGGCTTAGATGTGTGTAAGAACTTGTCTTAGAGACTGTAAACTTGACAATTTTCCCACAAATTTGATCTCAATTGTTACATTTCATCCTCACAATTATGCACAGGAAGTGGTGGTTTTCTGTTGAATATAGTGAATCAACTCCAGAGGCCTTTTAGCCAGAAGCTTCAGTATCTATCTATCTATCTATCTATCTATCTATCTATCTATCTATCTATCTATCTATCTATCTATCTCTCTGTCATCTCCTCAAAAGTCCTTTAAATAAAGCAAGTTTATTTCAATCCTGAACAAGCCAGTGCACTTAGGGAGATAAAATGAGTTTGCTTTTTTAACACAGAATTCAACTTGGCTGCTGTGACACCCAACCCAAACCTTTTGCACTGAAATGGAAATGTGTAGCAAATTTGGGTCAAAGGATTCTGGGGCACAAGCACCTCTTGTTTCTTTCCTCTAAAAGCCTACATATACTCTTATTTTGAACTCCACTTAATCATCTGGCAAATCCACTCACTTCTCATGCTGCTCTCTGTAAGCGCTATCAGCTTCCCAATCACCTTTTCTTACATTCAGTAATTTCTCGCATCATGTTCAGTTGTTCGTCATTAGCTAAGTTAGCAGTTAGCTAAATCTCAGGCATAGCTGTCTGTTTACTGTACTGCTTACTTGCCTTCATTACTTGAACATGAAATTTTACTGATGGGGTGCAAATACTGCTGAACAGAACAGAATGTAGCTGAAGAAGTTTCCACCTATACACAGTATACACTTCATGATTGTAAGGACATTCAGCTTGTTTTTGTGAAGTGGTGCTATTAGATCAGACATGTAGAATTACTCCAGCTCTTGAAATGCTGCAGCTGCTACAGGCAGAACAGAGATTTATAAAGCTGTTGAGCTACAGTTTGTCAAAACAGCTGAGTGTTAAACTATGACATGCATATTAGACCTTGGCAAGCAGAAATAACCTTTTCTAATGGCTACACTGAGACCGGAGGAGTAGGAGAAACTCTAACTACAATGCTAGTGTTGCTATTGTTCTTTCTCAGATGTTCTAGGTGCTGATGCTTTGTAGTGTCCTAATTGTTTACTTGTCATGTTCGTCTGTGACTGAAGGTCTGTAACTGAAGAGCCAGCATCTCTGTTCTGAAAGGTTTTCATCTTTCTCTCCTTCATGATTACTTGCTTGTATCTCTACCTGCATTATTAGAACCACGGAATGGTTTGTTTGGAAGGGAACATAAACTTCATCTAGTCCAACCCGCATGCCATGGGCAAGGATGCCACCCACTAGACCAGGTTACTCAAAGTTTTATTCCAACCTGGCCTTGATTACTTTCAGGGATGAGGCATCCACAACTTCCTCTGGGCAACCTGTTCCATTGTGTCCTCAACCTCACACTAAAGAATTTCTTTGTAGTATCTAACTTAAACTTACTCTGCTTCAGCTTAAAGCCATTTCCCCTTGTTGTGTCACTCCACACCCTTGTAAAAAGCCCCTCTCCAACCTTCTTGCAGGCCCCCTCTGGGTACTGCAAGGTCTCTCTGCAGCCTTTTCTTTTCCAGGCTGAACAACCACAATCTCTCACCCTGACTTCACAGGGGAGATGCTCCAGCCCTCAGACCATCTCTGTGACCCTCCCCTGGAGCTCCTCCAACATGTTCAGACCCTTTTTATGCTGATGGCCTCAGAACTGAATGCAGTACTCCAGGTGTGTGACCAAAAGTGAAACGGTTGGCAGAGCAAGGAAGACACTCCACAACAGATGATCTGCTTTCTCTGCTCTGGGCTCACTGAAGTCTTATGAAGACCCGTGATTTATACAACTTTCCACTCGAGATTTCCATGGTTCAAAATTATCTTCCACAAACTTAAAGAATAGATACCTGGGGATAAATTTCTTTTCTTTCGTGTGTGGTCTCCTAGCAGCAGCCATTTTGCCATTACTAAACCATTTATATCAATGTAATAAACATTGCTTTAAATTAATGGCATGGTTTTCAAGACTTTTTCTGTTTCCTTGTTTTATGCTGTTTCATATTTTCTGCAAAAAGTGACAGCATGAATATGTTGTCAGATAATTGTTTTGAATTGAATATAGTGAATCAACTCCAGAGGCCTTTTATCCAGTTTACCTAACTTGTACAATTTATTTACACTGTAGCAACATGTTAGTAACTAATGTATCCTGTGCAACTCATCAAGTAATAGAGAAAAACTGTGCTGCGCTTGCCACGGAAAATACCTTGAGTAGTATGTAAGGAATATTCAGAATGAAAGTGAAGATATCTAGTTAGATCTGATGAACTGCATCACTTCGTTTATTACTGAAGTAGGCTCCAGCTCTACAAATTCCTCAAATTTGTACACATTGTATGAGTTAGAGATTTTTAACAACATGATTGACAATTATCGTTTCATCTCCAGAAGTTTTTCTGCAGATGATTCTAGCATGAAGCTGAAATCACAAACCTTAGAAACACGGAATATATTCTATGGAAAGTTTCATCCCAACTGCACCATTTTAACACATATATTTTAAGACTGTATCTATATCTATACATATCCAGCCAAGAGTTTCTAAGACTTTGGGTTGATATTTTGAGGGATTAGGTGTTATACTTCTTGTCTGAGAAATACTTAGGCACTGTCATTTTGTTCTGTAGGAAACAATATAATCTAGCTCTCAGTTAATTATCATGTTGTAATTAGACCTAGATATTGGAATGTGAAGTTGTAATTATTATAAATAGCAGTGGTTATCTAGGTCATTCTCCCATGCTTGACAGTGTCTGAGAGTGGATGTGAAGAATATCTTTTGCATTTAGCAGTTTTTTCTTCCTTAAATCTATAAAGCTGCTCTTTGAACCAGTATGCAAGTCTACTACTACTTGCATCAAGTGCCTGAAGATCCATATTTAGTTTACCTTGTGCCTTCTGCAGATGAAAGCCACCCTTCACAGAAAACACCAGAAAACGTTGGGAGTCTTTTCATAAAAAGAGAATACAAAGAGCTTGGCTAGAGTAAAGTACCTGGACAGATTGACACTAGTAAATTTAAACTGCTGCTAAACTTGCACTTCTGACCTAAGCTCAAAATCAGTTCAAGACGAGAGTCCTGGGAAATTGTATACTTACCTTATACTTAGTTTTCTGAAGACAACTAGCTGTTCTGTGGGATGACAGGCCCACTCGAACCTCTGATCTGACTTAGAATACTCACAAGGGTTATAATCTTACCAAGGAAGACCATGAAGGCACTTGTTCAGTATTTCGATTGTGTCGGAAACTGTCACTCCATCTGACCTTCTTTCATAACGTTTTCCAGGTTGTTTTTTAAAATTAACTAGAATCATATTTTTGCATAAGGAATTCCATATTTTGATCTCATGCTGCTGTCTTTAATTTTTGTTCTAAATTATCTTATTTTTTTACAAGAGACATGGGAAAATCAGAACTCTGTGACTTACTAAACAGCCAGTGGAAAGTGAAGCCTGAAACAGCAGTTAGGGAAGAAACAGGCTTAAATAAATGCTCTACAGATTGCTTTTCAGTCAATATTAGATAAATAGACATCAGCAACTGTTAGAGGTACTGGAAGACGCACGCATTAAAAAACCACTAATATTAGATATGCCAGTGCCACATTTATTCTTTGAGTCAGCAGGAAGTCACACAGTAATATGATGTGTAATTCAGCACTTTTACCTCTGTCATCTTCATTATCTGAACTGCGAACTAGCTCTCAGATTTCCAGAGACATTGTATATTGACAAAATGCTTTCAGACAAGTATTTACTTGTATCCAATGCTGCTTTTGCTGTTAGAACTACTAAAGCAGTGGAAACTCTTTATTAAACAGTTTTCCATCTTGACTGGTTTATTCAACTTCCACTTTAGTGAAACTGAAGACCATACTGCATGCTGTCTGCTGATCTTTAACTATTGAATGGTAATACTTTCCTAAAATATAGGCAAGGTAACATGTTGAAAAAACCATCCTGTTAATAGCACTTTAATTATATTTAATATTGTTACCCCACAGTTTCCTCTATGAAGTATATTATTTGTGTTATTGTAACTTAGTAAGAAAAAGGAAATTAACTGTAGATATTCCTTTTAAATAATGTTTTTAAAGAATACCAAATATACACAATTCAATCAAAATGTTCCATTGACCTTTCCTTAAGAATGATAATTAAAGAGATATGCTCTGGCTTTGTCTTCCTGCTTTCGAAAGAAAAGAGCAACTTGTGCTGTCTGTCAGGGGTTGAAAGTCTGATAGTCTGATTTTGAACCTGTTACAGAGATCTAAGTAGAATTTCTCAAGCTTTAGACAACTCTGGTGTGCTAGGAGAAGTCTAACTCAGGCTTGCTTAAGCAAATATTTCCTTTAGTATAAGGAATAACATCCCTAAAATGTTCCAGTACCAAAAAGCTTTGCTTGGTAGGTGCTTGTTTGCCTTCTGTCCTGAACTGGTCGTGGCTTGAACAGATCATAAAAGCTGGTGTGGGACTGCGTTTTGAATTTCTCCTGGAATTGGTGTTGATAATACAGAGGTGTTTCTGTTATTGCTATGCAGTGCTTACATATGGCTAAGGTGTCAGAGACTGAAATATTACAGTTTATGACTTGGACTTTTTCATGAAGGACTTTTAAAACTGTGTTGCAAAAGCTGCAGAGAAAACTACCGGACCCTGAAAGGGGCCCTGACTGAGGCCTTACACTGCTCGCTGATGAAGATAAGATAAAGTAACAACTCTTGGGGACATTCACAAAGCCTAAGCTTAACACCTCCAAGGTGGAGACCACAGCCCCAGGGCTATCAGCTGCCATCTCGCACAGACCCTCGCACCAAAGGGTGGGGGAGAGAGGCCTTGGGTGTGTGCTGGAAAAGCCTCTGGTGAGAGGCGCAGTGACCGCCCATCCTCCGCTGTGCAGAGGAGCCCAGCTGAGGGGCCCTGCACCCGGGGGGAGCTCACCCACAGCAGAGGGGGTGACATGGCCCAGCAAAGGGCCCCCCAAAGGGGTCCCCAGACCCTGCACCAGAGCACCAGAGATGATGCAACAGACCCTCAGTGTTGCAAGGGACGGTGCCAAGCCGGCCCCTGCAAGGGAGGCACGTGGACATTCTCACCTGCCCAAAATATATATTAATTCACAGAATTCTTTACTCTTCGGCGTGTGGCCGCGTGTGGCCGCGTGGCGTGGCACGGCAGCGGGGGACCCTCAGCACCAAGAAGAGCAGATGGAGGGGAGCAACGAGACGTCGCTGGGACCCTCGGATGGGTGATATGCCTCCACCTAACCCCTGTCACCTCTCCCTGTCCCCCTGCCCCCCATGCACACTTCTTTCTCTATGTCTTTCTTTCTTTCTTTTCTCTTTCCTTCTCTTTGCCTCTTTTACTATTAAATAAAATACAACAATTTTTTGGCACCAACATCTAACCTCGTTCGGTTTTAGTCTCGTTTTTGGGAATATTTTGAACCTTCTCGAAGTTTCATCCGGTTTATGCACAGAGACTTAGTTTTCTTTGCTCTTCTGGGTTTAAAATGGATCGTAACAAAAGGCCTTTTCAGCTTGTCATATCCCGCTGCCAGTGAGCTGTCTGGAAATTCAACTAGGTGTTGGGAGGAACACAGCTAGGACAGCTGACCCCAACTGATGAAAGGTATATTCCATAGCATTAGGCCTCATCCTCAGCATAAAAATCTAGGCATTGTTGTCTGGGGGCCACTGCTCGGGGACAGGCTGCTCATCAGTTGGCTGGTGAGGATCAGTTGTTTTTGTTTGCAAAATTTGTCTTTCTTGGGCTTTATTTCTCTAATTTTTAAATTTTCCTTTTCATTACAGTATATAAAAATAATAATTGCTATTATTATTACTATTATTATTATAATTCTATTATTAAACTGCTCTTATCTTCACCATAAATTTTCTCACTTTTACCCTTCTGTTTTGGTGTAAGAAAAGTTAAGGGGACAGACATTAAAAAATTATTTACCTCCCCTTTAGGTTTAACTGCTTCCATTCCACCAATAAGGAGAGACAAATCTGAGTAGATAGAACTGGAAAAACAACAGTTTACTTAAAAAAATAAATAAAAAAAGAAAAAGAGATTGCAACAGGCAAGAAAAATTACAGGAAAAATTACTAAAAGTTACAAGGTAACTTGCTGGGATCTCAAGGACTCCCCAGGAACCAAGAAAAAACAGAAATGGAGGAGAACCCCCTCCCCCAAAATGGCACCCTCTGCAAATGGCTGCCTGTGGAGACACAAAGATGGTGGCTGCCCTCACACCTCTTCCTACTATGCGTGGAAAGACAGAAAAAATAGAGCAAAAAACCCCACAACCCAAACTTCCACAATTACAAAACTCCTTTTCCCCCCAAACAACAAGCAACAGAGAACATGGACAAAACAAAACGGAAACCTGGAGTCCAAAACCAGTCAAAGGCTCCTCTTATCTCTATGTCGGCAGCATCTATATCAACAAATGTGTCTGACACACTCCAGTGGCTGGAACTCAGTCAGTGGCTGCAATTCGCAGTGGGACCATGTCTTTTCTTCGTGAGAAACGGCCACCATCTGGCTGGGGTGATGGCATGGAGTGGGACTGTTCTGCTTTTCCTGGCAGAACGCTGCATCTGTAGACAGGCACCTGCGGAATTTGCTTTGGAGCAGTTGAGAACTGCAAGATGCAGCCTCCTGGAAAGCCCGCTCAAAGCAACCCCCTTGGGAAAAAAAAAAACAACAGAACATAAGAAAAACAAGGGACGCCTCCTCCTGCAGTGCCTCAGATCTCTTCCTTTGAAACAGCAGAAGGGAAAGAGCAACAGCCAAGAGGCAAGAGAGCTGTGCCTGATCGACCTTGATTTTAAGAAGAACCGATACCCTACTCCAGTCTTGCAATTGTGTTTCCAGCTGCAGGGTCTTAGAGAGACAGTTACAGTTTTGGGCACACATAAATATAGAATTACCCAGGACACCTTTCTATTCTCTTTCCCCTATCCTGCTGGGGGTGGGCAGGAATGAGAGAGAGCTGCAGTTGACATCTGGGATTTAACTACTTGTACTGTATGTCCTTATACTGTTTCATACTTAAATCATTCACTATTGTTGCTCCCAAATTTTCTTTTGAGAGAATGAATGGAAAATGTTGAGACACTGCAAAGGGAGTTTACAGGTCTGAGTAGATCCAGGGTAGAAGAAGGGCCAGCAGGATGCCACACGAACCCACGTGATGGTGACTGTAGCCTCCTTCTCTCTCTCTCTCTCTTCTCTCTCCCTCTTCTCTCTCTCTCTCTCTCCCTCTCTCTCCCTCTCTCTCCTTCTTTTCACTCTTCTCTCTCCCTCTTCTTCCACACCATTTACTATTAAATAAAATCTGTGCTATTGACTTTGTCATATGGTCGTTTGTACCCTAATCTAGGCAGGGACATCTTTTAATAACAAGACCATTATATTATTTCAGGAGTGAGATCCTAACATTATTCCAGTGGATCATAAAGGTTACTTGACTTGTTCAGCTTGGAGAAGAGGAGACTTACATGAGACCTCTTTGCAGTCTACAACTTCCTCACAAGGGAAAGCGAAGGAGCAGACACTGATCTCTTCTCTCTGGTGCCCAGTGACAGGACCTGAGGGAATGACCTGAAGCTCTTCCAGAAGAGGTTTAGGTTGGATATTGGAACAAGGGTCTTCACACAGAGGGTGGTTGGGCACTGGAACAGGTCCCCCAGGGAAGTGATCACAGCAACGATCCTCATAGAGTTCAAGAAATATTAGGATAGCACTATCAGGCTCAGAGGTTGTCCTGTGCAGAGACAGGAGTCAGACTTCAATGATCCTTAAAGGTCCCTTCTAATTCAGGATATTCTGTGATTCTGTTCTGTGACACCAGGGCGTGAGGCTGGGGGTAAGACTGGAAAACTTTTAGCAGGGGTCATGAAAATTCTTGTCTTATTTTTTGTCTTTGATAATGATTTACTTTTTTCTGCATGCAGAGTAAAGAACATATTGTGAAAATATGTAGTGCTTCCCTGGCTTCTCCTTCCAAATGAACCTCCATATGGCTTCCAAGATATGGTATTTGAGTAAAAGACTTTTGTGTTTGTAAATTATCTGTTTCCTTCTTAACAGTCTTTTCTGTTCAGAGAAGAAAATGCACTACAATTTATTGTATTTATTTCTTTCAAAGAACATGTTTGAATTTATATATGGAATTCTTTAGAAGGTGCTAGTTAAAAAATTTTTTTTTCCTTTGCATTAAACACAGCTTGGATGGTTATTTTTGCATTTAAAAGAATTTCTTGAGGTAGTGTGATATAATGTGTATGACTTGAAATATCACTTTCCTCTCAAACCACCAGGATAAAAACTTTTTTTAAGAGTTTCATTTTGGCAAGTGGCTGTATTTCAGAAGGGAGATAGATGGGGAGATTGTAAATTGAAGGTTGTTGCACTGATGCCATAGACCTTCTTCAGGAAATCCTCCTCTTGCTGAACTGCTGGACTACTGAACTCTGTCTGTAGTCATCACTTACTGCTCTTTGGTTTAGGGCTGTTAACATAGACTGGTAGAGATGACATTTAGGATCCTGAGAGCAGCTCTTCCTGGAAAGATGAAGTCACACCTGATATATTTTTGCTGTTATTGAAAAACAAGTAAAGAAAGATTTTAAGAAAAAAAAGCTCCAGGTTTTTCTGACAGTTATTCAGTATAGAGATGACTTCAGGGACATAGAGAAGACCCAGTCTGACATACAGGACATATCTTCGCCCTTCAAGTGGAATTAGAAGAGTCTGAGAAAGCACTACAAAATGTGAAATGGGATTTAGTGGCAGAAATTACTATTTTTCACTACTTCTTTCTCCACTTTCCCCCTTTCAGGGAATTACATGCCCTAAATAAGTAAGATACAAAAATATCTCATATATATGTATTAATACATAAAAATATATATAAAATATATTGAATATAATAAAATTCTTTGGTGTTTTTGATTGTCTTTTGGAACAGGTCAGCTCTGTTTCCACATGTGTAGGCATATGGATCTTCTATTTCATATGACATACTTGCTATCTTATTCCTCATCAGCTGAGGAAAGTTACCTGGATAAGAGTAACTTGTAGAAAAACACCACTCGGTGAGAGTATAAGCATGCATTCTTTCTTCCTGAAGTTTATACTGCTCTACTTTGACTATTGGAATATGTAGAATGATTATGATATTTTTAAAAAAAATATTAAAAAGAAGTGTTTTAAATAAAATTCAAAGTTGTTTCAAAATAGTATGAAACAGTTACCCTGAGAAATGACAGCTGTACATAATCCTTTGAATTAAAAAAAAAAGCATAACTTAGGGAATTTTTTGCTTGATCTTCTAAATCCGTTTTTAATTCCATGTCCCATGAATGCAAGTAGGTTTTCATTCTAGACATTGTGTCCTACACAGTTTCTATAAAATACTTCTGGAAATAATTTTTATGGCTTTCAAATTAATGCAAATGTATCATAATGATTCATTTCTTTAGTATTTATTTATTAATTGTTTGACTATCACTTTCAAGTGGTGCCAAAACTTGACTGTCTGAATAACTAAGTATTAAGATAGCCATGTGGTTTTGTTGATTTAGAATGCCTATCAAACAATTACTCAGCTTTGGTAAAATGTTAGTTTCAGAGTTCTTAGCCACTACTTCTAAAAATAATTCTTTGGGTATCTTTGATTTTCATACAGATTCCCAAGCTAGAACCAGTGTGACTAAAGTTTGACTTTATGCAGTAATATCTTTAGGACTTCTTTATATTCAGTTAGTTTCAGTTAAAGTGCGTTTTACCAAAGCATTCGTTGTTTTATTAAATAGTTACCAGTGTGGTGATAAATATATTTAAGCAACCAATAACCTATATTTTTTTGATCTTTGTTTTACGGATTTGTTTTCCTAACTTTTATTTCTCGCACCTTGATCTTAGGTACATCAAGACAATTTAACAAGTTACACAGTTACTCCAAATACTTGAATGAACAAACCAGAACACTAGTTCCTCTTTTATTGTGGGACTAATGGACAGCTACACTTCAAAATCAAAACTACTATAGTGCTCCATTCTGCTTTCATGTAAAGGCCAAAGTAGACAGGATCTGGTTTTGGCATAGATGATGGATGTTTATTAAATTAAACATAGCACTATGGGAATACAGTGTCTGCACATTCCGAGTCAAAGCAGTGCTGACGAACTGAAATGTGTGGGAGTAAGTGGTGTACTCTCCGAGAACTGGGACTACCAAAGCAGAGATAATCAGACATCCCAATAAAGTACGCAGAACAACTGCTCAGGTGTGTAGAGTATGTCTGTAGGTTTGCTTAAATTAAGAACTAAGTATGAGGTACTGAATGCTGCACTAAAATGCAAGAATCCAACACTATACTAGGGTCCTTATGAAAGGGAATTTGGACTACAGGATGGAGTTATCTTCCCTCCAGCAAGCATTATTTTGGGGTATTGCACGTAGTAAACCTTACACATGCATTGAAAGGAGCTCAATAGCTCAAATTGAAAGGAGTGAAATAGTAGGGACAGTTATTTTCTATGAAATTCATGATTTACGAGGAATTTGACTTTAAAGAACAAAGACTGAGATTGTCTTTTGGCACAAGATGTGCTGATTCCATGAAGAAGGGAGCAGTGTGTTCATTAGCCAAGATAAGATGTGGCATTTTGACTTAAACACCCTTATGACAATTTGAAACACTAGGGAAATATTTTAACAGCAGCTTTAAGAAAAAATAACGCTTACAATAGGTAATATGCCTGGGGAACCTGTGGTCTCTCTTGGAAGAATGAGCTTTCTAGGAACACTATTAACACAAATCTGTAGAGAAAAAAGTCAAGATTATTCCATTTCCAGTTTAAAAAGTTCTTTGATTAATGTCTCTTTTGATTAGTTGCTTAATCACAGTACTGCAGAGAACACTTTCATATCTGTTACGTGTTTTGTCTGTTCTGAATTTTCTCCATCTGAAAAAAAAACAAACCAAACCTCTGGCACTGCGAATGCTAGAACTGGCAGAGTAATTGCAGCGCAACACAGTAAACTGTATGGGTACTATCACCTGTAAAATTATTTTCATAAGATATATATACCAGGAAAATATGTGCTGTCTGGAATAATGTTTAGGTGACTACATTTGGGCTTTTTTTCTCATAGTTTGTTCTTTCCATTAATTCAACCATCTTCTGAATGGATTGTGTCTTTCTTCCTGGTTCTGTTGAAAGAGAGCTTGGTATCATGTGGGTAGAGAGAGATTCAGATCTGTCACCCGTCCTAACTCATTATCATAGTCACTATGCATGTGATGCTTTCAGTAAAGAAAATTTTTGTACAATACAGTACCAAATAACAATCTCTGGTGAAACTTAGGAAATTCCTTTTATCTTTTAATGTGCAGTTGCATGTTTAAGATTCATGAACTAGCCGGTTTAGTCTTTTTAATATAACCTCATAACTGTATATCACTCAGAGCACTAAATTGGTATGTCATGCAGTAGCAAATCAAAATGCTCTGTAGAAACGTATTGGATTAGCACTGTTATCTTATCAACTAAGATTGTATTCTCATCAGGGAAAAAAATCTACTTAATTTGACAAGGTCTGCTTTACCCCAAACCGGTGTTGATTGGTATTATTTATATTAGAATCATCTAAGTCTGAATCAAACTCTCACTAGCCATCTTGTTATTTTGAGATTTATGTCTTCCTGTAATTACCTTGCTCATCCTATTTGTCCTTTTAAATACTGAAGCTTCAGTGAGGTTTCTCCCTGCTCTATTAATTTTTGGTTTTTGTGAACATCTAAGGGTTTGCTGAGAGTAATGTTTAGAAGACAGATAGCTGAGGAAAAAAAGAGATGGATTACTTAAATTTTTTTTATGTAGTGGGTTTTTCAGAACATTTGCTTTACAGTTTAAATTATTTCTAATATGTTCCTCAATTTCTGCAGGGTGGAAAACAATTTATTGTAGTATGTGTACATAATTGAAAATGCAAAATATCTCTGTTTAGATTTAATTTGTTGTACATAAAGTGGCCAGTACTAGCCATGGGATATAGAAAGAATGAAAAAATGAGTTCCAAAACTATGCCTGTTAGTTCTGCTTCACATCTAAGCAGGGGTGTAACTTTCAGACAGTATAGATTTTTTTTTATTCTGCTTGTGGTCTTGTGGATATCATATAAAATATTAAAATATTGCAGGGTTAATTACTCTGTGCTTCATCCTTGTAACAGCACTGCCCAATTTAGAGCCCGTCATGCCCCTTTCCGAGACTCACAAACAGAAGCTGTTCACAGTCATATCTCCTTCATGGTTGCCTCCTACTCCCTGCTTGGGCAGCTATTTGTTTCTTCCCTGCTTGAAGCTCTTGCCCTTCTCTGGGTGCATAGTTTTGCCCCAACATTTCTCCTGGTCTTTTGTCCATTCTTCCTGTGAGTATTTATTTTTCTGCCTTGCTTCTGCTTGGGTGCCCCTCCTGTGCTGCCACTATGGCTTGTGCTGCCTTCGTTCCTCAATATCCTGCCTGCTTAAGTGTGACTTCCTTGTGTCTCCTCCTGAATGTCTTCCTGCCCTCACACTGTTTCTTCTTTTCTTCAAACTCTGCTGGTTTTCTCTTCATTTATTCCTCTTTTTAAAATATGTTTCTGCAAATGTTCCACAAACTCCTCTGCCTGGGTCAGGTTTGGTGCATGGAATGTCTGTTTTGTCCATAGAGGAGCCAGCTGGAACTGTGTCTGACATCATCAGAGACAGAAATGTTATGGTTCATGGCTTAAACGTTGTTATGAAGGACTTTCGCCCATTACGGCAAAACTATGTATAAAGAAGCTGTGCCCACTGAAGTCCACTCCTCCCTGAAGATGCCTCCTAAGGGGAACTTTAGACTGTTGAGTTAAGCTGCCTAAGAAAACTGGAGATAAAACAAAGGTGACACTATTATTCAATTATCTCAGATCTCAGGGGAAGTAAACAAGGCTGAGGGAGAAGAATGCATCTGCAAGAAAACCAAACCCAGCAGCTGTCCTGAAAATCATCCCTGGCTGGGTTAGGGGTGGGGGAGGTCATAGCCCACAGGCTCATCTGTTGAGGCCCGGTTTGCACACACTCCCCCACAACCAAGGGGAGAGAAGGAGAGTTTTGTGTGTGGCATAACCTCTGGTCAGATGCGAGTGAACACCCACCCTTCTTTACACAAACTGCCTCCACTCTAAAACCCCCCACCCCAGGAAGGTCACATGCACACAAGACATTCATGTGAGGGGCAGCTGAGGAGGTTCATAAACTCTCAAATACTCTTGAAGTGTCCCCCAGAGTCATTCCTGAGGCCTTGCACAAGAGCACTGTACGTGATGCAAAGTGATACAGCTGATCCAGAGTCTGGTGCAAGACACCGTGTCAAACTGGCCCCCCACCAGAGAGGTACCTGGATGTTCCCACCTTGCCCAAACACATATTAATTCAACGGACTCTATGTTTTTTGGGGGACTCTACCACGAAGACCAGATGGAGAGTATGAACAGGATGCCGTTCAGATCGACAGAGTGGTGATATTTTCTACTTCTGTGCCTCTGTCGCTCTCTTTCTTGCCCCCCACCTCTTTTTCTATTTCCTTCTCTCTCTCTCTGTTTTTTTCTCATTTACTGTTAAATAAAATCCATACTACTGACTTTGGCATATGGTTTTGTTTGGACCTTAATTCAGCCAGAAGCATCTGTCTAAAATCTCCTTCTGCAGATACCACCCCTGCTGTACTCCACTACCAACATATTGACAGTTATGCCCTTTGCAATATAATCTCAATATTGGACACTGTTAATATGGTGTTAATTCATTCATAAGATGATTTGTGTTGGCTTGCAAGTACTAGGTGAAAGTTAGAATTTCTCTCTCCCTCTGTACACTACTTTCTCTGCTCATCCTGTCTTGTCTGTTATGTGAGGGTCTTAGTTTTTTGTTCCTGGGTTTCTTGAATTATTTATGTTAATTTTTTGCTTTTAGTTTTTTTTCTTCCAGGCAGCCAGCATGAGGGCTTTCAACCATGTGGGAGAAGTAGGGCAACAGTGAACTGTGATCCTCTGCCCAACTGCTTTGTAGCTTCAGATGCTCATGGCTGGCACCAGTGGCTGACCCTGCCACACCCCTTGGCCACTCACAGACTGCACGGCATCAGCATAGCTGAGCTGAAAGAGAGACAGGGAGTGTGGGAACTGGAAGAGGGCACAGGAAGGCAAAGCATAATTGGGTGGTGGTGGTGCAGAGCAAGGAAGACTTAAACAATGTGAATTAAATGCCATAGTCATAGGTATGCATGGCAAAACATAAAGTTTATATGCCTGATGTGTTTTCTGTGATAATATTATCTGGGCTTAGCAGCTATTTGTTTTTATATTTTGTGCCTTTAGTTTTTAATTCCATCGTACTTGCCTGAATAATTGTCTATATATGTGCATGTATGTACCATAAATAGATCTTTGCCTGAAAAACTAGAACATAAAACATCTAATATTTATGGTTTGATAGATTATTGCTACTTACTCTCAAGTTTCTGTGCTCTTCTTTAAACAAATCTGGCTAACGACTTAAACAGCCACTTCCTACCCCAACCCATCAGTGGTGGCCTATTTAAATGTTTTGAAGATTAAGCAATTTAATTTTATAAATAAGAAATTAATGCTTCAAAAGATGACATACAAGTTCAGTTGTTTTGCTTTTTTTTAACAACACATCACAAAGGAATAGCTGTAAAAGAGGTATTAAGTCAGAAGGGAGTTCTATTGAAACTCTGCACTGCACACTATATTTCTGTCAGCAACTAGATTTTTATTCGTGAAGTTCTGAACTGAACATGCTGGAGTCAAAAGATTAATAATTTTTTACTCTAGAATTATTTTTTTGTTTGCTTCAATGGAATTAACCATATAAACAGAGCAACAAATTACTACTGTAAGTAAACAAATTCACTTTAATATGTTTTTGTTCAACAACCATGTTCATAAAACTGGAGGAAAGTAAAGTAGAATAAAGTATTCTTTTGCATTTTATATCTTAATGTACTTTTAAAATGCATTTCTGAAATGAATAAAAAAGGAAAACTAATGACATATTTCACGCTTGAAAGGCAAAATACCTAAGTTTAGTCAAATTCACCCATATTTGTATTACAAACATTTGCTTATGAATAAGTAGGACATCCAGGAATGGAAAATCTGTTTATTTTATAATGGGAGAAATAAGGAAAAACATCAAGTTACTAAGAGTACCTGGTAGTTCAGATGCTCCTGATCCCTAAAAATTATTAATGAAGAAAAATAAAGTAGACTTCTACTTGAGCACTAATCCCAAGATTACATTAACTCAGACTAAAGAGGAAAACTAATGTGACTTGAATGTGAGTAAATTATCTTTCACAAAACAAATTCTGAGTAACATAGAAGTTACTGAGAATTATGTGCTCAGCTATTTAATCAAAAAGAGAAAGTGGCAGAATGAAAAAGGCAACTGGAGATTTACAACATGCTTTGAGGCGATTAAACAATAAGTTGATTTCCTAAAAGAAAAAATAATGAAGCAAAGGGCTACAATTATTATCTACATATATATATATATATATATATATACATACATACACACACAATTCCATTTCTGATAAGGAAAATAACTATAATCTTGGACAGCTCATAAGACTTAAACGTAGGCTTTAAATCAAGCACATTCATATTAAACTGAAGAGGCATACAGTCTGGTGCTAATGTGATAAATGTAGTGGAATAAACTGATTTCTTTTAGGATAGAATATTAAGAGTGAGGAAAAACTATTCAAGTACACTATTCACATAATCCTGTGAAACCTGAATAATTATCACATAATTCAATTTTTCTCTGTAACAACGATAGCTCTTTTTTGTTTGCATTTAGCAACTATTTATTAGAGACTTATACTTTGATTTACTAAATTATAAGTACTGGATATTTTCATTATTGTTGTAATTATGAATGATTGGTTTTGAACAAAATATGGTGTTTCTGAATTCTAGTTGTGTTGAAGTTTATGAACAGTCCTGCTCCTTTTCTACAATAATTATGAAAATAAGTTTAAATCTTATTCTGTTTGATTGAAGAACTTAGAGTTGTTCACATTCAATATCCTTCATCCCTTAATTGTTGATCTTTTTTGCTGATTTTGAAAAACTTTTGATAGTTTTTGCAAATATAAGCATAGAATTTGTGAAGGAATATCATAATAGTAATGGAATCCTGAGCTAGTGAAGTTGCATTTCTGTGTTAATTGACTTGTTATGAAATTTAGACTAGAAGCTCACGTTTTAAAGATTATTGTTGCTGTCGTGCAGCTAATGAGTCTGTCACTAAGACTGTTCATTATTTCTGAAGCAATAGAAAAAGTGAGTTGAAGTTGTCATTGTATTAACTATAGAGGAGGATCTTCCATAAACGGTATGCTGTCTATGTCCTCATTCAAAATGTGTGTGGGTTACCACTTTTTTAAAAAACAAGGCATTTGCAGCATCACAAACAAAAAGAGGAAGGGTCTTTTCAAGATCATTCTTGAAAGGTACCAACAATTGCTTATGTAGCATATATACACCCTTCTTTTCCCTAAAAATTGTGGTTCTGACTATACTATAGTAACATTATATGTGCCATGACAACTGAAAATTAGTCAATATTCAGTCACATGATTTTGAGAGCACCTGCCAATTAAAAGAACGGTTGCAACCTTTTCTGTAGCTTTATGTTGATTTGTGCTCAGTGCAAGCGCAGAGGAGGATAGGATTGCCTCTTGGCCTGGAGCTGTCAGGAAGGTTGCAGCCTGATAATACATGGCAATGACTTTACTAACGCATTTGAAGCGGTAGCCAATTACTTGAACTGGAATCTTTCACTATTCATGCTGTGTCGCATCTTATTGGAGGTAAGGTTGCCCAGGATGAAACTGATGAAAAATGTATTTTAGGTTGAGGAAGATAATCATCATCTGAAGAATCAGGATATAGGAAAAAATTTAGAATAAAACCAATAGAATAAAAAGCACATTATGATCCATACTGACATGCCTAGTATGGCATATTTTCTGTACACTAGCAGATGACAGAACAAGTAACTTAGCAAAGATGTGCAATGAGCAGAAACTACAATGCTTTCTTATCCATATCCTGGCAACAGAAGTTTTCATTTTATTCTTAGGCCATGTGACTGAGGGTTGTATTTCACAGGAGTAGAGAGCAGTCATATCAGATAGAAGTGACACATCCGTGGAAGGGCAAATTTGGAAAGAAAGCATAATGTAATAATCTGACAGTGCCCTAGTATGAACTTTGCAAATGCTAGCTAGTGACTGCCTATTGACAAGAGAACACTCTTCCCTTTTCCTATCTTTTGTCAGCTGTTACCTGAGATGTAAGCCCCTTCAGAATAAGGTGAAAAGAAAATTTACCAAAATTAATGTTACTTAATGTGCCATGAATATCTCACTTTTTTGCGTTTACATGGGTAGTTTTTTTTCTGATTATTGTAACAGCTTTCAGCTGATTATGGTTTTTGTTTTATTATGTTTCTTATGGTCTGTAATAAAAGAAAAAAATTAAGTTTAAAATACATTTAGTTGTTCAGAGTCTAAGAAGGGACCAGTTGAAAGTTCTGCCTCAGTGGCAGTAGATTGGTTATCAGAAAGGTTGTCTATTTTTTCTAATATTCTTGCATAGGAACATGTAGGGATTTCTCAATCAGCAAAGGTAAAATGAGAGTGGCTTCTGTCCCCTCCTCTTCTGTTTTGTTTTTTTAGTTAATCACAATGTATTGTGGAATCTTGGTATGTATAAAATGCTGTTGTCCTAAGATACAACTCTTTGCAACCATTTTGTACATTTGATAGTACATTCTTAGTAGAACAAATTTTGTGGGCTATAAACTGAAACAAAAATATCTGCTTCATAAATTCATAAATTAACCTGTTTACGTGATGGGGAATCTGTGCTTCCTGATAGGATGAATTATGGCTTGTCTCTATATCAGTATCCAGTGTCCTACTATATCAGTGTCCTACTATATTGGTTTGGCATGGCCTGGTTTTGAGTAGCAGGGGGGCTGCAAAGCTGGCTCCTGTGAGAAGCTGCTGGGAGCTTCCCACCATGTCTGGCAGAGCCAATGGCTGATGGCTCTGAAGATGGACATGCTGCTGGCCAGAACTGGGCCAGTGGGAGAGGCTGGTAACGCCTCTGTGATGACACATTTAAGAAGAAAATCAAAACAAAGTCACAAGATTTTGGATTCTAGTCAGAGAAGAGGAGGAGGTGAGAACATGTGCAGGAAAACACCATGATGACACCAAGGTCAGTGGAGAAGGAGGGGGAGGAGGTGCTCCAGGCGCTGGAGCCAAGATTCCTCTGCAGGCCGTGGTGCAGGCCATGGTGAAGCAGGTTGTCCCCCTGCAGCCCATGGGTCCACGGGGGATGCAGAGATCCACCCGCAGCCCATGGGGGAGGTACCCACGCCTGAGCGGGTGGATGCCTGGAGGAGGCTGTGATCCAGTGGGAGACCCAGTGGAGAGAGAGGGCCCTTGCTTCCAGGCTGGAGCAGCCTGTCTTTGCAGGACTGCACCCCGTGGGAAGAGACCCACGGTGCAGCAGTTTTGGGAGGACTGTGTGCCCGTGGGAGGGACTCACACTGCAGCAGGTGCGGTTTGGTTGCTCGTCGTGAGAGTGGACCCACGCCGGGAAAGTTCATGGAGGACTCTCCCGTGGGAGACACCTCACAGCCTCACAGGGGAAGATTCCTCTCCCAGAGCAGCGGAAGGAAATCTCGCTGATGAAGTGATCAAACCCCCTGCCCTGTCTCCCTGTGCTGTTGGTGGAAGGAGAGAGGGGATGGAGGGAGGGGAAGGAGTTCTAAGGGCTTATTTTACTTCTCATTATCCTCCTCTGATTCTGTTAATAATAAATTCCCTTTGCAACTAAAGTTGAGCCTGTTTCACCCTCGAGGTGTTTCTCCCGGTCCTTATCTCACTCATGAAGCGTTCATTAATTTTTTTCCTTTTCTCTCCTCTGCACAGCTGTGGCAGAGAAGGGTGAGCGAGTGGCTCTTGCGGGTGCCTGGAGTTAGGCCAGTGTCAAACCATGACACCTACTCTCAGAAGTATTATCACATTTTTAAACCTGCAAGCTGGTCTGTATGGAATCATTGTTCTAGCAGCTTTTAAAATCTGTTACGGTTAAGTTTAGGTGAATTCAGTGCACCTAGGGGAGGTTTTCATCCCCAGTCACCTAGATACAAAGTTGGTGCACTCTAGAACAGTGAGATCACGGTCCCTCACAGATGTCACAGCCCTCACAGTCCTTCACAGGTGGGGAGATGCTGTGGGTTCCTAGCCCTGTGTCCTGACAATAGTGAGTCTGGGTACATACTCCAGTAGGCACATGCACAATATACAGACTCAGTTTACCACTAATACATCAAGACAGAATTATGATTTTACAGGCATCACATACACATAAATGAGACTCACACAAATGTCAAAAAACCAAGAGATCATCCTCTTTTCTCATCATTAATTTTGCTGGTAGATCTGTACTGAAATGTACCCACAACCTCTTACATGGTTTTCCTCAGGCAGCTAGACCCTAGGTCTCTACTTCCTTCAGTATACAGTCCTCAGAGCTCTTGTTCTACTTGCTGGCAAGTGCAGCTTGAAGTTTTTTTATGTCTTGCACCCAAACCCTCATGGGACTCTCTGGCAGCTGGCCTGGATCTATTGTCTGGTTTGCAAGCTAGGTAATAGGTAACTTGGAGGTGCACCAGTATCTTGCACATTTACACGATAAACTGACACCACAATCAGGAAAAACGTTAAAAATTTTATGAGGTTCAACAAGTCCAAGTGCCAGGTCCTGCACCTGGATGACAACAACCCCATGCAGTGCTGCAGGCTGGGGGTGGAGTGGCTGGAAAACTGCCCAGCAGAAAAGGACCTGGGGTTGCTGGTTGACAGCAGCTGAACACGAGCCAGCTGTGCTCAGGTAACCAAGAAGGCCAATGGCATCCTGGCCTGTATCAGCAATAGTCTGACCAGCAGGATCAGGGCCTGCCGTGATCATCCCACTGTACTTGGCATTGGTGAAGTTGCACCTGGAGTCCTTTGTCCGGTTTTTAGGTCCACTCACTGCGAAAAGGATGCTGAGGTGCTGGACTGTGCCCAGAGAAGGCAATGGAGTTGGTGAAGGGTCTGGAGCACAAGCCTTATGAGAAGCAGATGAGTGACCTGGGGATGTTTAGCCTGGAGAAAGGAACCTAAGGAAAGAGAGTCACTGCACTTTACAACTGCCTGAAAGAAGGAGTCTCTTCTCCCAAGTAACAAAAGATAGGATAAGGTGAAATAGCCTCAAAATGCTCCAGAGGAAGCTTAGATTGCATATTAAGAGAAGTTCTTCAGTGAGAGTGCTGTCAAGCTTTGCAGCAAGCTTCCCAAGGAAGTGGCTGAGTAACTATTCCTGATTTTCTGAAATAGAGTCTAAATAAAGGATAGAATAGGCTGTGTTGGTCAGTCACAGATACCAGACAAACAACAGATACTGACCAGCGTCTTGATTATGGGTAACTGGCACCTTTTTAGCCCCTTTGTCCCGTATTTCCTGTGCTTACTTTTCTCCCATTCACTTTCTTTTCTCTTCTCTGCTCCAAAGCCACTCTACCCCTAGTAATTTTTTCCCCACTGGCCCCAGTTTTACTATATCTTATACCTAAATTCGTTATGACTGTTGTGGTTACTGGGATGTTGTCGGACTAGCAAGGCTCTGCTCCTTAAACACTCTTCCAATTAACTTGTGAATTATTTTCCCCTGATTTATTGTTCTGTTAAATCTGGGCATTCCTCCTAACATTGTCCTAGCTTTTGTGAGCTTCTTGCTATGCTGCTTTTTAAGCACTCACCAATTTCTCATGTCATGTCCAGGAATTTCCCATGCTCTGTCCATTTAGTTAAACCTCAGTCCAAAGCATATTCATCTGACTACATGCTTCAACACATACTGCAATTCTAAAGGCAGATTTACTGACTTGCTAAGTATTGCCAGGGGTGGTACAGTTTATTTACACACACAGCATACAATTTTTTTGCCTGGTTATCTGTATGGAGAATTGTCTCTGTCTTTAATTTCATTGGGAAAATCCCTTCCAGAGGGAAAATAAATAATTGTTGCTTTTACTATTATTTTCTTCCCTTTCTCCTCTTTTTTCTCATTTTATTTGGATCCTAGTTGGATAGTGTAGTCAGTGTTGTGAAGGTTCATGCTGGTAACATAAATCACGATCTATGGTATTTAGAATGCTTGACAAACCAAAAGAGGGGAAATTTTAATTTTATTTTTCTGACCTGATTTGCAATGGTTCTGTCCCCAAACTGAGACATATCAAATGTTTCAGTAGACTCATTTGGTAAATATATACTCTTAAAGCATATTTGCAACCCTTACAAGGACTCATAGCTGTGATCTAAACATTTTTTTCCTGGGTGCACACTTGCAACAAGGATCATGCAATATGGCATTTCAGTAAGTTCTGTTAGGTTCATTATAACTACATCTTTGATGGCTCTGCACTTTGCAGTGTGGCAGGTAAATGATGGTCTCTTTTGTTCTTTGAGATTGGATGATCCTTCGTCTGGCAGTAGTAGTCTTCCAGCTCTTGTTTCCCTGATTCCTGGTAATTTTTTCTTGAGTTGATATTGACGATTTAACAATTTTGGCCTTATTGCTTGTTTCAACTTTCTTTACTGACATAGTTTAAATTTGTGTTGCTGTATAAGTGAACCTGTCTGTGTGATTAACAAAGTAATGCCCCTTTAGCCCTTTATCAGTTTTTCTTCCCCTTAAAGTGGGCTCAGTTCACACAATTGAGCCTCATGTAGCTGGATTATATCGTGAAGGTGATATTCAGCATTGGGTGGGGTTTGTTCCTTTTGCTGCTTTATTAATGAATGTACTGGTTCTTTAAAAATAAAACTGCCTTGGTTTTCCTAAAGAAAAGGAAATATAGCAGTATTTATGGACTTGATTAATTATAAATAATTGAAATTTCTCTTCTTTAGACCTAAGGAAAGTGTGATTGTGTACTGCATGCAAAAAGGTTCACTCACCTCTTGCTTGTAATTATTTTGTTTAAATTAAAATGTCAGTACTTTGTGATTAAAAAGCTGCCTACAGGGAATGTCTGACATAGAAACCTTCCTTCTCTGTCCTCCTCATTTTGATGTTTAGCTTTTGCTTTAAGTTTTAGGGTAAAACAATTAACCTTTAAACAAAAAATGACACTTAAAACACAGTGAGAATATTCCCTGTCTTCAGTTTTCTCTGCTCAATTAGATTTATACACTAACACTAGGATAACCCTTCAGTATCCTTACTAGTGAGGTCTTAAGGGTGAAGAAATCCTCAAAGAAGGCAAGGAGAGATCATCATCACTCTCCCACAGAATACAAAAGTCATCACTCTTTATGTGTTAGCAATTCACAATGAGACTTGTAATACCATATTGAACCATATTACAGTTACATGATATTTATTTATATCATCATGTAACATGTTAGTATACTATACCTTCTTTTGAAAGGAAAGCTAATCCAAATAGACAAAAAATTAACTAACTGAATTCTAAGATGCTTCCATTCAAAAGACACTTAAAAAACAATTTAAAAAAAAAACCAGGAAGATTTGTCTTTGCTCTTCTTGAGTGTCACATTGCCTAAATAGGATACAGAAGCATGTGAAAAATAGTTCTCCATGCTTGATACTAACAACAAATCTGTTAATTTTTGTGTATTTCTTTTAATATTTAGTTAAAGTTTTCCAGACTTATGTGTTCTGACTACTTAGAAGTGCATTGTCATGATCAGATGAAAGCAAATGTTATTTTGAATGCTCTTGATTCCAAATAAAGGTCTAAACAACAACCTTTGGAAATTTAGTCCTTCACCTGTACAGTGTTGTCAAAGCTATCATTAATATGCTGGAGTTGTAAACCTTAAGTGTAGGAAGAAATCAGCAGGGCTAAACTCTTTTTTTTTTTTTTTTTGTCCAGTGTTCTTGCTACATTACATTTGTCATTCTACCAAAAAAAGAAGGGATAATTGGAACTTGATGGTTATTTCTACAGGCAGTTAGTTGACACGGGGCAATACTAGGGAGAGGTCACAGAGAAAAAAAATATTAAAATATGCAGTCAAATCAATAGTATGTCTAATCTCTCAGCCAAAAATCTCTTCTGCCATGTAATATCAGCTCCACTTTTCACCATTACGTGTTTTTCGGTTTGCAAGATCTTTGAGTTCCATTGCTCACTACATTTGGTTGCCTAGATGACAGTTTCTTTCAGCGGGGAAAATCAAGGTCACTTAGGCAAATGGGAGTAGTAACATGCTTTGCTTCCAGTTGGACTTTTTAATTTTTGGTGCCTCCAGTCCTTCCTGCTCCATGTTGATGGATTTTGTCTCTCCATGGAGTGTGGAGGTCAAGCTAAACTCCCGCTCCTTTGTGAAGGTATTCAGATCATTATCGCAAGTGACATTCATCATCCCAGAGGCTGAAAGGTCCTTCAAGCCCTTCAAACCTTTATGAAAATGTCTTTCAATTATAGGTCTCCATCTCTCCTCCTTGCCCTGTAGCTTTGCTGATCAAAATGAGGGCAACATTTTCAAGCTGTGCTGTAAGAATTTCTGTTCTGAATTCTGTGACTGAAGAAGTCAAACTCAGCAGGCTTGACCAGAGAGGAGCAGAGATGAATTGTGTTACAAGATGGCAGACTGCCCTCCTTCCCATCTATATTATTACAAAATAACCTTCAAATACGTTTGAAAAATCCTCTTGCTTCTGTCTTCAAGGAAGTGATATTATAGATACAGACAACAGAAAATGAATGCTGTTCTTCACAGTCAAAACCATCATAAAGATTTAGTTATATGAATTAGGTAATAAAAGAAAGAAAATTATTTTTTAAAACTTATTAGCTATCCTTAATTGTATCAGGCTGGCATTAGCTTTGTGATCTTACTAAGCAATTCTGCAGAAAATTCAAGTTTAGAGCCGTATGTTACCCATAGAAACAGGTAATAAATTTACCAACCTCCTTATTGCTCATAAACATCTGCTACTTAGCTCTAGTCAAAACAAAGTTCTTGAGGCAGCAAAGGAAACAGCTGCCACATCAAATATAGTGTTGATACTGCAATGAATTTTATTGATTTCCCTTCCTCATGCTACGTATCTCTTCAAAACCTACAATATACATTTGCCTTTTCAATAATTTACATATTAGACTTACTTGTCTATGTGAAACATACTGTAAATGCAAAGAAATCAATATATTGACTGGCAGGAAGCTAAACTACATGCTTCTACAGTGTCTTTGATAGGAAAACCTGTGTAAGAAGAAATTGAAAATCTGAGCTGATGTGGGGGGGCAGAAATTTTCTTATAAAAGTGACCAAGGTGAATATTTTTTAGTACTTAAACTGACCTTTTCTTGAAAATTTCCTAAACTGATATTTTTAGTCTATTAAAAAAAACCAAACAAGCATGTGAATAAAGAAGGTTTTTTTTCCTGGAAGCTGTTATTCACACATGAAAGTTCCAAAAAAACCACAAATGGGGAAATAAGTTATGAAATATTCTAAATGATCAGTCTTTTTCTGTGTCCATAACATACAACACATTTCTGTGTTTCCTATAAAGAGGAAGCTGAGTGCGAAGTCAGAATCATAGAATAATTCAAGCTGGTAAGCACACATAAATAATGCTGAATTTAGAACATGTTGCTTAAGAGTTTTGTCCAGTCAGGTATCTATCTAATCATACATACCCAAAAGAACCTAAAAAAATCCCTTTTTATTTTTCACTGTGTTTGTCAAGGGAATTGGTGGGTAAACCGACAGTTACTGTCACTTGCTATCCTTGTCAGTGTATTTTAAGGAAATACATTACCAGATATTGCATTGTAAAAATGGAAAGAGAATTATTCCCATCTCAACTTTTTTTCCTCTTCAGAGTGAAAATCATTCATTAGTCTCATTAAGGAGGAGATGGTTCCTAACTGATCCCTCAAGCCAGACAAGAAGCATTAAAATTCAGCTTCTGTCCAGAGCAGAGAAAGGTTTGTAGTCTGCTGTATAACAGCTTTTTTCTAGATATTTCATAACAATTTAGGGCACAAACTCTAATGTGAATGATTTTAGCAAATTATGAAATTAAATGTTCATGAAGTATGCGTAAACATCTATAAGGTGGAGAAACTTGAGCTGGTCATGAAACTTGAGTCTGAAGAATATGTTCTCTGTCTGGGAGACAAGAGATTTTGTTTTTAAATTATTCACTCTCCAGAGTATAGAATCATAACAAAAAGAGCTGAAGGAAAACTAGTTAATCATCTTGCCTCTCTTTCCCCCAGAGGATAATTTTTCTGAATGCTTCTCAACCCTCCCCTCTTTCCCCTCCAAACCTCCTTATTTGAAATTTCATTTTAATTGTCTAAGGCCTAGAAGGCAGAAATCAGGAGAAGTAATGGAGCTTCTGTGACATCTTAATATAGTCTCATGAGTCCTAGTTAAATTACGACAGTGCTATAATCTATCCCCTGGAAAACAGAGCATAGGCCTGACGTAAAGATGTGTTTGCATAAGAATCAAATGTTTTTGCATTTTGTATGTGAATTTTGTAAGCTAAAAGTTAATTTTTCATAGTGTATAAAATCACCCAGTGGAGCAGGAGCATTACCTACAAAATTCTTCCAAATATATATGGATGTGGTTGAGAGAGAACTGTATTTTAGAGCCTTTGAAGTATGTAAACATACATCCTCGACAAACCCATTCATGTTTGTTCCAGTGTGCAAAGCTAATCAATTGTACTGTGGGACCTGAGGATGCCTTTGAAACCTAGCTTACTGATGCATGTTAATATGTGTATCTCTTGGGGATACCCCTCTACTGGATTTAAAAATCAGGACCCACTGTGTAATTCTGTGGCTAATTTCAAAACATATTGGGCTCACATCCAAGAGAAACTGTACTGTGGAATCACAAAAGTTTGGGTGTCTCCAATTCCCACAAATGAAAAATCAGTACTTACAGTTGATGTGATGGAATTTGGACCCGCTTGTCCTCAGATAACTCATAGGACAAAAACATCTACAAAAGCCTGAGAAAAGAGGGTACATTTACCTTTATGCTCTGAGTTCTTGAATGTTTGGGTAGTCACTGACAAAATTAATTTTCTCTGTCAGTCATGAGAAAATTTAGGAGGAATTGAGGTTTTCAGGGTAGAATGTATAAACCAGCTCTATAGCAGGAAACTGAGTTTCCTGCAATGCAGCATTCTGGCCTGGCATTCTAATTTACCTCTCGTTTACTCTTTCCTCTATGAATTATCTTTGATATTGTCAGTGAATGTTGTTATCAACAATGAACCTTAACAAAGACAGTGCCAAAATAATTTTATATGCAGCCAATTTACAGAACAAAATAGCCTATCTATTTTCATCGAGTATTTGATGTGATGTGGAAAAGTCTTCAGACTTCACTGATGATTTTATGTCTTTTCATTCTTAAATAAAGAGAGAACGAAACTGCAGAAATATTTACTCTATTAAGTCTAAAATTACTTCTTTTTTGGGCATACATTTCTGTAAGATTGTTCTGGAATAACAAGGCAAGAACACTTTTGCTCTCCATCACAGCATCTGCAGCTTGAAGCAGTAACTGGGTTTTAAGAAAAAACTGGCAGATTTCTAATCACAGTGAGAGGTCATGATTCAAGATGCTGGTTGAAAAAGACAATGAATCAGGATCTTATTACTGTCTTTTAAACCTCAAACAATCTTTCAATCTGCTTAGTTTCTTTTAATGAAAGTTGTAATTATTTTATGTTTTTCTAAATTCAGTATTCATCTCAATTGCCTTAGATGTGCTCAGACATGCTATATATGTTTTGGACGTGGTGCAATTTGACACTTTGGAAAGTTGAAAATATGATGGCCAATCACCAAAAACATAGTTCCTGAGCTCTTCTCCAGACCGTTACAGGAACTGGGATGGGGCAGCCATCACCATTTCAGCAACACAACATTTTAGTTCTTAGAAACAACTCTGAATAATGCAGAATGTACCTCCACTATAGTCTGCTTCCCAATCGCTACCTGGAAGGTCACAAGTTTATAGACCTATTTATATGTATAATGTGTGAGTGTTTCTATATGTATATACACACATACGCATATATTATTAACTATATATATGCATACACACACACATAATATACATATATATATAGTATGTATAACCTTTATCTCTCCCCACGGCCATGTTGTTTCTATTCAAGTAGTTTTGTCTAATTTGTGAATGCTTTCATTGTTTTTCTTAGTTCTTCAGTTATAGTTATTCTCTAGAAGTCTTCAAATATGCCAAAACATATTATCTTAGCATATATTATGCTGAATTTATATTTTGTGAGGCCAAAATCACAAAATAGCTGTGAAGATAAAGTAGCCATGATAATGTATGGTGATTTCTTATTTAGCAAATTGGTCTTCCATTGCCCTGAGGAGTATCTCCTTAATGGTGGTCTGCATTGACCACCTCCATCTTTTGTTTAACAACCTGCCTTTCCACACATTTGTTTATGATGTCTGTTTACATAAACTGTCAACACTGCATAATCATGGCCTTGAACCAGTCTGCCTTTTTAAAGTTTTCTTTATCTATCTCTTTCATCATGCCACAAAAAATTTATTCTAGAGTATAATCTACTGGTAGTCTGGAGTCTTTCTCTATTCATGTTCTTACTAAAATTTTGCCATCTGGGTTTGAGATGTGATGCTATGCTTTTCCTTATCAGGTCAAAATTTTACTGTGGTCAGGTTTAGTGTATTTTTGTTTCTGTATTTATAACTGACATAAGAAAATAAAAGAGCAGAATAACCTGAAAAGACCAAATAATGCAATAACATTATGAACAGAGCCAGCAAGAAAAAGCTCTGACAAAGCATAGATTCTAAGTGAGAGCCAAAGCAAATGTCAGAATACTCGAACACTTTGTACATTCGTATTTTATTTGTACAGGCTTTGGTAATCCTCCAGATCACAGAATCACAGAATAAGCTGAGTTGGAAGAGACCCACAAGGATCACTGAGTCCAATTCCTGGCCGTGCATAGCACCATCCCCAAGAGGCACTCCATGTGCCTGAGACTATTGTCCAAAGACTTCTTGAGCTCTGTCAGGCTGGCGCTATGACCACTTCCATGGGGAGCCTGTTCCAGCGCCCAACCACCCTCCGGGTGAAGAACCTTTTTCTGATATCCAACCTCAACCTCTCCTGGCACAGCTTCAGGCCATTCCCTCGGGTCCTGTCACTGATGACCACAGAGGAGAGATCAGTGCCTGCCGCTCCTCTTCCCCTCATGAGGAAGTTGCTACTGCAATGAGAGTCTCCTCTCCTCCAGGCTGAACAGACCAAGTGACCTCAGCTGCTCCTTATATTGCTTCCCCTCAAGGTCCTTCACCACACTTGTTGCTCTCCTTTGGACACTGTCTAATAGCTCAATGTCTTTTTTATATTGTGGCACCCAAAAGTGCACAAAGGACTTGAGGTGAGATAGCAGCAGTCACGAGTAGAGCTAATATTGACCACAGTGTAAGACTCATAGTAATTACAAATCAGTCCCCTTAAATGTGTTTCTTGCAAGTGCTTTGGACACATGTCAATGTGAACTATAAATATAGCTAGTTCAGAATTTCTGCAGAGTTTCTATTCAAAGAATTCTAACTTGGTTATGAATAGCACAAAAATCTATCTGGACTTCAGACATATGGTTGATTTAGCTTCCTTAATTCAAGAGAAGTGAAAATATGGGAACATGGGCGGTCAAGGCTACAGAATAAGAGAATTGAATGGTCAAGGCATACTCATATATTTTGCATTATAAAGGATGGGAAGAAACTTTTTTTTTCCTACATTGGTATCTATGGAGGTATCAGAGTTTAAAAAACATTCTGCATACCTGAACTCTGTATAGGCCATCTCTTGTTAAAAGGTGGTTAGTTCAGATGCCAAATTTGCTGAGTTTGGGTTTATTGATGTTCGGGTTGTCAACAGAATTAATCATACCTGGGGTCACTAAGAATTAATTTGATGCAATTACAAGTAACCTAGTTGTAAAGCCCCACAACAACAATGCTCACAATGTGAGGTGTAGTAGTGTTAGATTAGATTAGTCTGTTAATTCACCACTCCATCCTGCAGAATAACTTCTATTTCTTTTCATGTTTTCTTTTCTCTGTTTGCACGTCTGCATCTCCTTTGCATTAAAATCTTCTTGAAAAGGGAACAAAAACTAAAGCTGCATTTAAATATTCATTTGAAAATTACATTTCTTCAGGGAAATCGATTATGATGAACAGTGTTTACTAAAAGCTCTTAATATAATTGGTTACACACAAACAAATGGAGGAGTTCCTAGCTGCACTCAGCTTGCAGTATACAGCTCTTTACAATAGCTCTTTAACAGTAGGGGTTGTAATAAAAGATCAGTCCAATAACTACCACTGGCTTGTATCTCTCACTAGATGCCGTGTAAAATGTCTATTTTGAGGCAGGAAATGTCTTTGTTTTCATGAGTAAAAACTCTTCATTTTCTTTTTGTTCAACACTTTTGTTAAAGCAGTAGGCATCACATCACAACAGTTACATACATACAGTTAGTATGTCACTCATTTTCAGTCTCAAAAGCCACTCAGTGTTCAGATGTTTGTAAACTAGAAACATGTACTTGATAATCAGCAAAAGCGATATCCCTGTGAGTCAGTTGATGACTAGTGTTGGTTGCAAACTACATTGTTTGGAGTGGAAATAATAATTTCCACTTAGGGACAAAACAAAAGTCAGCTTTATGTAACTGCTGCGATACAATAGTGTGTTGTTAAGGCAGCATGTGCATATAGCACTGTATATAAGTATATATGTATTGGTACGTATTCATGTATGGGTGTTTGTGTATAAACAATACCTTAGGACTGTGTATTTGGACAGCACGTACCTATGTGGTGTGTTGCTTATATTGTTCTTTTAGTTAACTGGGCATGTAAAACCTGATGAGGCAAAAACCTCAATCTCTAACTTAACTTAATTAAATCACAAAATCCCTTGATTAGAACAGACAACTCAGAAACATATCTACGAGTGAGCACTTATAACTTACTTCTTACCTTCTCCCCTGTTCTTTGAATAGACAAACTTTTTCTTTGTTGAGCAAAACTTTCTTTGAGGTCAGTTGAAGGTCTCACTATGAGAATGACTGCAAAATGTTTTGCTATCCATGACACTTTTATTCACTGGAGGGTGATTAGGCAGTAATGTTTTGTGTCTGTTTATAGGGTAAAGCTAGTTGTAGCCTTAGAGGTCTTTTCAGGTTCATGGCACTGACATTCTTGAATGACTCCTCTAAAATTAAAAAGAAAAATCTGAATTTTAATTTAGAGCTCAACGGTCAATACAAAATCATGATAGCAGAATTCACAAGTGAATCTTAGATTCTCAGCATCAATAAGGTTGGGAAAGACCTCCAAAAT
Organism: Rhagologus leucostigma; assembly: GCA_013397725.1. NCBI lineage: Eukaryota > Metazoa > Chordata > Aves > Passeriformes > Rhagologus > Rhagologus leucostigma. Next base: position 591,182 of record VZTD01001251.1, on the reverse strand, counting down.
CTTCAAGTCCAACCTTTGACTAAACACCACCACATCAATTAAGTGCCATGGCACTAAGTGCCATGTTCAGTCATTTTCTTGAACACTTGCAGGCACAGTGACTTCACTACCTTCCTGGGCAGCCTTTTCCAATTCTTGACAACTTTTCATGAAGAAATTCTTCCTGATGTCCAACTTGAACCTCCTCTGGTGGAGCTTGAGGTTATTTCCTCATCTTGACAATTTTCCCCTGGGAGAAGAGGCCAATCCCCACCTGGCTTCACCCTCCTTTCAGGCAGCTGTAGAGAGTGAAAAGGTCTTCCCTGAGCCTCCTTTCCTCCAGGCTAAACAACCCCAGGTCCCCCAGCTGCTCCTCTTCTGACTTACTCTTTAGATCCTTCATCAGCTCTGTTCTGATTCTCTGGACATGCTTCAGCTCCTCAATGTCTTTCACGAACTGAGGGGCTCAGAATTGAACACAGGATTTGAGGTGCAACCTCACCAGTGCCAAGTTCAGGGGGACAATCCCTGCCCCGGTCCTGCTGGCCACACTGTTGCTGATACAGGCCAGGATGCCATTGGCCTTCTTGGCCATCTGGGCACAGCTGGCTCCTGTTCAGCTGCTATTGCCCAGCCCCCCCAGGTCCTTTTCTGTCAGGCACCTCTACAGCCACTCCATCCCCAGCCTCTAGAGCTGGCTGAGGCTGTTGTGACCCAGGAGCAGGACCCAGCACTTGGCCTTGTTAAACCTTATACCACTTGCCTATGCCCATCAATCCAGCCTGTCCACGTTCCTCTGCAGAGCCTTTCTACCCTCCAGAAAATCAAGACTCCCACCCAACTTAATGTCTTCTGTGAATTTACTGAGGATGCACTCAATCCCTTCATCCAGATCATCGATGAAGGTATTAACCATCTGGACAGTTTTTAACCCAATGAAGAGAGCCATGGCTGTCCAAGCCATGGCTGCCAGCTTCTCCAGGAGAATGCTGTGTGAGACTGTATCAAAGGCTTTGCTGAAGTCCACCTAGACAAAATCCAAAGTCTTTCCCTTATCCATGGGGTGTGTCACTGAGTTGTAAAAGGAGATCAGGTTTTTCAAGTAGGACTTGTGCTTCCTAAACCCATGCTAGCTGGGCAAGATCACCTGATCTTGCATTCTAGCAATCAGTTCCTCTAAAATCATTCTACTTTTTTTAACCATGTGCAAATTTATCTGTCTTCCATATATTGTTGACACAGTAAATGCATTGAAACTACGTGCTTACATTGATGCCATGATGATTTTTTGCTTTTTCATATACTCCTCTTATATAACCTTTCATATACCCTTTTATATTACTTTTATGTATCCTTAGTGCTTTTAGCCCACATACTTGTAATTCCCCAAGTCTGATAACTAGCTTAGACCCAAAGTTCCGTTAAGTCAAGAGGCTAAACATCTTGGAAACCTCACAGCTGGGAGTCAGAAAGCCCCAGATACTAAGGACCTCTGTAGAACACATTCTGTAAACCAAGACAGGCCCATCCAGGGGGAACATTCCTCAGGACGGGGGCTTCTCTTGAGCCTCTCACTGGAGAATCTTTGATAGATATGCTAATGCGCAAGGTCTGTAACTGTATAAGCAAATCATCGTGTATGTGCATTTTTCAGGGGGGTACTTCCGGGTGTGCATTTTCGGTGTGCATTCGGTGGTGCGTTCTACCTGGATGTGGTGCACCAGAGGATCCTTAAATAAATACCGAGGTAAAACACTTTTTTCCCTTCTACCCGTGTTTGGCTTTTAATTCTAAGCCCAGGGAAAGGCAACAACATCAGCTAATATTTGGATGGTAAAATAACATTGAATTTAATTATGTAAGACAGAAACTGCCTGAGCCCTTTCAGCATGACTAGAACTTTTGTTCTATGCCTGTTGTGAGCCAGGGCTGTAATGGCTGAACTTCAGCACAGTATGCTGCCATTCTTCCTGGTATCCTCAGCTAGTTAGGAAATGGGATAAATCATGTGGAGAAATCTCAAATAATTAGTGATAACTGAATAAACAAGGTTAACTCTGTTTTGTGCTTTTGCTCACTTGAAGATAGAATTTTTGTTCATGTATCAACTTGTTTTAGGCAGGTGATACTTTAGCAGCCTTGCAACCCCTGAAGCAATAAGTTTCCATGGATACTAGCTTATTCCCCCATGTTCCTAATCAAATTCTTCATATGATCCGTATGCATTTGCAAGTGTTTGCATTTCATACATGACTATTTGTAAAGTCCCCTTTTAGACACAGATTGCATTCAACAGAAGTGCAGAAACATGTTTTCCATCCTAGAAGCAAATCAAAGCAATTTCCTCTAGTGACAGAGGAAAACTGGATTATTATTTTAAATGAGACCAATGAAACCCCTGCTATAAATGAAATCAAAATCTGTATCTAGTCTTCAGCTCACAGACTAAGCTTGGAAACTGTTCCTCCAGTACATTCTGATTGTTGTGGACTGAAAAGTGCTTGATTTTCTTCTGAGATCCTATCTGGTTTCCTCCAAGAATAGAATTACTGTACTTTGGATTTTAGCATCAGAGAGCTGGTGTTGTAACATATTTGTAACAGTAAATTGTCATTAAAAAAAAAAAAGAAAAGGCAACCCCCCCCCCCCCTCAGTAAACCCACAACACCTTATTCCTCTAAATATCAGCTCTTGCTGTTCAGTTTGTATTTTTCTTTTGGATAGGGAAAAACACACAGAATGCTTGAAAATGCTTTGCTAAGAATGGAAACAAAAAATAACAGATTTTGTAATAGCAATTAATTAATATCTGTACTTCTCCTATGATCAGAAATATCTGTTATCATTAGAAAGTTTCAACTCACTAATATGAAGGCTGCCACAGCAAGTTCTTTCTGACACGAATGGGCAAAATTATTGATGACAATGTCATTGCTGCTCCTTAGGGAAGTCAGCTGTCCATTCTCAAACATCTCTATGTGTGTGCCAGCATAGGTTTTCGTGTGGCCATGTGAAAAGCCAGATCAATAAATTGATCTGACTTAGAAACAAGTTTGGGAAAAAAATAGATTTTTGCATGGTGTTTTTCAGGCCTATCACTTTGTGATCTGGTTTGTTACTGTGCATGTTCCTGTGCTGCCTAGCAGCGTATCATGTCAAAAGGGAGAAAGAGGAGTTTGTGAGACTTAGGGGGAAAAAAGTCTGATATACTGCAAAACTCTAATGAAGTGACTATTGAAGTCTACATGGCAGACTTCAGAAACAAAAGGCATCACACTGCACTTGAAAAAAAAGCTGTTGTTTGCAAGATAAAAAAAAGACATTCTGTTATATTTGCAGATTCTAAATTTAAGAACAGAAACAGAAAACATATAATATCTGCATAGATAACATTGCATGATGAGAAGACATTATCTACAATTATACCGACATCAATTGTTTGAATTAATATATTCTCACATTTTAGAAGTTTCTTGTTTGTCAGTTTTTCCCTCTTATACAAAAGCTGTCACTGTAGCTTCGTTATTTATACTTTTTTTTTTTCTCAGTGTTCTTTGTCTATAATTACTTTTTGGCAAGCATGCCTCTACAGGTAGAAATATATCAAACACACATATGGGCAGAGTCCTCTGTGACTTGCAAATATAAGTCTTGTAATATTGATACATTTTTTTAATGTAAGCTCTGTTAAGGAATGATCTGTACAAACACACAAATTTCTTTCTTTTTTAAACATCTCTTTTTCTTTCATGTTGTCTGTTCATCAGTCAGAGCAGAATAGTAGTCCTCTCAGCTTCAGTGGATTATTTCCAAGCTTTGATCAGAAAGTGAACGCTCTTTGCTGAAATGTGAAGTCTGCCAAGACTTCATGTAGTAAGACTGTTCTGTTCAGAATTTGCTGGTTGTCCATGTAAGTGAAAGAGCATATTGATCAGCACAGACACAGGGGGATGAAACTTCAGCATAAGAACAGAAAGCTTCAATTTATTATTTTTTCTAAGGTGAAGAGGGAAAGATGCATGACAATATATATATTAAAAAAATCACTTGTTTATTTGAATCCACTGTGAATTTACTTGACTGCAAACTGAATAGCAGTATTTGGTGGTTGTCTCCATTAAAGGAGAGCTGTGCATCTCTCATAATTTTGCCCTTCTTTTAAAAAACAGAAAGGTGCATGTATGTTGAACACATAAGCAGAAAGCTTGTCTTGTTTGTTTATGTTTGGAAAATAGAAACTGTTGAAATTCTTGGATGAAATGGACAGCAGTAACTAACTATGAAAAAATAAAGCTTCCTTCAATAATATACAGTAAGGTGGCACTGGGCTTAATAACTATCCTTGTTTGGTTTTTTTTCCCATGCTAATCTTAAACTTCAGAGACTGAAAAATAAGAGAAGCTCTACAGAAGAATATACTGAAACTCCTTCAAACAACTATTTTTTATCTGGTCTCCAAACTGATATGACTCACTTTTTCTGTGTGTGGCATGCCTAAGAAAGATTAACAAGTTTATTTCAAATGCTACACTTAAAATAAACATTTTCAGAACTCCCTAAGAAACTGTAGAACTTGCAAAATACCCAATGAGTGGAAAGGCATGGGTATACTAAATGTATTTCTGTAGCCTAGGAAATTTTGAACATTCATAGTTTTTTTATCTGAACAGAAAGATCTTTTAGTCTCAAGATTTTTCTCAAATTTCGTATTTGAACTCAAGTGTTAATCTATAGCTTCATAACAGAAGAAAAAAGAACTGGTATCAAAATGCTCAAACAATGGGGACAATGGATAGAAGGGCAATGGATACTGAGTATTTGATTTTGTTTTTACTTTTCTTAGACTTAAACTTTTATTGTTCAATTTTGATTTTGTATTCCATGGATACTTCTGGTAGCTAAAAATACCAAAGAAATCTTCTTGATTTCAATCCATAATGGCTGCTGAACCTTGGCTATCCATCAGTAAGTATTCTACAACGTTTTTGAAAGATCACATCAGATTATCTTGTCGTCATTTTTTCTCTATATGGTTTACCTCTTATGTCAACTTTAGACTTAGTCAATGGCATTGACTTCATATAGTTTCCCTTTTTGCCCATCCTATGGGTTCGAAACCTTCCAGACAAGAGTCATTTCTACAGGTGAACCTATTTTGCTCTTATCAGGTTTAAATTGCTGAAGTTTCAAGCAGACCTCTGAAGAAGACTGATCATTCACTCTAGTTCTTAATTTTTCCCTGCAATTCTAGAGCTGAGAAAAACTCTAAGTTATGCCTAATGTCAAAGACATAACGGACAAAGTGGATTTTGATTAAGACAGCAGCCTGAACCCAGCTGTAGCAAAGCACGAAAGGCATGTATAATTTAACATACATGAAATTTTTTTCACTGGAATCTCAATCTTATTGTAGTTGCTTGTGGGAGTTCTTTAGGCTTGAAAAAAAATGCCTGTCCTCAGCCACATACAAGAAGTTGCTCAGTTGAGGTGATGGAAAGCTGCTGCTTTACTTGTAGGATCTGTAACAACATGTTATTGTACTAGAATATTTCATCTCCCTATGTTTCCACTGAGAAGGCAAGGCAAGAAGCTTCTTTTGCACTGGAAAAAGAGAACAAGGAAAGGAACTAGGTGGACATCAGAACCCTTTTAAATTCTGTAATTCTTCAGGTAATCAGATGCTTTTGTACCTTCTTTCTCTACAGTGGAGTTTTCAGAGGAAATTCTTTGTCATTGATAAAGAATGAAATATGTTTTCATTACCAAAATAAATGTTATAGTTACTTGTTAAGTAACTGGAAAGATTTAGTCTCTTGTAATTCCTGCAAGAGAACCTTAAGCAAAGGATAAAGGACAAAATTTGTGGAAATAATAAAAATTAAAAAAACACAAAGGAACCCTTGCTATTTGTTCTCTCATGTATGCATGGAACACTGTCCTTGCTCTGGGGAGGAACAGGGGAAAGGACTATTAAAAAAAAAAGAAAGAAAAAGAGGAGAGGGATTGTCTTAAAGTTGAGTGCTTAGTTAATGTTTGATAAGTCTATGCTGAACTCCTTCTATGGCAGATTGTGTCAGAAACAGAGGCTAACAAAGTTGAATCAAGCAGGTTTAATCTCTCTTTCCATCCTTGCATATTCAGACCAGGACTGACAGGTGTCAATAGAATTACAAGTATTTTTTTTCTCAATGCTGAGGGGTTTAAGAATATCAGGTGTTTCCAAGCAGAGTTCCTGCTTCTTTCCCTGCAGAACAAGCCAGTCATTTGTTTCTCAGAGGCATCTCATACGAGCTTTTTCTCAGCTAAGAGCTGCTGAGTCTACTAAGAGAATAGTTTTTTTGAGGAGAGTGATTATTATGTGGGTGTATTTAATAAACAGTGGGAATATAAACTGTCAAATTTCATTAGCTGATCAGTATTCTATTTTGATTAGTATTCTTACGGATCACTTGTGAAAGAGATAAAAAAGTGTTGCATATTGTTGCTGATACTGTGTTGGAATCAGTTTCCTTTAAAATAAGACAATGGAAAGTGTTACACTCAAGAGGCATAGAAAAGTGGAAGTCTTAGGTAAGGAACCACTACTCCTGTTCTGGACTTCCTCATCTAAGTCAAGTCAGGTTTTACTGTGTTTAAGGACTTAACTCCCAGTAAGATCAAATTAAACCAAATACCTTTGAAAAAATCCTTTTCCTAATCCTGAGCTTATTCCATCTTCTTATCACTAAGGGATAAGCATTATAGAGTGAAAGTTTTATGAGGAGAGGAACATATTTACATTGGTGCTCCAATGCAAAGAGATCAATTGCTCTTCATAGCTTACAAAAACAGGTGATAGTTAGCAAAAATTTTTGACACAAGCTGTGACATAAATAAGAATGTAAATGATTTTATCACTTGAAATATGCATGAAAGACAGTGATACTTTTTCTCTGCATCTAAAAATATTATTCTGCCACAAGGTTAAAGCCAGTCTAAGAGGTTGATTAGGAAAAGCTGTATCTCACTAACTACTGAATAGATTACTTTATTAGCATAGCTAAAAATCACCTTTTCAAAAAGCCCGTTTCATAACCAAGTAAGAGGACTGCTACACCCAACGCTAGTGAGAGGGAAGTTTTCCTTGCAACCTTTGTAAGAGGGAAACTGTCAATACTTTGCTTTAGAAGATACTCAAGCAGAGAGACAGGAAGAACTGCTGCTTGTGGAATACAGGTTAGCAGCTGATACCATGAGTCAAAAAATGTAGCTCTGGTGTAGTTTCTGTAATGAGGTTTTTGCCTGTAAATGTGAGGTTATTCATTTAAAAGGTTTGTGGTTGAGATCTTAGGTAATACCTACAACTTATGTTACGTTCTTCAACTCTCCTTTTTGCCCTGTATGCTTTCTTAGTTACTAACAGCAGTTCCATACTAGTGGCTCACCTTTTCAACATGGTTTTCTGTTGGTTTATTCTCAGTTCTTACGAAGGGCAATACTTCAGCCTCTGTGTGCCTTCTGTGGAATAGGAAACAGATCTACAAGCAAAACAGTTGCACAATAGCAACTCTGTTTCTAAACCTTGTGTTAATTTAAGGAAAGATTGAAGGAACACGGTTGTAAAATGACCTTTAACTTTTCCTGTATTGCATTAATTTACCATGATGGATTTGTCTTTCTAACTTTTTTCCCCAGTGTTTGAACTCTATGCATTCTCTTGTCTAATGACTACTGGAAAGTACTTACGTAGCTACTAGGTCGCTGAATAAAGGGCAGCAAATGTTCAGATGACTGCCCATCACCATTTTGCTCCTGTGGTATTAAAATCCACAGGATATTTTATCCAACATCATACTGGTTAAGAATACACAGAAGTTAGGGAAATAGCATTGGTTATAAACTGATTAGAGAAGGAAATACCACTGGAAGATGAAAAGTCTCTCTGCAGTGTTTTTAACTTAAAGCTGTTTCTCCACATGTGAGTTTCTGATTATCCTAGGGGGAAAGAAACTCCACACCTCTTTTAAAATTATTGGCTCAATGATTTTACCTAGTGATCACTTTAAGCCAAGATCATCCTTTTTTTTACACTGAATTAATAAATAATTCTGGTAATTCCACAAGCTGTCTCTCTCCATCATCCCCTCACTTTTCTACTAGTTAAAATCCTATGTTGCTGATTGTAGTTTAAGTCATAATACAAGAGACAATAAAGTATGTATGTGTGCAGTGTTTGCTCATATATGCATATCCTAAAAATAGCCCGTAAAATAGAGATGATCAGTTGTCTTGTGCCTCTTATTATGAAGCTGGCAGTCATCAATCACCAAGAATTTTGCCAAGGGTCCAAATGAAATAAACCTTACAGTTATTAAAATTACCTCAGTTTCTAATGTTGGCATTTGTATTGCTCTTCTCAAAGTACTCATAGATTAATTTATAGCTGGGAAGAGACTGAATGGAAATACCTTGAGTTTTTTAAAAAAATCTTTGTTAATGTACTAATAAAAAATACTGGTTTAATAGCTTTGCTGCAGGGTAGTAAAATAACAACCTGTGAAAACACTCAGACTTGTTTTATGATAAATAAAATAAAAAGGTGGAGGCAACTGAGAAATTAATGTACACACATATATACTTAAATGAACAAAAGCACTCAGATAACATTATTTCCTTGAGCTGCTTCCTTAATACCATCCCTCCAGTTCTCCTGGGTTGACTGATTTATTGTCAGAACAATCTTAAAAATAGTTTTGCTTGGGATTCTGGCCAAATTACAATCTGATAAGACCCCTGAATGAACTTGAGAGCTGCCTTGGATCCTGACATGACATCGTGCTGCAGTTCACTTGGCACATTGCTTGCACTGATTTTCAGGAGCAAGTCTAGCAGCTGACATCCATCTACATCTTTGGTAGGGAACATTTTCTAGAAGCAATGGAACTCTTGAGAAATATTCACACTTCATTGGTGGTAGGTTGGTTTTTCATTTTTATCATTAAATAAGGCATTAAAACCAGTATGAGATTTTCACTAACAAGTGTGTTTCTTCTGACAAGAAAACTGTTTCATAGCTTACTTTATCTCGTATATCACCTCTGTGTGAGTGGAATTTCTTTACTAGCTAGAAGAAATGAAACAAACATACTGATTAAAACATACTGTGCAGGTAACAGCACACTAAAATAATGTTGCAAGAACATTAATGCTGTGTGGAGGAAGTGTTATCACACAAGTCATTCTGATGTTAGAGTGTCTGCTACAGAGATGCTGCATACCTACAGAACTGCTAATACTGCCTGAAGCCAAATGGATACTTTAAGTGGCCGTCAGATCAATATATTGAACTGCTCAGTTAGATGACCTCATCAGCCCAGTAGGGACAAAATTATAGTGTCACTGCAGGTGACTATATCTCCTTCAACAATAGGAGCAGAATGTTCTTGTTGTTAAGAGTCTTTGCAAATATTTATAACCCGTAATCCTGTATTACCTGAGTCAGACCTTGCCACTGTGATTAAAACAATTAACATGTATGTTCTTGGATGCTAATATTCAAGTTGTACTCTCGCAATTTTGAAAGGTCCTTTCAGTTCAGTGTGTTTGAGCAATTTCTGCCCTTAGCTGTGCCTCACAGATTTTGGTCAGAAGATGAGTTTGGGGAAATTTCTCAGCATAATTTACCCTTTGCCAAAAATCTACAAAACTTGTCTTGCCTACACCTGCCATGCCCAGCTGCAAGTATTTCTTTTTTATTATACCCTTTTCTTGTTGCACTGAAACTTGGGCCTAATCAGTGGAGGTAGAGTTGCTGGGGCTGTCAGATTTTTGACAACACTTCTCTGATAGTTACAGATTCATCAGATTACTTCAAGTTGTTTAAATTTAAAATGTAAGAATTTCAATGAGTTAGTATTGTTACACCATCTATTAAGATCATGTGCCCCCATCTGTCGCTAGTTAATGTGTTTTAAAGAAAAATCAAAAGACTGAAGGATCAGGAAAAAACACATTTTACTATTGTTTTGTAGATAGCACTGCAAAAGAAAACAATTGAAAATCTTAAAGTTAGTATTTTAGGGAGATGAAAGACAGAAGATGAACTCTGATAATAAACACTTCCATGTGAGAAAAATTGTATAGGAGAATTATATACTGAAATATTTTTAATATACTTTAACATTTTGCTATATGCTCTATTTTGACATACTGTATGCAATACATAACGGTTTTGCATATATACTAAAATAAATAACATATATTTTGTGTATATTTATGTACTTAAATAATTTTTATATTTTTCTATGATACATGAATATATTTTTCTCAGTTTCTAAAATTAAAAGCACCAGGAAGCAATTCTTACTTATTGCATGAATCCTATACAAATTTCAAAAAGTGGAATAGTAAATCATCTATAAATAAATTTGTCATATGAAATGCAGTGCTTTTACAGTTGATTTAAATTATTTGTATTACATATTATCTAATACAAATTGGTATTTGTATCATGTATATTAATTATAAGTATTATAATGATAACAAGAGCATTAGTAAGAGCTGCTAATATTGAGGGTAGCAGAAGCTATCTGCAAGTAGTTGTGTGTACCTTATTCTGGGAAGAAAGTTGTTGAAGATACCTTTTGACTTATTTTCCTATTTCTTACAGATTAAAAATGGGTCTAAATAAACTCTTAAAGAAGAGTGAACCAAAAGTAAAGAACAACTGCACGACGATTTACAAGTCAAAAGACTTGTAAAGCTTAGTGCTTAAGATACATCAGTTTTAGCCTGGATTTCAGATTGGACTCTGCAGGAACAGGTACAGGAGTGTAAACAGGAAACAGAAGTGTCATTATGATAAAGTTTTAAGCCTCCCAGAAGGAGGATCAGCTTGTAGTTCAAGATCGGCTTGGTAGACAGAGATTTATTCCCAGCTCTGCCTTAAACTTGTTACGTAATCTAAAATCTTCTGTGAGGTACAGCTTTTTATCAGTGGAGTTTATTGCATATGAATACTCAACATCAGAGAAACTCAAAACTAGGATTCATCTAAAATACCGGGCTTTGCCTGTTAATTTCCTCATGTGTTAAATGAAGTTTATGGATATCACAGAAATGCAAATCCTGTATTTATTCTTTTTGACTGAACATCAGATTTAACCAAAATGTAGGGGTATGAATTCTGAAAACACTGCTAGCCAAGGTTTGTTTTCCTTCCAGGATTTATTTTCCATATTCTCCATCATTTGATGGGCTACCTTGCCATACCTCTTTTTCCTTCTGACCTAATTTCTTTTAAAGCAGTGAATTTTGCCCGAGATTTCAGATTCTCAGGCCTAAGCTGTAGGAGGGGCTCTGAGCAATCTAAAAATCTTTGTGCCTCTTCACTCTTCATGCACAGCCATCCTTTAAGAACACCTACAGAGGTCCTAAAAAGTTTGAAAAGCATCAAGTTTTATTGTTTCCCTTGTGTGGATGTTTTGCATTTAAGTAGAAAATTTTGTATTTTTTCTGGAGGGATCAGATGTATTGTACAGTTATGCGCGAATGTGTAACATCTAAAACTAGATCTGGCACTTAACCACAAATGTTGGATGCAAACTTTATACTTTTTGTCAACACACTGTAAAATCTACTGCAACTATGGGTATCAAATCATCAGTCCTGAGTCTTTGTACAGAGCGAAAAACTGCCCACATGTTGGAGTAGTCAAGACTGGGCAGGCTGAATGAGAGGGAAGTTCGGCATAAGGTAAGAGTAGCAAGTTGCAACTGGGTCTTGCCTCAGCTGTTTATATAGATCAAATTTGCTCTTTCACATAGAAGTGTCAAAGAGAACTATGAGGAAATAAAAATAATCCAGACTTTGTGGAGAATGGAAGTTTCTGAATGAGCCCAGAGGAGGCCACCAAGTTGATTAGAGGGAGGGAGGAGCTTTCCTAAGAGAAAAGGCTAAGAGAATTAGTATTGTTCAGACTGGAATGGAAAAGGCTTTAGGGCGCCTAATTGCAGCTTTCCAGTAACTGAAGGGAACCTGTAGGAAAGATGGAGAGAGACTATTTACAAGGGCATGGTCAGGACAGGGGGTAATGGCTATAATTTGAAAGACAGTAGCTTTAGATTAGATATTAGAACAAAAATTCTTTACTGTGAGTGTGATGAGGCACTGGAATAGACTGGCTGGAGAACTGGGGGATGCCCCATCACTGAAAGTGTTCAAGCTCAGGTTGGATGGAGCTTTGAGCAATCTGGTCTAGTGTAAGGTGTCCCTGTCCATGGCAGAGGGTTTGGAACTAGATGGTCTTAATGGTGCCTTCCAACCCAGAGCATTCTATAATTCTATGATATCTTGTAATAGATTCTGTTTTCCCTAGGGTATATTATCATGTGCTACCTAGCATATTGTGCTAGTTGAAGCTAACACAATAGATCTAGCAACTTCTCCTGCAATGTTAAAATTCCTTGAGATACAGTTGGGAAAAAAAAAAGAAAAAGTAAGGTGTGATTTCTTCCTTTTTCTTTCTCTGGAGTTCATTGGATAAAAGGTCACTGCTGTGCCTTCCTGTCAGTGGCAAAATCAAATAATCAGTTATCATCAGAAATTCACTGACTTGTCCATAAATAGCAGGCAGGATACCACAATGTTTGTGTCACAGCTGCATGCCACTCAAAAGCCCATTCAATGGAACAGAGCAGGGTTTGTTCTAAGCCTCAGCTGGAGAAGTTCTGTCACTGCAGCGGGAGAGCACTGCTTTGGATTTGGGAAGTTCATCCATGCAGGCGTCTTGATATTATTTTGTAGCCTTCTTCTCTGAAGGCCAAAGCTTCATTAAACCTTGTTAGCTCATTACTAGTGGAGCTCCTCAATGACAAGTCTTGCAAACTGGAGGATTTTTCATTTTACTTTGACAGAAGGTGTATTTTTGTAAATTGAAGTAGACAGCAATAGGATCTTTGAAACAAAAACACACCCAGTATGCGTTGAATGTGTCCCCTGATAAGGGACCCTGAGCTGTCTTCTCCCCTGGTGGGAGACCAGGTAAAAACCAAACATTTTGTTAAAGCATAGATTAATCTTCCTAAGGAGTGAAAATGGCATAGCTAACACAGCTGGTAATTGTCTGTAAAGTATATACGTTCTTGTTCATAATTGTACTTATTTCATACAAACAAAATACGGACCAGAATATTGAAAAAGAAGCCATTATATTTTTCTTATATCTGAAGGTTGTTACTATTTGTGCAATCTATTTAGACACTATCCATAATACTCCCCAAAAACTAAAATAACATATGAGCAAATTGAGTAGTTTCTGCAGATATCAGGGAACTCAGTAATTTATTTTCTCCACCACATCTTGTAATTTCCATGATTAACTTTTCTGCACTTTTCTGAAGGATGTGAAATAAAGGTGTAAGTGAGAAAATTTACTACAGTTTGCCAAATTTTATATTTGGTACTTTAGTTGGGATTTATTTTCCAACTGTACTGAAAACACATTTATCTTCCATTTTGATGACTAACACAAAAAAAGAAAAGAAAGTCAGTATGAAAGAAAATGTAGCTCTAATGTCATGATATATACGGGTTACTTTCTCAAGATCTCATTTCTCAAATATCAAGATGGGCATGTGTAACTTAGATCATGATGTTTTTCTAACTTAACTTAAATAAGCAATTAATAGGTTTTCTGAACTATTCATGGCTCTTGTTTCCAGATAATTAATTGTCACACATAGTTCAGATTCCTTTCATGCAAAATGTGTATGCTTAACCAGGAGTGCCTTAGGATATTTTCAAGATGAATACAAGCTTTTCATGCTTACATTTATCATTGATAAGTAAGTTACGGAGGCTCATGCTGTGAATGAGAGAATTAGATATGTCTGTATAGGATCAGATAATACTTATAATTGTAACTAACGATAAAATAGCCTGACAACAATTATTCATGCAGTACAAATATCCATAAGGCTAGATACTTTCAACAATATTTAACTGGAAATTCTCGGCAGGAACTGTCCTTAAGGGAAAAAGAAGCAAAACAACACCAAATCTTTCAAATAATTTTCTCTTAGTAACATACAGGTTTTGAGTGGTGCTTGAGGGAAACAGAGACAATAATGAAGTTACAGATTTCATTATTGTGACTGTTTGTCTCTTTAAGAAAAGAAAATAAAAAATAGTTGAGTCCTCTTGCCTTGGGTCCTGAACCTCTCACTGACAGATGAGAAAGCTGAGGTTACTCAAAAATATGAATCATTTAAGTGTAGGTGAAGCAGAAATAAGAAAATAGTTTCATATAATCCTGTCACCGAAACATTTTTTAGTTTGTTCTGTAGTTTCCAGCGGGTGCAATTTGCCACTTCAGTTCTAAGCTGGTATAATTGAAATGGATAGAATCATACTAGTAAAAATAGCAATGACTGTATTGTCAATTATATGCAGTCTTCTTAAAATTTCTTCAACTGTGAAAGTAATCTTTGAGAAAACTGTGTTGTCTATTTCATTTGAAAAGGTGCTTGACAAAAAAGAAAACACTTACTGACATTAAACCAGGATTTCTCTCTTCAGGGCCTGTTGAAAAAAAGTGAGAGAGGCTTTTCATTACTGTATGTCTCATGCAAAAATATGCCAAGTAAGTTGGGTAGTGCTGGTGATTTGGCAGCTGTATGCTACCTGATACCCACTGTACCTGAATGTTAGGATGGACATTTGAAATTCAAATTCAATTTTTGAGTGGATGTTAATGAATGTCAAGAATATGGATTTTATATATCATTAATGCATCTTTAAAAGTTATTGAAGATAAAAAGTACTGGAAAACTGAAACAATTTTTAGAAGACAACATAGATCACATGCATTTTCCTGCTGAAACAGAAGACAAAACATACAATTATTCGGTATTCAACCATAAGATGCACACAGCTGGTTGCCTTGTTTTGATAATTTTTTACATTCTTTTGCTATTTCAATTAATTTATGTGAACTTTCATGTTCAGCATCAGAAATAAACAACTAAACTGGGTAAAATTAAATGGACTATTGCAGCACACTTGGGTGAACTTTCAAATTCCTTTACAGCTGTGGTTCTAAAGCCTTTGCACCCAAAACCTCAAAGATAGGGCACTAGATCAGATGGCACTGGTAGTCCCTGATACTTTGATAGACAGCTGTAGGAAATCAGTCCTACAGCCATGAGATAGGCCATGAGGTGTGTGGCTGAGAGACCACCATTGGCATAATGTCATTCTAAAGAGGTGATAGGCTATCGGGTGGAGGCTGGATGACCTTTATCACTGCTATCAACCAGGGAGAAAAGGGAATGATGGTGAGGTGTGATGGTCCTGCTCAGTCCTTACGCAAGACCCACAGTCCGTAAATCGGTTACTCTTTATACACCTCTTTTACACACAAATTGGCTTTCCCCACCCCCTTTATGATGGCAGTGACAGAATACTGGACTAAAGTCACATCTCCACTTCTCCCAAAAGTATAAATTGGCATCTAAAATTCTCAGTGGTAAAGAATGAGAATACAGCTACCTTAGAGACAAATTAATGGATTTACTTCTCTCTCCACCGCAAAGCAGGGGTGACTCTTTGGTAAGATTTGTACCTCCGACCATGTTGAAGTATACCTGGGAACACCTGTACATAGCACTATACATTAATGTTTTGCAGGTCCAGGGAATTTATTACCAGCAATATAAAAGAATCTATAATCTGTTGCTCCAATAAACTACACTGCTGGTAAATTTGTGTTTGTGAAAGTTCTTACTGAACTCAACCAGACATAGTGTTGAAATGGTTAACTGCAGTATTGGTGAATTTATGATTGTGAATGAGACCAATCTAATGATGTAACCCACATTATTGTTGCACCTGGGAACACAACCAGAATTACAGCGCCGAATTGGTTACAATCAGGAATTAAGCCTAGTCACATCCAGCCCCTTTGATTTCTGAGGACCAGCTGGAAAGCAAGGTCTTGGAGGGTTTATTCTGCCAAACTGTGGTACTCTTAACACAACAGTAGCCATACAGAATACTGTACTGAATCTTACATCCCAGATTCTAAAGTAAGGAGAACTGTGATTTTCACTGTCAACTTTCATACACAGTCTGTAGTCAGCTCCATGTTGCCAGTCATGGCAGGATCGAAATTACATGACTGCAGTACACTGGGCTGCTTTTCCAAAACAACATTCCTGTTTACCTTCAACTGCCTTTGAGACCATGCATTTCTGATAGGATATATTTTCTAGATGTTCCTTAGTGAGAGTATCAGCATATTCTACTTTATTCTTGATCTAGGACTATTGAGTAATGATCATTGAACATGACGCCTGATGAAAATGCATCTCTACACAGCAGCAGCTCATTAAGAGAATACATGTGCATGTAATGCTTTTGCATCTATGTGTGGTTAATTGTAGTGGGTTTGCTTGCATTTCTTACCTTCTGTGGTAAGGAGGAGGAATACAAAGCAGGCTCTAAACTTAAAGAATATAAAGAAGTTTATTAACAGAACTATGAGAAAAAAGAATATTAAGGGTCAGAATAAACCTTCAGAACATTTCTCTTCCCCTCATCCTCCCCGTCCTCCCACTTAACAACAAAAAGACACAAACTTAAGATTATTTCAGTCAGTTTACCACCTCTATAATAGTCTTTCATCAGTTCTCTTAGGGAGAGGAGTCTCTTTTGCCCATGCTATGGGGCTTTTCCACAAGAAACAATCTTCTCGTGACTCCAAAGTCACAGCACAACAGCCGCTCAGGGTGGTTTTCTGTTGGCATGTGTGAGTTCCTTCCCTCAACTTACAGCTTTCCCCACAACCGTTTTCGAGGGTTCAATCTTAGCTAATGGGGTACAATTTTAAGGATGAGCTATTCAAGAGCAGAGGTTCTCTTCATCCATCTCTGGGACCATCTTCATCTCGAGGAACAGAAGTCTTCTTCTTCCCTGGGAGCAGGGGTCTTCACTTCATCACTACCTCTCTCTGTTCAGGCTTCTCACNCCTTTCCCTTTCCTCTGACCTGGGAGAGGATTGATGTTTGCAGGATTCATTTCTTCTGAGGAACTTACAGCACTGAAGGGGTTGCTCTTATCCGGGTCCTGGGCTTTGCAGCTGGTTGGTCCCATGATCAGTGCTGGGCAGCAGCTGGAGTCGGTCTCTGGTGTAAAGTTTCAGCTCGTTTTGCCTCACCAGGGAAAAGGGGGGCCATACCGCCCCGCACGCAGCCGCAGGCCATGGCCCGGCCCCCGCCGAGCCAGGACAGAGCAGGGCCGACAGTCCCCAGCCCCGCTGGGCCTCCGCGGTCAGGCCCGGTCAGGCCCAGCCAGGCCCAACCCGGCCCCCGCCAGGCTGAGCGGGCAGCCCTGTGTCCTGTCCAAAGGGCCGGAAGTAAGAGAGCGTTCCCCCATCTCCACGGGGTTTAAATATGTAAATTTTGAGGAGTGCTATTGGTCTAAATCACTGTCCATCAAGTTCAGGTTCAATCCACCACATTAATATAATTCTAATTGTTACAATGTTACTGGTATACTGTAAGATTTCTTCAATTAGCTAGATTTTCTTCAGATGACAGCTACATCTTCCCTTTAACCTTCTTTTGAAAGCCAGCAAACATGACAGGACAGTAAAAAAGACTTATTTTATGGGGCATACCATTTAAGAAATATGGAGACCTCCATGTTCTAATCATAGATACTTTACTTGGCAAGAAATATTTGTAATTAGCACAGTCTTGGCATAAGTATGAACAGCAATGTTAACCTATGTGCCATCTAAAAGAAGTATGAGTCATTATCCATGAGTTTAAATTCCCTTTATGATGCTCCTAGTAGATAAGAAAGAAAATACCTAGAGTCAGTTGTGTGAAATCAGGGATTTTTTAGCATTGTGTTGTTCAGAATGGAGAAGACAAGGCTTCAGAGAGAATTCATTGCGTCTTTCTAGTATCTAAACGGGACTTATAAAAAGGAGGGAAAGGGACTTTTTATACTGGGAGAGAATGACAAAAAAAAGGTGACAGTTTTAAATTGAAAAAGGGCGGGTTTAGAATAGATGTAAGAAATTCTTTACTGTGAGGGTGCTGAGGCATTGGAACAGGCTGTGCAGAGAAGTTGTGGATGTCCCATTCGTGGAAGTGTTCAAGGCCAGGTTGGATGAAGCTCTGAGCAACCTGGTCTAGTGGAAGGTGTCCCTGCCCTTGACAAGGGTGTTGATATTGACACGATCTTTAGGGTCCCTTCCAATCCAAATCATTCTATGATTTTATGACTTAGTTTTTGCCACTAGAAGTGTGATAGTTGAAAATGGAGAAAGAATAGAAGTGTATATGTGTAAAAGTAATAGTGATTGCCTGGATATTAATGACTGTACAGCATAATTTTGTACTGCAGATTGCATACACACTTTGAACTCCAAGCAGAAAATTGTACACTAATCTTCAAAACTGTATTCTCCCGCCTAGAGGAAGCGTATGTTTCATACATGTGTATATATTTTGCCATTTAAAACATACAGCTAATTTCAGTGCTCTTGCACTTTCTCTGTCAGATTCTCTACTGAATAACATATTCCTGTCTGGGAGGAGATGCATGACCACACTGGAAATATGTTTCTATATACATTTATAAGTATGGCTCATATTATGCAATATAAAGACAAGGAAAATGAATGTGTTCATAAGTTAACTTCTCTTTCTTCCTAAGACTTCTAGTCTTCTCTGACCTGATGTGCCTCTATTAGAGAAATAAGCTAGAGCTGACTTGTTAAACTGATGCCTCAATATCACAGCCTTCAAACCCACTGTCTTTTTCTTCTAATAAAAGTCTAGTGAGCTACTTTGAGTTATTTTTGTTCTCCTATCCCATCACAGTGCTCTTGAAATCAGGAATGAAAGAGATATTTTACTTTTTGCCTCTTTACAATAAAACAAAAATGTTATCTCCCATTTCTTCAGGGACAAGACAGTGCAATCTCTGTTTTGCGGAAAAAAAAAAAGGAGCAAATGCAAGGTTAGTGTTCTAAGAGATGCGTAATAAAGATAAAGGTGTGCAAAGAATTTTTCAGAAGGTACCTACTGAAAGAAAGACATTGCTAGGTATATGTGCTGAAACTTGTTGCAGAAAGAGAATTGGCCCAGTGATGTGAATCCCAGCTATGCATATTCCTGGTATTGCTTTCATATATGATGCTTGATAAGCGCATTAGGTCAAGGACATGGAGTACGCCTATTTTCTGTATTCTAAGTTCTTAAAATTAGGTCTGTTCAAATGAGTTAGCTGAAAATAGAATCAGTAGAAATATGCTTATAGTCACTGTCGAGTTTTTAGCTGATCCTGTACCTGGAGTTCAAAAACACTGCTGGATACACAGAATACTTGCCCGAAGACGGTGTACACCATAAACACACATAAACTTCATGATGTTTCTATGAAAATATTGGACAGTTGGGATCTACCATACTGCAGGTGAATGAGTGTCCAGTATGGAGCCAAGGAAGTTGTGCTGCAGAGTACTTCTGTAAATTTAAAATGTAGCTGTAAGACAAAAAGTTATAGGAACATTTTGGTCTATATGATAGTTTAAGAATGATATAATGCTTAAAATAATTTTTAGAGGATGTAAAAACCCCATATAAATGCTATACAATATTATCGGAGTGTGCCAAGAGCTCATTGACAATAATCTAGGTAAGTCTTTTCCTAAAATATCTGCATATAATCTCTCATAGCTTTTCTTTATTTTGAATGCATCACATACATTGTTTGACCTATGCACTTAGTTCTGAGAAGTCCCTCTTTTTTTTTTGCCCACACAAGATTTGTTAACTGTATTTGCTAGGTGAGTACAGGAAGATTCTTAGATATGTTCTTTGAGTCATGTTTTAGGATAGAAATATAAAAGAAATCACAGCACCAAATTTGCATCCCTCTCTCTTTTAAATTCTTAAGTTGAAGAGACATTCTAAAATGGATAAGAAATTTAAGACCTATTGGCATGTATTCTGCAATGGAGGAAAATATATTTGAACTCACTAGAATATTTTCCACTCTAAACAGAATGGAGACAAGCATTTTTTTGGAGACAAAGAGTTAATTGCATACTGAAGGTCAGATTTGTGTCAAAATATCTATAGGAATTGTACACGGTTTTCAGGGTCACATATGTATTCCTATTTAAAACCACCTTGAAGAACATGGAGAGAAGAGACAAAATAAGATAATTAGACTGCAAAACCCCTGTCAACATCTTTGAAGCAGAACCTGGGTAAGATGAAATGTACAAGTTATTACTTTCATTTTGAGTGGTGGTGAAGGGGTACTTGCTGTCTCTTCAATATTTTAATACAAAGAGAAGTAGTATGAAACTGCTTCCTTTCTTGCAGAGGTTTCTGTGTGACAGAAGTAGTTTTTGAGGAGCTCTTACAGAACCACAGTAGAAATGGTATTAAAATTGTATGGAAGCCAGAAATCTGGTCAGATGCACTGCTGAAGAACCATAGAAATTTATTTCTGGATGACACACATCACTTATCAGTCACCTTTTTAGAATTATATTCATTCTCTGGGATTGAATGTCTAGCCTGCATACTGAACTCTGCATACTGCATCTGAGACTGCTTGCAAGTGAACCAGACATAGCTTTGCTCAGAGATTTCTTGTAACGTGGGTAAAACTTTATCTTCCCACAGTATTTGAACAGATTTTTTTAAAACGAAAACTCTCTGGTTTTGACCATGTTACAAATAGAGATAATATTCTTAAAAATCCAGTATACTGAGTAGTAATAAGTTACCTGATCATTGTAGGCAGGGGGACTTTTTATTCATATTTTCCATTTTGAGTAAAAGAATGGATTTGGAGTTAACTTGTATACTATTCCATTGTATCATTAGTATGATTCCTCATGCAGATCTTTGCTGGAAATGTTTTTTGGAACCACGTAAATATGTATGTACTGATCACCTCTTTCCTCTACCAAAATTAGGTAAGTTAATTAGTGAATTTGGCAATAACTTCTTCAATTAAGAGGAAATAGATATATAATAAACATGCTATGAGCACATTTGAAAAACACCTTCAAGTCTAAGTTCTTCTATAGTTGGAAATTTTGAAGTTTGTCAGAAAATAATATCAGGGTGACTAAATTAGTATTTTTTTGATCCTTTTATAATATGATGTTTCTATTATTATAAAAGGGAAATTGAATTGAACTTACCTTATTTGAAGGTAACTTGCACAACAAACTGGTTAGTTTCTGATCTTGTTTCAAAACATACACGCTTTTAATTTTTTTCCAGAATTTTTCAAAAGGTTGAAAGGTCCCACTCCCCTCCCCTCCCCCTCCTCCCCTTTCCCTACTCCTCCTCTTCCCCCTCTTCTTAAAAATATTGTCACAGAGGTGCTACCACTGCCACTGATGGCTCAGTTCTGGCCATCAGTCTTGAAGTTGGCTGATACTGGCTCTGTCAGACATGGGTGCAGCTTCTGGTATCTTCTCAAGCATACATCAGTGTAGTCTCCCTGCTACCAAAGATTTGCCATGTAAACCAAATGCAAGGATGACAAACAGGAACCTGGGTAGAAGCACAGTTCTACAAAACAGTGAGAGGACAAGAAAAGAGGGTGTTGCTTTTTCTCAGAGAAACTCCCTATGATTTGGTATTTGGCTTGGTCTAATTTTTTAGACGTTATTAAATCACTAAAGGGCAAAATTACTTTTTAATAAAAAGGATTTTCCTACATATATTAGAACATATCTAAAGCAAGTGTTATTTCTGATGTAAATAATATAGCAATAAATTAATAAGAATAAAATCCATTCTTTCTCGATTTTCTTTAGGCCCTTCAAAGTATCTCAGACAATTTTTAATTGCTACAAACTATAGCTTGAAAAACTTTTTCCACAGAAACACATCATTCTAACTGTCTTTATCTCTGAAAGCAATCTCAAAGGCAGATATATAAGAGATTTTGAACCAACTGCTATCTTAACAAGTGCATCAAACAGACTTACTGTTTCCCTCTGTGCTTATAATTTAAAATTTGATTTTAAATTTCTTCATGAAATAAGACTGCAATCACATGCTGTGCACCTTAGACAAAACTGCATTCAGAGTGAAGAAATCAAATAAGCTACGTAGCTTCTTTAGAAAGAAAACAGATAAAGGATGGAAGAAGAAGAACTGCTACAGTTTCCAAATCAAAGCAAAAATCAAGTGAGTAGCTACATTATTTCACTTCCACCATTAATGAGATATTAAGAGCTTCAAACCATCAGCATAACTTGGGATGAGACAGTTTCGATCACAATCTTTTCGGGCCAAAAATTCTTCTGCCTTTTCCGAACCAGTCTTTTACACCTCTTTTACCTGAAAACTAGGTCTCCTGAGTGCAGCTGTTACCTGAGGCTGATAAAAAAAAGTGCAAAAGCCAAGCACCACCAGAGCAAGGAAGATTCATAAGAATAATTTATCTATGTTCCAACAATTCCAAATCAAGAATTTATTGCATTGGTACTCGTTACTCCCTGCTTAATAGGTACTTGGATTTAAGACGACATATTCACATCAGTATGACTTAGCTTCTTCCCCAGTCAAATCAGGAACGCATCTATACTTCTGGAATACATACCAATTCACTTGGGGAAAGGTGCAATTCTGAAATGAGTTTCTTATTTAGGCCATTAAAAAACCTTCTGCTTCAGTAATTAGTCTTAATTATACTCCAAGCGGACCCCAAAACTATTTTAAATAGTATTTGTTTGCATAAAATAATTACGTGAACAGGGCTGGTATCCAGGCAATATCTTCCAAAGCTTGATTATCCTTACAGTGATTTTTTCCCCATTACATCTAGTTGGAAACTCTTCTGTTTCAACTTATGACCATAGGCATTCATCCTCCCATTCTATGTCTCAGTAAAAAATGATCTCCAGCTTTTTACTAACTTCATCATAAGCATAGGAAGACAGCTTTTAGGTGCCTATAAGCATTTCCTTCTGTGGGACATTCACACGTCCATTCCTCTCAGGTTCTGTCCAGAGGGCACATACTACAACCTTAGACAATACCTGTTGCCCTTCACTGAACTTAACCCAGTTTGTCAATATCTTTCTTGTATGTGGGATGGGGGAAGAGGTCCCACTGTATTCCACATAAGACTAGTGAGTGTTGAATAAAGGAAAGTTCACCAGGTTCACCAGGTCATTTCAAGCAGACCTGCTTCCTAGCTAGCCAGTTCTCAGTCTCTGCCATTGCATGGGATTAGTCTGTTCCACACACAAGACTTTGCATTTGTCTTTGTTGAAATCAGTGAGTTTCTTGGTGACCTGTCCTCATCCCTTGGCAGTAGCTCTGCCTTTCAGATCTGTTCAATCTTAGTTTGGTGTCATTTGCACACTTCAAAAGGGTTTGTTACAACTCCTCCTGTGAGTCAGTCATGAATATGTCAGACAGAACCCTAAGGTTTTACAATTGTAACTAGCCTTCAGCTACATACAGTCACTTAAAATCTATCGCCTGAGACTTACAACTCACCAAGTTTTTCACTAATCTAGCAGACCATTCCACTGGGGATAATGTCCGTTCTTGAATAATATGCTGTGAGAGATGGTGTGCTAAAGTCAAAATAAATTGCATCTGAATCTCCACAGAAGTCAATTATGTTGTACAAATATGCTGTACACTTGGTACATATATGTTGACTATTGCATACGTCATAGAATCATAGAATTTCTTGTGTTGGAAGGCACCCATAAGGATCATTAACTTCAATTCTCTCCTCCTTGCAGAAGGATGACTACACAAACTTTTATACTGTAAAGGTTTCACTTCGATTTTAAATATTTTCAAATTTTTAATTGCTAAAATACATAAGAATAATAGTATTTTGTTAAGAATTGTACAGAAGAAAATGCGAAAGATGCTGCATAATGTATCTGCTGAATCTCCTACGAGCCAAAGCTTTGGATTTCAGTTTGTCACTGGATTCCAAAAGTCTTTTGCTTCATTTAGTTTTGTTGCTAAGAAAGGTGATCTTCCTTTATAAAGGTGATTCAAAATCATTTTTCTGTGGCCTGCTCTGATTTTGGCCTTGACAGTACATGGACTTACACTTAAAATAAGACTAGCTTCTCACCAAGTCATTTTCTCTTCAAATCTTCCTTTATAGTACGATGGAAGACTAGAGGTCAAAATCCTCTTTACCATCTCTGTAATCACCTGCTCCAATATTTTCCAAAGGTGGAAAGCAGAATGACTTGCAAATGCACATGTTGCAAATCCAAGTCCAACTGCTGTCATGGTTATGGTCAGCTGTCAGTCCAGCATGGCTGGGACCCAGATGGCTCCCACAGGGACACTGGTATACTTGACATAGTGTAGGCCCTCAGAGGAGGAGGCTGTGACTCCTTCCATGATGAAAGGGAGAAGGGGATATGTAGTTGGTATGTTATCCAGTTTCAGAATTATTTCAGTCAGCACACTCAGCACCCCATTCCTCCAAATTTGTATCATCTGGTCATACCAACTTGAGTTTTCTCAAGGGTGTCCTGACTCAGTTTTCTTCTACTGGTGTTTTCTCCTTCTGCCCTGTGCACATGCTTGAGACATCCTTTAGCTCTTGTAAAATGTAATTTATTTATTTATTTACTTCTAAAGAAATATATTTCAGGGTTTTTTTGTGGGGGGCTTTTTTTGGTTGGTTGATTTGGTTGGTTTTGGGGTTTTTTGTTGTGGATGCTGTTGATTTTTGTTCGTGAAACACATTATTATCAAGGATTTTTATTTTGCTTTGCTTTGTTCCTTTGAGTTATTTTAATCAATTTCTACTCTCAGAGGAGAAAGTACTGACTTTGTTGAACAGATTACATGGGACTATGACCTGGCTCATGTTTTCATTTTCCTAGTAACAGTGAATTGATAAAGCCACCTATTAGAATAAAACACACTGTTTAGGCAGCTCTTGATTTTCAACAAAACATCTTTAGAAAAGTAAACATGCATGCTTTCATTACCGTGGTTGTAAGCTTTCAGTTTGAAGCTGTAATGAGAACCAATGTTTATAAGGTTCTTTTGTCCAGCATGGAAGAAAACCTAAACTCTCTGTCTATAAGAAAATTCAAGAACCACTCTGTTCCTTTTCCCCCAACTATTTTATTTATCATTTGATAAAAGATTTCTCAGATTTTACATTTTCTATGAAGTGTCACAGAGTAGCTCAAGGGAAGTAATTCTCCCTCACTTGCTCTCATGAGACCCCGTCTGCAGTTCTCTGTTCAGGTCTGGGGTCCTCAGCACAGGAAAGACATATACCTGTTTGAGCTGGTCCAGAGGAGAGCCAAAAAAATATTAGAGGGGTGGAATATCTCTCCTTTGAGGAAAGGCTGAGAGAGCTGGTTGTTCAGTCTGGAGAAGAGAAGGCTCCAGGGAGACCTCCTCGTCTCAATATGACTCTCCTTGTTTCAATAAACAAGGAGACTCTCCTTGTTTCAATACTTTTAATGGGGCTTATAAGAAAAATGGCCACAGACTTTTTAGTAGCGGCTACTGTGATAGGACAAAAGTCAATGGTTTTAAATTAAAACAAAGTATATTCAGATTAAATACAAGGAAAAAAAAAATTATTATGGGGTGTTGAAACTCTGGAACTGGTTGCCCAGGTAGGCAGTAGATATCCCATCCCTGTAAACACTCAAGGTCAGGTTGGACAGGGCTCTGAACAACCTGATCTTGTTGAAGACGTCCCTGCCCATAGCAGGGTATTTGGACTAGATGACCTTTAAAGGTCCTTTCCAACCCAAACTATTCTGATTCTATGACTCCTTCTCCTTTAGGAATCTATTGTTCTGATGTACTTCTGTATATATTTTGGGTCATACCAACAAGCCACTGATGCCTTTTTAGAAGACACATCGCTCTAAGGGAAAAATCCTATCCTCAAGGAGACACAAATGAAAAGGACAGTATGTAATCTGTGGGCTAATTATATGGTTTCAAACAGATCTTTCTCCTAGAATTAAGTTTCACAGTTTAAGGATAGACTGTCCACATTGATCTCTGGATATTTTTTTTTGCTTTAATTGCATACTTATTCAGGATACAAATTCTCCTTTTAAAGACAGAGGAACCAATGCACTGAATGACCATTAAAGTAACACTAGCTATATTGGCTCTGTACCACATATCAGTACAATGCTTTTTCTGAGTCTCTGCTTAATCATGTAGCAGAGACTGCTGTATCTCTTTCAGAGAATACGGTAACATAGTGATTTATCTTATTTCTTCCTTTCTTCCTTTCTAGTTCTCCAAGAACACATGCTAATATTGTGGTTTGCTACTGACCAAAAAAGGCCTCCCTTTTCTTTCAGATGCTCTCAAGTTGCATTGATGGAGGCATTAGAGTGGGTATCAAAGGCAGGAGATTTTACAAAGTTATCTTGCCGTAGGTGAAAAATCTTGCAACTGCTTTATTCATGAATTCTCAAGACCATAAGTTTAAAAACTAG
Organism: Rhagologus leucostigma; assembly: GCA_013397725.1. Lineage (NCBI taxonomy): Eukaryota > Metazoa > Chordata > Aves > Passeriformes > Rhagologus > Rhagologus leucostigma. The sequence goes on along the minus strand of VZTD01001251.1, from coordinate 564,697 downwards.
AACAGCAGCAAAAAGAGACTATCTTGAAAAAGAGGAAGACTGAGCAAAGGTAAGACCCACTCATCACCACTGTTTATGATCAAAATACACTAAATGTTTTCGTTGAATTTTAATAGACTGAATTTTAAGAGATTGAAGTCACTGCTTTTGTGAATAATTTATTTGAGAGGTTGTCAGTCTGCTTAGCAAAAATGCTTTTCTCTTTATAAGTTCAGGAAAAAACATTTTCAGAAGCCCTCTGTGCTAATTCTTGAGACTGTTATGGTCACTGGAAAAACAGATTATTGGTAAGGAAGGATCATATAGGAACAAATTGGCAATGTTTTTATTGTAATATTAGCCTTTGACACAAGATTCAGAAAAATAAAGTATCTGTGAGTAGCAATTGAGAAAAAAAAAAGAAATGAAACATTAACCCAAAAGTTGCTGTAAAATCTGTCCCTGAGGACAATCTCTTTTGTTCTGCAAGTGTAGTAGGAAAACTGAATGAAGAAGACTATATCCATAAACTAGGGACTGGTTCTAAATTATTTTCTTGACTGACAAAGTTTTCACACGTCATTATATTAAAAATGTGTTACTACAAAAGGAAAATAAGTAAAAATCTACAAAATACATTTCTAAAAAAATTAAAGAATCTTTGAAATGTAGTACTTTAAAGGAATTGTTGTTCAAAATTATTTTACTTTAAAAATACTTCAAATACAAGACTGACAATTTTGAAAATATCAAAAGAAATGTGAACAATTGTGTCTTTTTCCAGCTGTTTCAGAATATCTTTTGATTTATCATAACATTATATTCTCACTAGCCATTTCAATAGTAATGAACCAACACATTTCTCATTTTAAAAGAAAACTAAAACCTAACTGATAATTGTTATTTTGTGTTCTAAAAGGACTTTCAGAGCATCAAGAAATAGATTAAAAGAATCTGTGTTTCAGAACATTTAACAAAACACATTTTTAAATTTCAGGGAATAAAGTGTGAAAATAAGAAAAATTAATTTTTTTTCTTACATAAAGCAATCATGGTATTTCTCTACTGTGTCCTTCTTGGTGTACTTAATTTTATCACCTGTAGCTGGCTCAAAGTCTTACACCTAACTTTCAGATATAGAAAAGGTAGTGAAGCTGTAGATGTTCCTTGTCTATTGTTAGTTTTTCAACTAGATTTTCCCACTGGCTTTTAGCTTACTATGGGAATTGATGAGTTAATTCCCAATTAGTTAATCTGTTTATGTTCTTTTCTCAGACTGAGTAAAAGAATTTTTGGTGAGTAAAAGAATTTTTGGTCACAACTTCCATTGCATTTAAGCACTTGTCTGTAGAAAATGGCTTGAGCCATAGCAGAAAACTACAAACACACACCTTCCTTCATGTCCAATAAGTTCTCTACACTCTGTTATTTCTCTCTTTTTTTTGAGAGTTTTAGAGGCAAACATACACACCTTACACCAAAAGATTTGAATGTTCCAAGTTAGGTACAGAAGAGTAGCAAAGAACTCTTAATCTCCTGAAGATCTCAAAAAGAAAGCCCATTGCTTTCTCATCAGTATTTTCACGCTAACACCTTTTTACTTGGAATATCTAAGCTGATTACAAGTTTCATATACCTTTACTTCTTGCCCTCCGGCCTTCAGGTTTACCCTCAGTCGCAGACGCCGGCTCTCTGAGGGCCTGAGAACCTGCCACGAGGTAAAGAGGTCTCAAGGGCGAGGTGGGGGTGTCTCACACTGAGGTGGAGCCGCTCCGGATGAGATGCCTGCAAGGCGCGCAGGAAAGAAGGCGAAGGAGGCAAAGGGCTGCAGGAGGGGGTCTCCCCGTGTTCTCCTTTATTGAGGGGTTAGGTAAGGGAATCCGGGAGGGAGACGTTCGAGGGGAGAGCTCCGAGGGTTCCAGGCTATGCAGAGGGTTTTTACGGGAAGCCCGAACTGGGAGGGGTCAGGGGAAACAGCCAATGGGATAGGGGGCAAGGGGAGGGTACAGGGATCCAGGGTCCAATAAATTTAACTGAAGGGAGGGTACAATAACCAGTAACCAATAACACATCGAACACAAAAGAACTTTCGAGAAGGTGGGGCAGGTCCTAGACCGGGGTGCCGCCCTTGGGATCCTCCTCAAAGGAGGAGCTTTCCACCTCCAAGGTGGAGCCTGCCTGACTGGCAGCAGCAATAATTGGCAAAGGACCTCCCACATTTACTTAACAGTGAAGCTGTCCTCAGAGAACTCTAAACCGAGCCATTCATTTCCAATACTAACACATCTTCCTTTAGTTTTGTCTATTCCTCTCTTTGAGGCTGCATTGCAAAACAGATCACTGATGTGAGCAAAGTAAAAACTGCTCTTGGGAAAAAAAGGGATTGATTTACAGGCTTGCTGCTCCTTTGCTCTTGAAGCACTGATGTCCCTCTACTGCCCTATCTCCTGCAAGGTTCTTTACATGAGTTCCCTTAAATAAGACTGCTGCTTGTCTGACTAAAAGAAACTAATACACTGCGTGATGTTACAGATAGTGAAGGTGCCAGGTAAGGGAAAACCAGGAGGAAGAGTGTAATTTTTTTATCAGCCTAAAAACCAACAAGCTGATTCAGCTGTATGATACACCAGAAGAAGAACCTTGGTAAGACTTTAGATGCATCATTTTGGGAATACTGGTTTGTATTTTATCACAATCTAGAACAGCAAGCACAAACCTTTCTTCTTGCTATATCTAGACCTTTCACTTTAGTAGTAAGACCTCCTTACCAAGACCCTGTATGTTAAGGAATAAAGAGCAGGGTGATCTCCTCAAGACAGCTGCCTTTGCATTCCAAAGCAGTCTTCTGCACACACTCTTCATCTACTTTTAAGTATCTTCTAGGAGATAAAATGTTATGGTTACATAAATGGAATTTTAGAGTTTAATGCCTTTTTTTTCACACAATCTGTTTATATGCTTGGACAGAAAGCTTGCCTACCAGTCACATTCAGCTTTCATCTGTCAACGAAAATGTTTCAAGATAATCAAGGGACAGAATTCAAATGTCCAGATGAAATTCCTGCAGCACCTTCTGGACACAGGAAGGCATTTAGGCTTCCTCTTTACCAAGACAATTCTTATTTTATATAAATGCCTTTTTTTTACTGTATTTCTTTCAAATCTTCACTGTAGTTGTCTTAATTGGTAGGGAAAAATCATAATTTGTTTCAAGCTCATTTGAAGCTGGTAAACTAGCCTTGAAATATTTCTGTAAGTTAGAAAGACAATCTGACAAAAATGGACAATTTAAAGTGACTAAGCAACTGAGGTTTCAATAACAAGAAAACCACTTGGATAATCAATAGTAGTTCATGGTCAGTCTGACGCAGGGTTGTTTTGCCTTTTTCCTATTGATTTTTTTTACTATTAGTGTTAGTTAAAAGCAGTAATTTCACTATGCTTCAACTTCAATTGAGAAGACGTCCAGATGTCCACAAGAATTGAAGGAAGCTGACATTTCTATATTGTTACATGTGAATCATCTAGCGTACTACCAAGACGATGTGTCTGCACACAAACAAAGCAGCCACGAATAAAACATAGGTGAGTATACTTGCATGCAGTGCAATCTGTTTGTGCGTATATTAGTTAACCAAATTCTGCCATGACACTCTTCAGACTATTGTTTTGGTTTTAAGGCCCTCTTGGGAACCCCCTCTTTGAAATAAAACGCAAAAGTATAACTCATGACAAGAGTCAATTGTCTTATTTTAAATTTTTCTTTCATGTGTAAACAAACAGAGAAAAAAAGCAGAAGAAATACAGATCTTAAAAACAATCATATAGTATTTTACTTGTTTCTCAAGTGTTCACTTGAATTTATAATATACACTGCACTTTACTGTTTTTATGATCAAAATTATAACCTAGAAAACACACTGTATTAAAAATTGTGGTTTTGTCAAAGAAAGTCATTTCCATTTTAACTGTTTGAAGTGGGAAACAGGCAAAAAAATCTTCTAAACATATTTCTGAAATGAATGCCACAAATAAAATGCATGTAGCAGTGGGGGAAGAAAAGATGAGGAAAGGTGGAGCAACTAATTTAAAGGCCACCAGCAGTTTTTTAGATGTTAATAAAACCATGACAAGAACGTCAGATACTGTAATTATGAAAAAGGCAAATACTTCAATGCTGCAAAGATTATCCCTTAAAAAATCGACACCTGATATTAATTACTTAAGGTTTGGAATATTTAGAGGGTGTAGAGGGTCATTACCCTATATGAAAAAGTGAAGTTTATCTAGTTTACATTTAGTATGGAGATTATTTATTTTCATTTATTTTAATACGATTTGTGTCTAATTTGTTTATCAGTAAATTCTATATAAATGTCTAAGAAAAAAGGGCTTAAATCTGTATACACAGTTTACATAACATTTTGATTCTTCCTTTGGCTTGCTAATACTTAAGATCATAGACAAACACCACTATGGATGCTGAAAAAGCTTCAGCAGAGAATTTCTTTAGCTCTCTGCAGCACTTTTGTGGAAGTTCTGTCTTTCCCATGCAAGTAACTCAAAACAATGTTACCATATTATAAACTTCTTGCAGCTGCAGATTGTTTTGCAGAATTGTTATAGTTCTAACTAGGAAAACATCCAGAGATGGGTGTCTTAGAACTTGACCAATCCCCTTGAGGGGTGCATGGCAAAAACCAATTACCTTATGCCATTTCATACACTTTTGCGAAGTAACACATAAAAAGCCTTCTGAGAAATCATTAAAGGGGGGCTTTTGCCTTGTTTCCTTGTAACCTTGCACCTGGACTCTGTGTCATTTCTCTACTCCTCTGTGGGGAAAACAGCGACACACCACAGTTCTTGTATTCAATTCACATTATTCACTTTGTGAAGACTCACCATTGAAGCATGGAACTTCACCTCTGTTGAACGTAAAAGAGTATGGGCTAAGTTCAACCCATTATACATAGGGTTCTAAGCAAAGATTACCATGTACAGTCTAAGCAATAGACTACCATGTACATGAGAAAAGAGTGAAGGGGTTTTTTTTGACAGAAATTGCAGTTGTCAGAAAAGACATTCTACACAAAAACTTTCTAAAATATTTTTTCTCTAATTAATAAATTTTTTGGGTAGGGACCAAAGCTGTAACATTTGCGTATTCATAAGCAATAGGATAGATAAATACACCTACTAGAATAATGAAGAATGCTCCCCAACCTTTTCCAAAAGCGAGAAACTTAAGTCCAGCTACCTTACGTGTGTGTATAACAGTGCATATAATCTGGGCAACAAACAGGAAGAACGGCAGCTTCATTCTAAACCCACGAGTTATGAATACCACAGAAATCATAGAGACTTGGTAGGAAAGCTCACAATGGAATGGCTACAAACACTTTCAGTAAAATAGGAAATAAATAGGAGGTGGATTTGCAGTTTATGTAAAAGAGAGAAGGTATACGCCCATTACAAAACAGGCAGGGAAATTTCACTAATACTGTAGACAAGAGAGAGACTGTCAATATCTTCTTTGCCTCTGTCTTTGCCAGTGCTGTTGGACCCTAGATCACAGAAACAAGAGGCTATGATGCCTACACTGACACACTGGTGGTGGAAGACGGACAGAGCTGTGATCTCTTGCAAGGACACAACCCACATAAATCTATGGACCCAGACAGAATCTACTACAAGGTGTCAAAACAAGTGGCTGGCACTGTTTCAAGGCTACTGCCTATAACATTTGATAAGCTGTGAAGATCAAGGGATGCCCGTCATGATTAGAAGAAGGCAAATGTCACAAGTCATCTACAAAAAGGACTCAAAAGAGGACCAGGAAATGACAGGCTCAGTAACCTTACTTCAATACCTAGCAAAGTAATGAAACAAGCCCTCCTATAAATTGTTAGAAAAAAAAATAAAGAGGTGATGCAGAGAAGCCAGTATGGGTTTAACAAAATCAAGTCATGCCAGACTAACCTGATCACATCTCTTAACATAGGGAGAGCGGTGGATGTTTCTTGCAAGGACTACAGCAAAGCTTTTAAAACAGTTTCCCACTGCCTTCTCCTGGAAAAACTTGCAAGATACAGATTGATTTGATGGTTGTGAAATGGATAGGAAACAAGCTAACAGGCTGTGTTCAGAGTATGGCGTTCAAAAGCTTTAAATCAGACTGGCAACCTGCCTGAATCTGGCCCGCCCAGGATGTGACAGAGGGCCCCGTGCCTATTCAGTGCTTTCTCATATGGCCTTGATGATGGGATGGAAAGCACTTTTGCCAAATTCCTGATTACCTGCAACGGGGTGGTTACGTAGACAAGTGCCCCAGCGGGATGGGAGACAGAACACAGAGGTGTCCCAGGTAACCCTCCCCCACCAAAAAAATAATGTGTATTGTATTCCATATCTATCTAACCTGAGAAGCTGCATTTCGCAATCCACAACCGCTTCAGAGTGTATTTCTCAATACTTATCTGCACCAGGAACTGCCGCCACCAGATATGCAAAGGTTCACCACTGCCCCAGCTCCCGCATTCTCTAGTTTCCAAGTTCTCCAGTACCCGAGTTCTCCAGGCGCAAGAATTTTCCAGCCACCATTGCTGACAGAGCTGCCACTACTGGGAGAGAGACAGACTCTGTGAAGTTGTGCGAAGCAAACATCTCAGGGGAGGCATTTGACGTGTTTTGGGCTCCAGGATTCTTTTTTTGTCCTTGTTCCCTGTTGTTGTTTGAGGGAAAAGGGAGTTTTTGCCATCATGGCAGTTCGGTTACTATATTGTTTCTTTTTGTTCTCTCTCTCCACGTGTGGTCTGGAGAGGGGGGCTTGCTTGCCATTTTGCCTTTGTCTCTCAAGACTGTGTGGTCATCTATGGAAGGTGTCATCTTGGGGAAGGGCCTTCTCCACCATTTTTTTCCTTTGCTCCTGGGGAGTCCGTGAGAATTCAGCACCTTTGTATCAAATGATTATTGCTGTAATTTTTGCTTGCTGCTGTTTAATTTTTAGTGAATTTATTTTTTGATTTTTATCTTCTCACATTCATCTCTCCTTATTGGTAAAAGGGAAATGGTTAAAATTTAAGTGGGAGGTAATTAATTTTCAGGTGTCCACTCATTACATTGCCTTAAACCAAGACAGAAGAGTAGGAGTGTCACGCTGACCACTCGGCCGCCTGGAGGCCTGGCAGACGACACGCTGCAGTGTCCTGGTCAGGGAGACCACTTGGTGCGAAGCAAGCTGGAGTTGGCTCTCTAGAGAGCCCTCTGCCCTTAGCTCTCAAAAGAGCAGGCTGCAGTCAGGATGTTGCTGTGCAACACGTGGAGGCAAAGGAGGAGATAAGGGCCTTTTGGTGAAACAGTGTCCGGTTTACTGTCCCAAGGAAAGAGCAACCAAAGGAGGCCAGGAGGAGGAATTGCCAGTAGTTTTCGTAATGGGAAAATTCAGGGGTGGATCCAAGGGATAAACCAATGGGGAATTGATGAGGGATGACAAGAAACCAATGGGGGATAACGGGGAGGAACTCATACAAACAGGCCAATGGGGTTTACAACTGAGATGAACTTTCTAGAACATAATTAACTAAGTAATGAAGTACATGAATATGCAAAAGCAACCTAACCGATCGAGAACTGAGGAACAAGGAACTTACTAGAATGGCGGGAGGAGATGCTTCCAAAGGGAACACCCAGGGGGACGAGCCCTCAAATCTCGGTGCTGCCCTCAGAGCCACTGTCGTGGGGGGGGAAATCAACCCACTGGATGCCCTCAGACCTGCTAGTGGGTTGAATCACTGCAACATAGGAGTGAGAAGACTGTTGAGTTGAGGTAAAGACAGTTTAATGTGACACAAAAAAAATGGTAATAATTATGATAAAGTAACTAAAATATACAAAAGAATTGATGCACAGTGTACTTGTTCACCACTCATTAACAGATGTCCAGCCAGTCCCTCTCAGTTTTTATATTAAGCATGGTGTTCTCTGGCATGGAGTATCCCTGTGGCCAGTGCAGGTCAGCTGTCCTGTCTGTGTCTCCTCCCAGCTTCTTGCCCTTCAGCCTTCTCACTGGCGGGGCATGAGAAGCTGAAGAGTCCTTGACTTACACAGGGTAAGTCCTACTTAACAACAACCAAAACATCAGTATGTCATCATCATTATTCTCATACTGAATCCAAAATAACATTGTGATACCAGTTAGGAAAAAGAAAAACTCTATCCTAGCAAAGACCAGAACAATCAGAAGGGAAGATATTTTACAGAGGGACATGGACAAGCTGCAAGAGTGAGATAGCAAGATCTCAATGAAGTTTAAGGAAGAAAAGTGTGAAGTCCAACACCGGGGATGACACAAACAAGGAGCCCAGTACAGGTTATGATGTATGATGGGGGAGCAGCCCTGCTGCAAGGGCTCTGATGACCCTGATGGACAAGTCAGAGTACCACTGCAGTAATGAAGGGAAACACACCTGCAGGGGTATTAATAGCACACAGAGAGAAGTGATAATCTCAACACAGTCAGTGCTTGTCATGCTGCACCTGGAGTAGTGCCCAGTTCTGGTCTCTACGATTAAAAAAAAAGATGCAGATGGCCTGGAGAGGGACCAAAGAAGGGTCACAAAGATGACCGACAGGCTGGAGAGACAGCTCTATGAGGAAAGACTGATGGAATTAGGTTTTTGTCCCTGAAGGCTCTGGGGGGGATCACATCCAAGTGTTCCAGTATTTGATAGGCATCTACAAAGAGGATAGAGGCTTTCTCTTCCAGAGGTGACACATGGAAAAGACAAGGAGAAAAGCTTATAAGTTACACCAGGAGAAATTTCATCTTGATGTAAGAAAGAAATTTTTTACAGTGAGAACCACCAATAACTGAAACATCATCTCCAGGTATGTGGTAAATTGCCGTCCCTGCACATTTTCAAGATGTAATTGAAATGTGCTAGATAACTTCTTATAGGCTCCCTTTACCACAATAGGCTGGACAAGAATGTCTTTTGTGGTCGTTTCCAAACTGGGCTGCTCTATGACTTAAAAGTTCTGTGACCGTATTTGACATAAGACACTCTACCCTTAATATGGATATATTGTCATAAACATGACATAAGATTCTGGACTCAGAGACTTAGCCTTCAGTGCAGTCAGGACACTCTGTCATTCATAAATCATTGGGGAAAACAGATTGTTCAAATTTTCTTGTCAGAACTTTTGTAATTTATGGGTATGAGTAGTCTCTTGTCCAACCCCAGAATAGGAGGATACGAACAAAACGTAAAAAAAAGCAAGAGAAGTATTTTTTTAGTCAGAATAAGGACTGAAAAGTAGGAATCCTCTTTTAATGTAAATGCACTGTTTTTCATGCACAAGACAACACTGCCGCACCAATAAACAGCAGCCAACTGTTTTCCACACTTTTTATTAAAACATTACACAATATTGGAATAGCAAAGTTATTACTAAAGGAGACGTTGTCTTTCAGAAACTATTCTATTCCTTCTAATTTAGTAATGAAGTTGTGACTTAGGTACAGTCACATATAACTGGTCAAATTACTGTGATTCAGAAACCGAGTAATAAAAGATTCCCAGATAAAGCCCCAAAAAAGAATGTTATGACCAAGAAACACCTGATCATCTCCAGTAGAAAACTTGCTAATGGAGATTTTAATGGTGTATGCAGAGATGTGGAAACTTCCAGCAACAGACAGTAGCACAGCAGGAGTTTAAAAGCTCAATTATTTGGAATTTGTGTACCACAGATGGAATAGTGAAATGTCTGTGTTCCATCTTAGCTCCAAAGAAGCCATTTTCCATTTTACTTTCCTATTCTGATTTAAGCAGGTGTGATCTAGCCACACATTTGCATTGATGGGCTTCTTCTGTTCCATAAAATTTCTGCACATACCATGCTAGTAAATGGACTCCCTAGGAGTATTATAGAGAGAACTTGAAAATCTGCCTTGGTCTGTCTACAGTAATTTGGTGTATGCCCAGTGGATAACTACTGTATCCACTTTATCTGCATTAAATCTTATAATCAAAATAATTAACAATATTAATGTTTCTTTATGCGTATTCCGAAAACATGTTAGAATTTGAGTTCCAAATGACAGGAAGAATAAACCTTTCTTGTCTCAGAAGGACCTTCTTCAGTTTTATAGCAACTGTGGTAAGAAAGTAAATCAGCACACACAGGTAGCTCACCAAATGTTTCCCACACAAATCTAACAGATTGTAAAAGATAAGAAAATAGATACTTTTCATTTCCAAAATAAAGGTAGTCATAAAATTGCTATTTAAATCCAGATTGATTACTGGTGCCTATATATATAGTATTTACTTCAGTTTTGAGAGAACTGCATGTTCTTTTTAATTCAGAAAAAGATATTTTAATACTTCAACCTGTGTGAAGACTTGTATTGGTTTGGCACAGCCTGGTTTTGGGTAGCAGGGGGGCCACAAAGCTGGCTCCTGTGAGAAGCTGCTGGGAGCTTCCCACCATGTCTGGCAGAGCCAATGGCTGATGGCTCTGAAGATGGACATGCTGCTGGCGAGAATTGGGCCAATGAGAGCGGTTGGTTAAGGCCTCTGTGATGACATATTTAAGAAGAAAATCAAAACAAAGTCATGGGTTTTTTGCTGATAGTCAGAGAAGAGGAGGAGGTGAGAATATGTGAGGTAAAAAACAACATGGCGACACCAAGGTCAGTGGAGAAGGAGGGGGAGGAGGTGCTCCAGGCGCTGGAGCCAAGGTGCCTCTGCAGGCTGTGGTGAAGACTGTGGTAAAGCAGGTTGTCCCCTTGCTGCCTATGGGTTCACGGGGAATGCAGAGATCCACCCGCAGCCCATGGGGGAAGTGCCCATGCTGGTGCGGGTGGATGCCTGGAGGAGGCTGTGATCCAGTGGAAGACCCAGTGGAGAGAGAGAGCCTGGCTTCCAGGCTGGAACAGCCTGTCTTTGCAGGACTGCACCCCGTGGGAAAAGGCCCACAGCGCAGCAGTTTTGGGAGGACTGTGTGCCCGTGGGAGGGACTCACACTGCAGCAGGAGCAGTTTGGCTGCTTCTCGTGAGAGCGGACCCGCACCAGGAAGTTCACGGAGAACTGTCTCACGTGGGAAGGACTCTTCTCCCGTAGCAGGGGAAGAAAATCCTGGTGATGGACTGACCAAAACCCCCTGCCCTGCCTCCCTGTGTTGTTGGTGGGAAGGAGGGAGGGCCTGGGAGGAAAGGTGTTTTAAGGGCTTATTTTACTTCTCATTACCCTCCTCTGATTCTGTTAGTAATAGTAAAACTTACCAACTAAGGTTGAGACTGTTTTGCCCTTGAAATATTTCTCCTGCTCTCCTTATCTCACTCATGAAGCCTCCATTAACCCTTTCGTCTTTTCCCTCCTTTTTGCCCAGCTGTGGTAGGGGAGGGTGAGCGAGCAACTCTCATGGGTGCCTGGTGTTGGGCCAGTGTCAAACCACGACAACTATACAGTGTGCTGGGTATTTTGCACAAGAAATAGGGATTCGAAGAGACCTCAGTAGTGTGGTATCCAAAAACCAGCAACAACAAATCCAGATAATCAAATGTTTTATTTGGAAGCAAAACTACAAAATTCACATTGGAATGAGGGAACTTGGATTTTTTCTTGTAGATGTTTTACCAGACACATTTCTAGGTCAAGAGGAAAGGAAGGCATAAAAAATCAGATTCTGCCTCCTGGTATCTGAAGGCATAGATTTATAAGGTTAGGTGCATTAAACAAAAAGTCACTTGTCAGCTGTTCTCCTTCACAGTGTTGCTAGCAAATGTTCCAAGGAAACAGTGCTGTGAGAAATTTTCACAGGTGACCCCATCCTTCTGTATTTATCTGGTCATTAGTGAATGCATGCACATGCATGAAGATATGTGAATGCAATTTTTTTCTTCATGTCCACATCACATAGATTGATTTCGCTAAGAAATTAATCATATGAAAATTAATTGTTAGGCTGCTTCCAGAAGCCTAGTATTTAAAGCACCAAATGTTTGCCTTTGCAAAAGCTTTTTTTCTTCATTCCCCGTTGAGGTTCATGACTTTCACAGGAAGATTTTGACTGTATACCTAAGCAGAAGAAATAATTTGATGAAGCTGGAGAATCTTTTCTGCCTTATTATCCAGTAGCTCAGAGCAGCTGCAAGAAAAAGCAGACTATGTAACAACCAAGAATGTGACATCAGTGTAAAATATATTTCAAGTTATTATGATTTAATCATCCACTGCAAATATAAAAAATAAATACCAAAACAGCATGCAAGTAATGCCCCTATATGCTTGTTTCATCTGTTTCATTTCGTTGTAATTTCATACATAATTAAAATGAAATAGAATTTAAAATTACATACAAGGCTGAAGCAGACATTCAATGATCCTTTGTCAACATCAATGATTAGTTTTTATGTATTCAAACTTTTAATGTTTCATTATTGTAAATTTAGTGGATAAAATGGACTTCAAGGTAAGCTTTCCAGTCCCACAGCCTAGGCAGCAGCAATTAAATATCTACTGTATAAAACAAATCCAAGGTTGAACAACTCAGCTGTATGGTGGAAATGACAATGAATCAACTAGAGACTGAAGTGATTAGCACTGAAGATGATGAAGATGAAAAAATGGCCTAACCCTCTCTTTACCCTTTCTTCAAAAACGTGTCCGGTGCACAACAAATATGTTTACAAGAAAGTATCCCAGCGTTTGTCAAGATGGTGGTATTAACATTGTGACCAACTCTCAGGCTTTACAGCAGTAGGAGACCAAAAACATTTTTTCGTCTTCTGTAAACCAAGATGATGATGATGATTATGATTGCAATTTTTTCAGAGTAGAAAAGTCTCAGAACCATGCCACTCTTTAATACGAGCAAGGAGGCTTCTCCAAATTTTGCCATCAATATGGTATATCTCACCATCCTCTCAAAATGCACATTTGAGACAATAGCATAGTATCAGGACAACAGATTGTGAGAGTTTGTTTGAATATCCAGAGCAGTGTCACAGACATGCTTTTACCTTCTGCCTTCCACTTTCCAGCCTAATGCTGAGCCTCCTCAGGCCCTGATTGGGTTGGGTCAGATTGATGATAGAAGAGAGTATCACACTGTCACATTTAGGGAAGACCAGATGCAGTGCAGTGACTCTCCATCATTTCAGCTGCTGACTGTAAACTGTACTAGTAAGAAGAATGAGCCTCTCGGACTGTGTTGCATTTGCAGGCCACTTTTCCAAGACAGTGTTGTACAGAGATTTTGAGGGAAAGTCAGAGAATTCCACTTGGGCTTGTGTGACTGCCTAGGTCACATTATTGACCCAGTCATGGGAAAGCAAAGGAATTAAACAGTGAAGTAGAAATAACTGAGTAGCGAGGCTAGTGATGAGATGCAACCACTTTTCTAGTTAGTTCAGCATATTATATTTATATACAAATTGCTCTTAATATATTATTTTTACCATAGCACATTCCATTCACAGCTTTTTGTTTGTTTTTACATTTTTGTAACCAACCACCATGCAGGTATCTCAGGATGTTTTTTAACTTCTCCTGATACTAGGAACTTAATTATGTAAAGTTAGAAATAAACTTTTTTTAAAGAATAGTTTTCCTGATTTCTTTAACTTGTGGTCCTATCAACATCAATTTTTATGATATGAATTTACATGCATTTACACAAAAGTAAGCAGAAATTCACATTAGCACAGAGGGAAGACTGAGACAAGATATCAACAACAAAAATAATGAAGGTATTTTTCATGTCACACATTTTAATCTCCTTTCCAATTCTTTGACACTTTTTCTATGAGAAGACTACCATAAAATTCCTATCTTCTACCTTTGTGAAGGAGCTCTCAATCAGGATATGTAGAATCCTGTCATTGTACTGTTTTAACAATGCTTATACGAAGGCAACATTCCCTGCTCCCTTTTTTTAAATTTAAAAAAAAACCCAGCAACGCAGTTCTTACACAACAGAGCCTTTTCTGTTATTCAACCAATTAGAAACATGCACACCTCTACAAAGTTTTGCTTGACAAAACTATCTTTCATTTCTGTTCCCACAGAATTTTAATAATCTAAGATAAATAACAGTTCTCATGTAAATCTTTAGATTCTTATTCCAATTTGCCGTCTTCAGGCAAGACCTTAAATCAAACAGCTCTTTCTGTAGTTGCAAACATTGCATACTCATATTTAGGGAAAGAAAAAGAAAATGAAAAAGAAAAAGAAAAGGAGAAAAAAAAAATAGGAAAAGGAAAAAAAGAGAAAAGAAAAAGAAGAAAAGAAAAGTCGAAAAGAGAAAAAGGGAAGGGAAGGGAAGGCAAGGTAAGGCAAGGCAAGGCAAGGCAAGGCAAGGAATTTTCATATTTTTTATTAGTTCTCATTATCCAATTCTTATTTGACTGACAATAACACTTAAAACCAAGTCTGTTTTGACTGTGATAGTAATTCCTGAGTGATCTCTCTCTCAGCCCTTATCTCAAACCACAGGCCTTTTGTTATATTTTCTTTCCCCTGTTTAGCTGAGGAGTGATAGAGTGGCTTTGGTGGGCACTGGTGTGCAGCCAGGATCAACCCACCACAGCTTTCAACAATTCTTTGGTACTGGAGGGCTCTCCCTGGAGGTTTCAGAGAAGATGATATTCTGTGATGTTCATTTCTTCTTCATTTTTCTTTATATCATTGAAATGTCCCCACTTCTATTTAATTTCTACCTACTTTATTCAGTGTCTAGTGAGATAGTTCTGAAAAATGCATACACTTTTTGTCATTATTTGTTCTATGAAAATCAGACATCAATGATTTTTGACAAACTTTTAATTTTTTTTACAGCTCCTCTGTTTTCTCCACCTGACAAGTTAGATAATCCAAATGCAGTGGCTCACAATGTAAAAAATTTATGAGATACTTTGCTCTATTATTTAGAGCACTTTAATTTTTTTCCTCTTTAATTGTTTCCCCTTGTAAAGGGAAGAATAGATTTTTAGAGCAGACAGCAGAAATTGCTGCACCACATCCCATTCTTACTCATACTCTGTTGAACGTAAGTAAACTAAAACCTTGATATAGGCTTACCTATCTTCTCTGAGAATGGTGATTCTTCTTCAAGATATCTTTTTTTGTTTTTAACCAGCCAGTCGAAAGAGCTTCCTGTTCCAGTGCCTCACCACCCTCACAGAAAAGAATTTTTTCCTAATATCTAATCTAAACCTGCTCTCTTTCAGTTGGAAGCCATTCCCTGTTGTGCTGTCACTACACACCCTTGTGAAAAGTACCTCTCCAGCCTTCTTGTGGGCCCCATTTAGGTACTGGAAGGCTGTTGTAAGGTTCCCTGGAGCCTTCTTTCCAGGCTGAACAACTGCAACTCCCTCAGCCTGTTTTCCAAGGAAACATGCTACAGTCTTTGGATCTCTGTGGCCCTTCTCTGAACCCACTCCAGTAGGTCCACATATTTCCTCTGCTGGGAGCCTCAGAGCTTGATACTGTACTCTGACAGGGTTTCACCAAAGCCAGAACCTCCCTTGACCTGCTGATCACAATTTTTTTGATGTTGTCCAGGATATGGTTGTCTGTGTTCTCAATCCCACATAAATTCTGGGATTCAGATATTTAGACAACCTCTCTCATTTGTTTAGTGTAGTGGAACCTGTGTGGGGTTTTATATACTCTGATCCCAAAATTGCTTTGTTTCCTCCTAGTGGCTTTTAAAAAAAATCTTGCAGTGGTATCAGATGTAATATTGTTTTTGTAATTAGGTCACCAGCAAAATATCTGTTGTCCCAAATATTGTTCTTCAGCATTATCTAAATCTGCAATGAAAGTGCTTTGTGTCTAGTTTATTGTTCTCATGTGCTGTGTTGAGTATTGGTTTATTTCGTTAGTAAATATAGCTGTTTATGGAGCAAGGCATTTTTCATCTCATTGTGTTTATTTCATTTTTTCTTTACCCTATTTGTGACTGCTTCTAGTTTAGGTGCTTTATTATACTCCTTTCATTAACTGTTATGATAGATACTTTTTGGTAACTTTTCATTAAGGAGAAACTGCATGATTTTACCCCTCAGACTGAATATTAGGACTCTAATCTCCTGTTTACTCTATAAACCTGAGAGACATTTTTTCCTGTGGGGGCCTGTGACAGAGAATGATTAAAGTGATTTCAAACATAACTTCTTCAAACAAAGTATTATTTATGCACCCCAAGGGTTCATAACAGATGAAACAAACAAGCAAGAAAAGAAAAAAATGCCTGTGTGCACATTTCCTCTTGCTTAACTTCTATGGGGTTTGCAAGTTTTGGCAAATCCAGTTCAACCTAGTTGTCTCAACTTATCTTTCAACTGAAGATACATCAAATAGTTTGGATCCATTCAGTGTAATACTCCTGCTGGTATTCCTTTAAGGTTTTGCACTTTTTATTTCCCCCCTGATTCTGATTGGAAATAATAATTCTTGCTCCTTTATTGTTTTTCAAATATTGGGATGGAGATAGTGCTCTGAATTGTAGCTTTCCTGTCATTTTGTCATTGATCCTTTATATTCTTGAAATGTTTTGTTGATGTGCTTGCTTATTGTTAATCACATTCTTTAACTTCTGAGAAATGGGAGGACATTAGCAATCAGACACAGTGGACTGCAGTAGATACTCACATTGTGATACGTTAGACCCTTTAATATATATAATATTAATATGCATAACTAGGTAATTCACATACAGATGGAAAAAACAAAAGTCTTTAAATAGCCACTAACAGAAATCTCAAACACAAGTCGAGATGTTTTTCTTTTGTTTCTTTTCCATAGAAAAATAAAATCAGACTTTGTCAGTTAGAGCTATTCATGAATGTATACAGAATTCATCATGCTCCTTGTTTGAGAAAACACTCCATCAAAACTGTCTGTTTTTTGAAAAAAAAGCCAATATGTCAATTTTGCTTTGACATTTTCAGTGCAAAAGGAATTAGAAATGTATTTGGGTTGTGGGGGGGTTTTTTTGTTATATTTTAAATTCAGAAGAAAAAAGAGTAAGAATAAATATTTTTCAGTGATCAAATATTTTAATATGTACTTTTTTTGAGCTTCTTAATTCTACTGGGAGAGATATTCCTCTAATGCTTTGATTAGCTTAACAGTCTGTTGTAGCTACCAACACCTGCCAAATGGTTCATATCAATTCTCAAATGAAAAAAAGGTATAAGTACAGTGTTTTACATTATTATTCATTAGCTGCTGTAACATTTTCAGAAAATTGATTTCTATCTGCTTCACCACAGAAAATTTTAGAGCAAGGAGAAAAAAAATTGCCCTCCAAATCTTTCTTTCTTCCAGTCTATTGTTATCTTAAAAAAAAATTCATTTGCATTTTTCACAGTTTATAATGAATTATTTTTTGTAATAATAAGCCAGTACTTAAAAAAAAAAAAAAACCTGAACTCAATCTTTGGCAATTTTATAAAAAACTCCTGTAAGGCAAAAGGGATATTTTGCAAAAATCTGACCTAGAGTATATTTTGAAAACAAAAACTATGATGCATCACTCCGCCATGAAATGTTCAGATATAAACCAGCTTAGTTTTACAGTTTGATTTTTTTTTACCTTGGGTTTAGGTTTTACTGCTTTAGCAATGCAATAATGGTAATCCCAAGTAAAGCTAGATCAATGATCAGGAGGTAAAGCCTGATCTGGAGAACAGAATAGGGGAATGTGTATTGCATACTTTCTTAGCCTTTAAGTATTCTGGAGAGCATGCTTGAGCTGTCATAGCTTTTACTATGAGTAGAGGTAAATTTTTTTCCACAGTCAATAAATATTGCAAGACAAATTTTAATGACATATAACATGTCTTCTCTGCCAGTCCTATAGCCTATTAAGAACAGTGCCATGGAATTAAACCTGAGCTATTCTCCTGTGAGCTCATATTTTTTTGTCCTTGTGGTGAATAAAACTTTAATGCAATACTTTATGTGTTGTAAAACCAAAATGGAGGCAGAATGGGTGACCCTGAGTTTCTACCTGACCATTTCCTTATGTTAGATATACTTCCTATGTCTATGAGACTCATATCCATCTTTATTGACCTTTAATGTATGGATGCTTTGACTGTTTTCTCTGCTAGTCTGTCACCATTAATTTTAAAATTATTTTCCATTTTTTTCATATTCTTAAATGTATTTTGTACTTAAGTTTTTTAAAAATTTATTTTGATTTTCAACAGATTTGGAATTTGTGTTCTAATTTGGTGGCAATGCAATTACAACCAGCAGTATCTACCTTTCATTAATTTTAAACAGTTATATGTCAGTTTAAAAGTGCTCCTGGAGAAGAGTAAGTTTTTAGTCACTGTGCTATGATCTTTTTCAATTTTCAGTTTCTTGCGATTCCCGAATATTTCAAGCACGATGCTGCTTATGCAATAAGATGTCTTTTTTTTTTTTTTCAATTAGCAGTCTCCTGAAAACTGTGTCAACATTTAATGTCTTGTGAGAACTGTGACCTTGCAATAGCTGAAGGGAGTCTACAAGAAAGATGGAGAGAGATTATGTACAAGAGCATGTATTGACAGGACAAGGGGGATTGGATTCAAACTGTAAAAGAGTAGTTTTAGATTAGATATTAGGAAAAAAAATCCTTGCTGTGCGGGTGGTGAGGCACTGGAACAGGTTTCACAGAGTTGTGGATGCCCCATCCCTGGAAATGTTTAAGGCCATGTTGGGTGGGGATTTGAACAGCCTGGTCTGTTGGAAGCAGTCTCTGCTCATGGCAGGGGAGTTAGAACTAGATGATCTTTAAGGTCGCTTCCAATCCAAACCATTCTATCTTTCTATGATTATAAAGGGACGAAAGTGTTAGTGCTTTCTGGGTTGGAGACAGTTTTGTATTTGCTCAAGTTTTCTGTCTGTCTCAGACCTTTTATGATTTCGGACTGAATCCATTAAAGTGGTCAAGGTCTTAGAACACAACGAGACCTAAGGATCTAAAGCACAGATGTTGCCCAGGGTATTGTTGGCTGAGGCAAGTCCAAGCCTTAGAAAAGACGATTGAAAATAATGTCTTACAACAGCATGATCTCAAATCAGAGTATTTTTCATTTCAAAACACTCCACATTTCACAATTTATCTCTTTCATCACTGAAGCTAGGAAAGGGCGAATGTGTTGCTGAACTAATAGTCAAACTGTTTATAAGCTCTTAGAAGATATCAAAGAGATGACAAGTAACTAGCTAGCATGCATATGTTATGGACAAAATCTATCAAATCAATTTAATTTCTTTCCAAAGCAGCATCCTTGGAGATAAGTATGCAAAGAAGCCATGAAGAAAGAAGAAAAGCAGCAGATGTTTAATATTCTTTTGAGATGGCATTCTTATAAGGAAGCTGTAGAAACTGGGTCTAGATGAAAGAACTGTTAAGGTGAGTGCAAACTTTATGATTCAAATGCCCATATATACTCGTGGTTTTCAACTGATGAAATAGAACGTGAAATGGAGGCATGTCTAACAGATTTACAAAAGTTACTGTTATGAAGAGGGTGCAAGACCACTGCAGGACAACATTATCATTGAAAATGGCTTTGGCAAGTTGGAGAAGTGGTCAGAAGGAAAGAAATACACTTTCATAAGCAGGTATTATGTTAAGGTGTGTGTGAATACAGGGAGAGCAGCTATAGTGTAGGTAGCAGCTCTGCATAAAAAGTAATGAGAAGTATAATAAAGACCGGAAGCTGAATAAAGTAAATGAGCACCAAACAAGAGAAAAACCTATCCTGCAAGGACTAAGAGTTTGTATAGGATCAAAGGAACACTGGACAACTTAATAAAAATAGAAAATGACATAGAATGACTGAAGAGAAAGTGTGTCCTGTTTTGCTTCTTTCCCTTTCTCTCTCAATCCCTCCTCTCCTCCACCCCGTCATATTCTCTCTATAATCCATGGAAGATGTTCTGTCTTTGTATGTTGTAAATATCCTAATTTTCATCTATGCCCATATCCAGCTATAATTAGATATAATGTTATTTAACAGGATACATCACCTTCTGCAGCTACACCAAGAATGGCCCAGAAACTCTTGTCTAAATGGTGTTTGTCTCTGAGCTTAGAAGCATATTATGAACATGCCCACACTGATATTTTATGGCCAGTCAGTGTCACTGGCTTCTGCAGGTTGGTTGCTGTGCTAATTTATGAAATTGGCATTGAGCTGATAAAAACCAACCGTTTAACATCATCAGTACAACAAAACGCAGCCTTTAAGCTTTTCTTTTCTAAAAGAAAACTAAAAGTCTTCTAAAAAACTAAAATTTCATTTTGCTTTTTCAGAGGATGTCAACAGCCTGGGTTCCATTTGCTGCCAATCCCATATTTCTGCCTGTTTTCTTTAGAGAGCGCATGCTGCACAGTGCAGTCTAAAGACATCTCTGTGGGAAACTGTGAGAAAGAGAGGAAAAGGCCTATTTGTCACAAGAAATTAATAAAACACAGGTTTTATGTTGCTTAAAACCCAGGAAATTTTGAGGTTCATTTTTCCTCTGTATGATTTATTCACTGAAAGCTTATGTAGAATGCCATCTTGTTTTTTGCAAGCCTTCTACTTTGGCCTTTCAGATCAGCATGTATCTCCTGTCAGGTTTTCAAATAAAGTGCAATGATGCAGAAAGCTCTCAAAAATTCTGCATTTTATATACCAAATGGGTATGTACTGAACTATCACCTTATAGCAATAAAACCAGAATGCATGCAATAATTTACTATTTTTAAGGTGTATCTGTTTTTCTAGTTCACCGTAACTTGTTCATAACAGGGGCAACTGAATGAGAGAGGTCTCAAACATACACAGAAAACAAGTACACCCCTTTTGATTAAATGTAGAAAATTATTGGAAAAAAATTAAACATGAAAGGAAAAAATAGAATTATCTGACTCACACTTTTTATGATTTTTCACGTCGATTTGCCTTCTCAGTATTTTTTTAAAAACCTAAATTGAAGAAATTGTTATTTTAGAAACAGGCAAGAGTAATTATCTACTTCTATGGACAAAAAAATGGAATCTTTACTAAACCTGTTAAAGCCTTGGACTACGTTTTATACCCATTTTACCTTTACCTTCTGACATAGCTGTCACAGCGTTAAATATTTCATGGGAGAATATGAATGTTATTCCCAAATCCAGATAATTACTCACTTTCATGCACCAAACTTAAACTCTAAGTTCTGGATCTTCGTACACAAAGTGTCTTTCAATTTGTCTCTGCTAAAAATCTTATTTCTACGCTAAGTACAGATGGGATGTTAATTTGCTAATTGGAGTGCTATTCTGACAGACAGAGCATGTGCTTCCTAGTTCTGCATTTGTTTTTATATTTATTTTCCGGTAATATTTATTTCAATGCATGTTAAAAGAGTTTTTTCTATATATGGAAGGTATGGATCTAAAATAGAAGAAGCATGCAGAAGAATTTCAAGGGATTTATTAGTCACTTAATCACTGACTCGAAGTGATGAAGTAGTTACATTGCGACTTGCAGAAAAAAATAATGTAACTCTATTATTTATTGTCATTACATTCCTGTAGGAAAAACATACTTCAGTATTATATATTGACAGTTTTAACTCTTTTGTGAATATTCTTTTGCATTTGCCAAAATTATGAAGAGCTTTAATGCTAAAGCATCCATGCACTTACCTAAGTGTATTTTTTTGTTTTTAAATTTGTCTAGTCTAAATACTTAGTAATGTCACTAGGTTTTACATTTTGAAATAATCTTTTTAGTCATAAATACAACAGTAGGTGTGTATTTAAGTAACATGAAATACATTTTTTCTGAATAGGTACTTAGCATACACATTTTTTAAAAAACTGTTTTCTTATATGTGCCAAGTTTAATAGGAGTAAGGAGAAAAAGTGAAAACGTGTATAAGTATTAGTTTTCATAGGACACGCTCAATCTGTTCCCTTGAGTTTGCAGCATTTTGGAATAGACTTTTCCCATTTAGTAACAAAATTAGAAAGTGTGAAAAGTCTGAAGGGAAGTAAAGACGTTTTTCTTGCACAGGGACAAGGAAGTGTTGTAGAAATGACCTCAGCTTCTTCCAGACAGTGGTTTCCCAGGCATTACATTAGCTGAAAGAGTCTGATAGGATCCTGCAGGTTCCGGGTCTATTTAAATTCAGACAAATTTTTCATTTTATGCTGTCAGCATTTTTAGCCTTTGAATGATGCAAAAAAACTTACTAAGATTTCAGCATTGTCATCCAGACAGAACATTGGACTGATTACTTTTTTGTCTTTATCCTGCATCCAGCCTGGAAAAATTAAGGATCAGCACACCAAACCATTATGATAGGTGAACTGATGGTGAACATAACCACCATCTAGAGATAGTGAGGGTTATACACATATTTATAATTCAATTTAATTCTGTCTTTAACAGATTAATCAACCTCTGCAAACAGGTTTTGGATTGGCATTGGGATTTCATTCTCAGCATCATGGTTCCTCTACTACTATTCTCTTAACAGATTAACAAAATTTGTGAAAAAGAAGCCATTCTTGACAAGTATGTTAAAGCATATCCTTTAGCATTCAGCTGAAATGCTTCCTGAAAATAATCTTTTTCTTATGTATTTAAAGAATATCTTCTTCTCGTGTATTATGTGGCAGTAACAAACTGCTCACTACCCACTGTTTTCTTTGATTCTTATAATTAAATGCAGCCTTTGGTGTATGTTAAGTATAGCTTGTCTGTGATGCTTGTTATAGTCTGTGGCCATATAAAATACCACAACTTTCTTTTATTTTCTTTGTTTTGGCAAGACTCAGTATCCTGTGCTCCAGCAAACTGGTTTCAATAACATAATGCTAGAAGTGACAGTAAAAATATGGGTACCAGGAGGCAGTACCAAGCATGGGTACCATGTCTTGTGCAGCTTCTTCAGGATTTTAAATTCCTGTATAAATAATACATGTTTTTTTTCTAACAAGGAGTTATGCAAGGGAATAACTTTAATGATTACTTTTGCAGAAGCCAGGAAATGAAAACACTTAAGCCTAATTACAGTGAACCCTTTATAACTCCAATTTGTTATAAACACCATTCCAAACCTGTGTAGCTTAGATCTGTAAAAATCTAAAACTTGGGTTTATTGCTATGCACTTTGTACTTCGAATGACACTGTATAAATGTTATGTAAAACTTGTTTCAGAGTGATCAGCAGGCTCACAGAGAAATTTCTACCTCCCTTCCCTCTTTCTCTTTTCCTAACCATCTTTTCAAAATATTTGTTCTTTCACCTACCATTTGTTGTACTGAACTTCAGATCCTAGGTTCTCATTAATCACTCAACCGTGCATTTTCAGCTCACAAAAAAGTGTCACAGGGTTTCAACACTTTTTAAAATAGTATTTTATTATATACTTATATGTATCTTAACACTAATTTAAATATTTTAAAAATATTTAGTGGATATCTTTTTTTACTAATTTTTGAAGAATAGAAGTGGTAGGAACCAATTATTCTTCAACTGTTTTTCTTGGGGTTTTTTGCTTGCTTGATTTTGGTTTTTTTCTTTTCTTTTCCTTTCTTTTCTTTTCCTTTCTCTCCTCGCCTCGCCTCGCCTTGCCTCGCCTTGCC
>VZTD01001251.1:453135-540347 GCA_013397725.1 Rhagologus leucostigma | reverse complement strand
CTTCCCGAACTTCCCTTCCCGAACCTCCCTTCCCGAACTTCCCTTCCCGAACTTTCTGTTCCTTTCCTTTCCTTTTTCCTTTCCTTTTTCCTTTCCTTTTTTCTGTCCTTTTTCCTTTCCTTTTTCCTTTCCTTTTTCCTTTCCTTTTTCCTTTCCGTTCGGTTCAGTTCGGTTCAGTTTGGTTCGGTTCAGATTTTTTTAGGGGGGGATTGGGGTTATTTTTTGTTAGAAGCATTCAATTTCACTGAAAATAACACAGGTTTGACTGATTTTAAGAACAGGTAAAAGTGGGTTTAGGGACTGTGTAAAAGTTAGGGAAGCATGCCATATAGTTCACAAGTGTGTTTTCTTTCTTGTTTGTTTGGTTTGCCCTAGGGTAGGACTAAAGGACGTTATTAATCACCCTAAGTTTAAAAGGGTAATATGTCTTGGACCTTAAAATTATTTGACAACGACTTTTCATATACTGCGTACAGCAATGTTTCAGTGAGAGAAAAGGGTGATAGAGAAGAGTTTATTTGCTGCATTGTTATTAAAAAATGAAATAATGCAAGATCTACTAAACCGCAGAAACAATCAAACCTTTTTGAATAGCTTTAGATGTAATTACAAAGAGTTTGTCTTACAAAATGTTCAGTTAGGCTTGTTTGATAACTTCTCAGATTTCCTTTTTGTATGATGTTCTGAATATTTATGTCTCAACTAAGTGCGAGCACCCTTGCTGTCTTCCTTGCGCTTT
Organism: Rhagologus leucostigma; assembly: GCA_013397725.1. Classification (NCBI taxonomy): domain Eukaryota; kingdom Metazoa; phylum Chordata; class Aves; order Passeriformes; genus Rhagologus; species Rhagologus leucostigma. The sequence continues at coordinate 539,608 of VZTD01001251.1, read as the reverse complement.
AGGTTTTACTTTTCTCTTTTGCTAGGAGGAAGGAAAGGCAACAGAAATATAGAAAACCAGAATGTGTATGCTAGAATCATTAAAAGTGTTAACTGTGAATTTTATTATACTAGAAGGGCTAATTTATATTTATAAATTAAATATTTGTTTTATCTTGCATACTCTCAACCTGTCCTGCAGATAGGAAGTAATACTGTTGTTATTATTACTGTGTTGTTCAAACAACCATCACACGATGATCATGAAGGAAGGAGGCACATTTTTAACATCAAAATCAACTAATTCCGTTTCTAAGTCAAAGAATATACTCCACAAAACTATTTTAGAACCTGGAAGATATATTTATAATTTGGTTTGTGGGGGCTAAATCAGCTACAAATATCTAACTGTGGATTCCTTTCTTCAAAGACAAATGTATCTTGAATTATCTGTCCTTCTGCTTGACAAAACTAAGAAAAAGGGTGGCATATTGGACTTGAAAAGGAACACAGCAAAACCAAATTGATTTCTCAACAGATTGCTTTGCTATACTCTAAGTAAGTTTCTGTGCCTAGATGCTGCAGAATGGAAGCCCATTAATTCAGGACAATCCCCGCTGAGTGACTTTTAGTAGTTACAACACAGTATGTCCCATTTAGTGTGTTGCAAACTTAGGAAGTAAATTCAGAAGTGGATTTGAAAGAGATTTTTATATCAATACCAGGTATCAAATAATTTTTTTCTCTCACTTCAAAACCATTGTTACCATTTCTCACTCTCTGGTATTCTAAGCAATGCATGGTAAGGTCCCAGTGTCCTGCTTTGTATGCTCTAGAATCACAGCCTCTCAAAGGGCAGTATTTGACACCAGTGAAGACCAGACGGGAAATTACATTAAGGGAGATGAAAGATTTGAATCCACAGGCCATCTCAGTATGCTGTTTGTATTTAACAAATCTAAATACATATTCTGCACATTGCTAGATCTGTGGCCCTTCATATCCTAGGGTGTCTGAAAAGTTCAGGTCCCTGCCACCTCATGATCAATAACACACAGCACAAATAGCAGTATTCTGTATCCCTTAATATTTTACGACCTTAAGGAACTGTATGTGGTACAGTAGAAGTAATCCTTGTTCCAGTTATGTCATCAAGATATGGTTTTTTAATGGCCTTTCTATGCTATGTTTTCTTAAACAAGATGGCCTGTCAGATTTACATTGTGTATTCGTTTGTGAACAAGAGGGAAATTAGAATTTTCTATGTGATATATGTTTAACAACTAGAAACAAAGCAGGTGCAAGAGCTAGGAAAAAAACCAGAGGTCTTCAGGGGGATAAATGACTGTGAAAGACATAAATACCACATGGATAAGGCTACAGTAAAAGTAGAAGGCAGCAATGTAAGAAATGTTATAGAGAAACAAGTTGAAAGAAAGCCAGAGGAAAAAACAGAAGAGCTCAAAAATGGAAGTTTGAACAAGGGAGGAGTTCAAACTGGTGACAGGAATCCCAAAATATGGCCTTTTTTCTACCCTCCTATGCAATACCTAAATTTCAGTTAACTCTTCTAAAGAGTAACTGTGCTAGAGACATAGGGACAGTGGTATGGTACGGACTGTAGTATTACTTCTCTTTAAAATTTCACTTCTCAAGTAAAATAAATCAATCAGAATAGAATTCTAGGAACATACTTTGGGCATTTAGCCAAGAACTATTTTAAGCACCTGCTTTGTCATGCGGTGGCTGGAAGAAGATAGATCAAAAGACAGTGAAGTATCAAGAAGTATCAAAAAGTCAGCTCTGTGCTTGGTGTTAACTAGTTTGATAAGCAATGGAATGCATGGGGTGACTCTCGTGTAAATTTGCTCGGTGTACCAAGATCGTGAAAATACAACTAAAAGTGATGGCTCATGAGTGAACTTTCAGTAGTCCGGCACTTAATGCAAGAAATTAATGCAAGAAATTACCAGGTGCATAATATTTAGATTTTTTCATCATGAGAAATGCAGACTTAAGCCCGTGGTTACTGCTGTTCCAGACCATGGACCTACAACATCAATTCTCTCTTTCGAGACTAAGAATCATCAATTGGACAAAACTGGTTAATCACCTCTAGGGTCGGTTGCTGATATCTTCCAAGCTATTAGACCTAGATTTGCTGCTGACTAGGGCAGTTTTTGATAATAATTTTACAGATTCTTTTATCCTTTAGTTTCATTGCTGGAAAGGCTTGACACTGGCCTTGGCCTCAGTATGAGATTTCATGAATTAAATTCAGCAGACAGCAGAAGCAAGTTTCCATTTCAAAGAAAGGTTTTTTGGCTATTTAAATGCTAACATCACCTACAAAAATGTTTATTTGGGCCTATCTGTTCTAGTCCTGAGAAAGAAGGATATTACGAATGCTGGAATAGACAGTCTGGGACAACAGTAGAGGAATTTGTATGCAGTAGTTTTCAGTGCTCATACCCATAAAAAGTGGACTTTAATCCCAAACCAGTTAAAATAAACTCTCATACTAACCAATGAAGAGTACAATAAAAAGGTTATCCAGTCTTAATGCATATAAAGTGGAAGTGATATAACTGAATACACAATATGAGTTCTGCACCTTAACATACATTTTTATAGTGGTGGCAGAAAACAGACCACGGATTAAAGTTTCCTTTACATGATATTTGTCTTTCTGTTCTCAAACACAGATAATCTAATTAAATGAGCCATACATATCATGGCCCATATTCTGCTTTTTCTTCTCCACTGCATGGGCTGTATTCTGCAAAACTATGAGATGTTTTAGAGGGTGATTAACAGCCAAACTAGTTTTCAGATCTGACTCTGTTTCAGTTTTATTAAATAATTGCTGCTGAAGTGAGTGGTTGCAATGAATTTCAGAGTTGTTTGAAACAAGAGACAAAGATTGGGAGAAAAAAAAGTAAGTCATCAGATTCCAAGTTTGACACCGTTGCATGATTTTTTTCACTGCTGCCATGAATTTCATTTGACGAGGGCGTCAACACTCTGGCTTTCCAGATGTTCTTTTACAGCACAGAGCCATAATATTGACTTCCTCTTTTCACGATTTCTGAAACGCACATGTGTTGTAGTTGTAAATAACATTTTGTGCAAGATAGGTCAGTGACTTAAATATATGGCCCATATATCTATAAAATAAACGAAGTGTTTTTCACTGATACCTCTATGGTCTAAATAAAATTTCATAAAGCTTCACATTCACATGATGAACTTGAAGCTCTGTACTAAGATAACATAGCTTTTCATTCCCTCCGTTACTACCGATTACGTGAAGTCTCCAATTTTCAAGTTAGCAGGAAAAAGAAAGCATTTTGATTTTCTGTGCTTTTAGAGCTACCATGTAAAATGTTTTATTTTATATTTAAACCAAGAATCAGAATTTTCCCCTTTTTTTTCTTTTTTTTTAAAAAATTCTAGCTTTTACACTGTTATGCTAGCAAAGAGATGAAGGTAAAATTTAGATTGTGTCTGTCCCTCAAATAGATTCTGCTTTCTTAATAGAACAGAATTTTAATTGCAGCCATTTCTTCTGAAACTATTCTGTGTTACTTACTACGTCCTTTGGAGCAGAAGTCACTCAAAGGTGACTGCTACTGTGAATTCTTGATTACAGTGATTTGTGATGCCACCACTGAGCTGTGGCTGTTTCTGGTGCCAATGTGTTTTACAAACATGCTAGACTCACCGTACACTTCCACAGATTTCTCCTCCAGCTAGCTGGGAACACCAGCAGAAACTTCTGACCATGCTTAATATGTTTTTTCACAAAGAATTAGTGTGTGCAAGTAAAGGAAAATACATTCTGAAGGCTATGACAGCAGGTTGAACTGTTTTCCTAGCAGTTGGCTCTGTCTGTAATTTGTCTCTCTCTGACAGAACTTTTACAGTTCACTATTCTCTGAGACACCAGGCCCAAGTAAAGCCATAAAGATTTGATGTAACATGGTGTCCATAAACATGGATTATTGCACTCCTTATAATGAAATACCTTTGAAAAGAAAACTCTAAGTCAAAGTACTAGACTCTTTGAATAAATTTTGGGTTTTTTTCCAGAAATGTATTTTAACTATTTTTTCTCAATATTACCTTAAATACTTCGAATAGAAGTGCTGTTCGCAACATAAAGATCTCTCAACAAAAGCCACTTACAAAATGCCATTTGGTATTTATTGCCACTCTTTAATCACATGCAAAGAAAAGTAATGTGAAAAGGTTATCAAGAGCTGTGTAAGATTCACATAATTTATGTATCTTTGTTTAGTAAGGCCATTCTATGACAGTATTATTTCCGTTGGCACTCAGTAATTAATGAATGATGGCTATTCTGGTTTAGAGTATTTTATTAAACCTGCCACCAAGTATAAATGAAAATAGAATTATTACCTTTATATTATAAATAAATTGAAAAATTTTAATCAAACCAAAATTGGTTGTTGCCTCTCTATTCCCCTTCCTGTCTCTGAGATTAGACGTGCTATTACAGTATTATCTTACCTTCTTCTACTCCTGGGCTATTTAAAACAATGTTGATTGTTGGCAGATGTTTGGCACTCAATTATTCTGGCAGGACCTAAAATCCTCTGGAGTCCTTAATATAAAACTGTAAATATGCATGCAGGATTAGACAGAAAATTATGCCTTTAAAGTGGAATACCCCAAAATTATCCTAATACTCTATATCAATTTTCTTATTTCTATTACCAAAAGAGTTAGGTGTATATTCTGCTAATAATAGATGACCTAAGGAATGAGAATTATATGCAGTCAGCATCTGGTTATCTGCAGATAAATCTGTTTTCGATACAGATAACTAAGACAGTAACTAACAGTTTTGAATCCAGGCAAGTGCCCTGGGCAGACATGTACTCTGATCCACAAAGCTTACCATTTGATCTCCATACTAGGTTTGGAGACCAGAAAATTTCATTGATCTTCGTCCCAATTTTATCTTCATCCTAATTTTATCTTCAATTTTATTTAGGCTGACTTAATTTATGGGCATGGCCTAATCCATGCTTCATTATTTATCCCTGGGTTACTTCACTATAAGTAAAACAGGAACTGAATGGCTTTTTGTCAAGATGAATTAAATGCATATGCATATAAATAAACAAGTAACCCACAAAATATGCATCAAAAAGCCTACTTTATTTTAAATCATTCAATATATAACGTTTTACAGCTCTGTATACAAAACAGAGTCTCATTTTGCTAGTACAAACAGCTCTTTGGAAAAAAGGTGAACATTTTTATTTACAGTCAGCTTAATAAAAGGCAGTTTCAATTGCAGGTTCAGCAACAGAAAGTGATTCAAAGACTAAATAGAAAATTAGGATCCATAGTTCTTAATTACCTTCTCATATCTGCATCTGGAGTATTGAAGACCTTTTTTCATTAAACATTTCTTTTATTTTCTTTTACTGGCCTTGCATCTTGAGAGAACATCTTTTTCAAGCTAAATATGACACAGAAAAAGCACTGATAAAGCAAATGACTTACGTTTCTGTTCCAAACTGGAGCCTGTTTCTCTCTACATTTTGTTTCTTCTTTTTTTAATTAAGCCTATGATTTGTTACTTTTTGATAGATTTCAACTTATTTACAAGAGGAAAGTGTGGAAGAAATATATTTCAGAGGAAGAAGGCAAAACCAATAAAGGCAAGTCTGAAAAGGGCAAAATATAGTGAGTGAATCTTCCATTGATTTTGAATATTCAATAGAGAAATTCCTTACAGGAAAAAAAAATTTAGATAAATATTTTTAAAATAATAAAACTGTCTTTTGCTACAATACAGTTAACATGTATCTACATGTTTTGCAATAGAGTGAAATTCTCAGTCAGTGCAGAGAAATCAGGATGGGGAGTTATGACAATCTTGTAAATGGCTTGCAAGCAGGCTGAGGAGGGATAGGATGAGGGGAAACGGCCTTAAACTAAGATGGGTAGATGTAGATTAGATATTAGGTAAATATTCTTTACTGTGAGGGTGGTGAAGCATTGGAACAGGCTGTCCAGAGGCGTAGTGGATGCCCCATTTCTGGAAATGTTCAAGACTGAGCTGGATGGGGCCCTGAGCAACCTGGTCTAGTGGATGACATTCCTGCTCATGGCAGAGAGGTCAGACCTAGGTGATCTGGTGATGATCACACACTACTCTATGATTCTGTGGTTCTATCTTTTTAGAGGCTAGATCATTCTTTCACATGACAAACTAGAAAAAAGTAGATGTGGGAAGAGAAGAACTAAATTTCTAGACAATTTTCTACAGTTTGTCTCTATGTTGCTCCATTACAACTGGGAATAGAATACAGTCCACCATGTTTCTACCTCTTCCTCTTTTCCACATCTGTATCTCAAAGATCTGACAAGCACTCCACCTGTCAGAAATTCAGCTCTACTCTGTAGTTAGTTTCTCTTTTCAGCAGTATGGGGATGATGCTTCTTTCATCCTGTTTGGTAACTCTCTCCACCCTATGTTTCTCCCTTTCACCAATAATCCTTTCAGATATCCTTACACATGTAACTTCAATATAGTAGTGTAAACATAATTCTAGATATACCATTAGTTTTTAATCAATAATATTATTAGTTTACAGTATGATATTTTAAAAATAGAACATATGCTTTGTAGGAAACCGAGGGGTTAAAACTTCCACAGACAATGACGGATTTGACCTTAACACTTGGAGAGAACTCGGGTTGATGTGATGATAGGATATATGGATTGCAAGCAAGAGAATTACAAACCTGTGTTTTTGTAGCTATGAATAAGAAAGTGTATTGAGTGATTTGGTGGAGGCTTTTAAGTATAGTGGTATGATTTTATAGTTTAAGCTAAGAATTTAGATGTTATAATAGAAGTATATGGGTGTACATGACTTAGCAGGTAATTGGTAGAAAATTGATGCACAGCAGTAAAAGTGACCAAAGGTGATAGGTTATCAAGTCAAAACAAAGTTTCGTGTTAATTACTTATTGGACCAGGAAGTTATAAATTGCTGTGTAACCCTGAAACTCGTGACTATCTTCCATTAGGGCAATTTGTTACTAAGCTCCACGGACTCCGAGACTGATACCTTGTGTGTTATTTTAAGTAATAAATCGTGTATAACCGTGATAGTCCCCTCTCTTTGATGAAAGGTCTGACCAGAAAGAAGTACAGAAACAGCGAAAACATTACAAGCAGCCCTTACAATTCTTATGCATTTAAAATAATCATGTATTTTAAAATATTTTAAATGTACATAAAAATAAATACAGTTTAAATAGCCTAGTCAAATATTTTTTATGTACAAGCTGGGATTGTGTTGAATGACTGTGTAGAACTCAAAAGGAAGAAAATCAAGTTTGGCATGGTCTTGTCCAAACTGCTTCTGGTAATGATTCTTAGACTGCTTTTTCCCCTCAAAACCCATAGCCTATGAAAGAACTATCTAGGGTACTCTAAGAAGGGATGACAATTTTGTTATTAAGCTGAATAAGGATCTTCTCCCCCTTTTGCTCTTAAACATGGTTTTATTCCTCAGTGAAAACTCTGGATTCTGCCCAGACAACAAAGCTATTTCTGCTGACTGGCAGACCTTCTGAACAAACTGTCTTCACCTCTTGTGTTTCAGGTAGGGCTAGGGAATCACAGAGTTTTTGTTGTCTGCAGTCTGGTTAGGGACACCGAAGCTACAGCTATCAACAGGCCTTAGAGCTAGAATCTGCATAGCTGTGTACAGATACAGAGTTAATTATTTCAGTTGCCTATACATGGGGTTATCATGAGACAAGTAGTATGCAATATACATATTCCAGCTAATACATTCTTGGTGGTCTCTGCACGGAGCTGTACTGGAGCCATTGTGAAGACTTAATGCTCAAAGCAGTCATGCAGTTGAGCACATGCTTACCCTTAAGCATGAAGGATGTGGTATCCTTGGGAGCTGTGCACATGATCTGATAGAGGCTTCTAAATCACTGGCAACACATAGGAGATGACATCAAATTGTGCTAATATACTGTACATATAACCACTTATCCTTGTAATTGTGATTATTAGGAAGGTGAAAACATGTTGTAAGGAAAAATTTCTGGCACTGGTAGACAGTAAGCAAGCTTTCCAGGTCACTGAATTTAATATTTTTCATATGAAATCATGCTGTGTGAGACAAAATAGGTCATATAGGAGATACATGACCAATATGATGATTCCTGCCCTTTCTTAAAAATAATTATCCTTCAGCACACCAGAAATTCTAAAAATGACTGTATACAGACAAAATATTCTTATTTGCATGTCTCACACTTGCTAAGCAGTGGAACGTAGTAGCCAGTGTTGTTACGTTTTAATTCAATATAGTTTAATATTTTATATACAGTGAGGTATTGCGAAGCAGTATTCACAGGCAGTTTGATGAAAAGATATCTTTCAATGTACTTGAAGAGGCTTGTGATGTACTTTTCATTCATTATCCTATATATACGAACAAAAATAATGGACATTTATCTAGCCTTTGTTAACACGTTCGAAGTGAATGTTAGTTCTATACATTCTTGCTGCCTAAAACACCCGTGTTTTATTGAAAATAATACAGAATCAGGGAATAGACAATGTTGTCAGGAACCTCTAGAGATCACATAATCACAGAATCAACTAGGTTGTAAAAGACCTTGAGACCATCAAGTCCAACCTACAACCCAACACTATCCAGTCAACTAGGCTATAGCACTGAGTGCCATGTCCAGACTTTTCTTAGACACCACCAGGGATGCTGACTCCACCACTTGTGTGGGCATCCCATTCCAATCCCCAATCACCCCTTCTGTGAAAAACTTCTTCCTAATATCCAATCTAAACCTTCCCTGGTGCAGCTTTAGACTCTGTCCTATTTTTCTGTCACTGCTTGCCTGGGAGAAGAGGCCAATCCCCACCTGACTACAGCCTCCTTTCAAGGAGTTGTAGAGAGTGATAAGGTCACCCCTGAGCCTCCTTTTCCCCAGACTAAGCACCCCCAGCTCGCTCAGCTGCTCCTCACAGGACTTGTTCTCCAGACCCGTCACCAGCCTTGCTGCCCTTCTCTGGACGTGCTCTAGCATCTCAACAGCCTTCCTAAACGGAGGGGCCCAGACCTGGACACAGAACTCAAGGGGCAGCCTCATCAGTGCTGAGTACAGGGGAAGAATCACTTCCCTCATCCTGCTGGCCACACTATTGCTGATATAGGCCAGGATACCGTTGGCCTTCTCAGCCCCCTGGGCACATTCTGGCTCACGTTCAGCCTGCTGTCAGTCAGTAAGATCACCTACTCTAGGCTTCTTCCCTAGTGTTACAGCTACAGCATGTTGCTAAGGGCTGTGTTCAGTTAGGTTTTGAGTATCTTCAAGGTCAGTGACTCCACAAATTCTTTGGGAAAGCCATGCTTTGGTTTTACCTCACAGTAGAGTGGTCTTTTATATGCTTAACTGGAACCTGCTTTGCCCATTGCCTCTTCTCCTGCCACAAGGTACCAGTGAGAAGTGTCTGGGTCAATCTTTTGTACCAGGTATCTAAATGCATGGATAAGATTCTTCTACAACCTTTTCTGCCACAAGTTAAACAGCCTCCCTTTCACTGGACTCTTTCCAGTATATCATTTCTGATGATACATACTGAACTAGAGAGTTCCATGTAATGCCTGAAAAATTTCTGTGATTTCTCCTAAAATAAAAATTTTTAATCTTGCTGAGCAAATTTTAGGCAAAGAATCTTGACTTAGGCAAAATGTCTTCTTTCACTTACGACATTTTATGGAAATTGTTAATGGTATTTGACCTGATTCCAATCAGGACAGGGCTAATTTTTGTGGTAGGCAGGAGGGGTCAGGGAAAGTGGGTCTCTTCCAGAGAGAATGGCTTCCTTCTGGTTGAGTAAATGTGGTGGATGGAGCACTGGAGTAACATCAGTTTGGAGCTGGAAGGAGTATTTGTGTAATATCGGTTGGGAGCAGGAGGGAGCCGGGGGGGGAAGCGTGGCAGAGGGAGCCATCCAGTAGTGTATGTTGCAGTGGTTCCCACAATGAGCAATACAGTTTCTTTTCTTGGACCCTCCATCATTAATATTGTTGCTGTTACTGTTAGTTTTCTTGTCTCATTGCTTTTTCCAGTAAACTGCTCTTATCCCAATTCAAGGTCATTTCATTTCATGCCTCCAATTCTCCTCTCCAGCCTATCACAGAGACAAGAGGGAAGGTGGGAGAGAGTGAGACAGCAGCAGTGTGGTTTGGAGAGCCTCAGTGGGAACACCAAACTGGAGAGTACCATTCCTAAACCATGACATGTTTCTGCATAACTTATTAAAATCTATTAAAGTGAAAATTCCTGTCATGAAAAGAGATTACTTCCTTTTTCAAGTCCTCTCCATCTTCAAGGACCTTTTTGCAGATTTGGTCAACTATTATTTGTAAAATTCTCAGCAGTTAAATATTCATATATTTCCTTTTAAATACTTCTACCTTAGTTTTCACTCATAACTTGTCCTTTTCTTCCGGTTAATAACTGGAATTTTAAGAGAGATCTTAGGTCTCTGATGGCCATCTGTGATCTGCTGGAATATGGTATCTCTCCAAAATCCATCTTGAAAGACAGCACTTCCTGCATTTGTTTGTGCACTACTTTCAGATTTTCTTTTAAATTATTCAAATTACTTTCCAGTTCCATACTTTACCGACTGTGCATTGCTCAGGATTTGAAAAAGTTAATATTTTCATCCTTTGAAATGACAGTTTTAATGTGTACTTAATCACTTTAATCACAACTAATATATGATACACTGTCAGGGAGTCAAACATGTTTATGCACATCTAGATTTTGCCGTGTAAATAATTACACATTAATTAATATCTAATACTATTTTTAGTTATTAACATAACCTCTAACAAAATTTTTTAAATTTTTCTAACTTTTTCTAACAATACTGTTTTGTTGAGTCTGTTTATTTTATATATTAACATATATGCTTTTATATTCTTTCTTGCTGGAAGACTACATCAGTCTTAAAAAATACTGGCTAAATGCTTCCTACAGTAGCCACTTGAAAATTCTTGAGCCATTACTTAATTTTAGATTTCAGAAGAATTAATCTGTATTAACAAAAGCTTCACTGTTCAGTAACTTTGGTGAAATATGAAGGCAGAATTTTCTGTAATGCTTTGTCTTTGAATTAACTAATACACCACTGAGTTTACCCATGAACAATCCTGGACTTTTATCTTAATTTTTAACTGTAATATCTTTCCAGATAATAATTTTATGATAATTATGTAGAGAAAGACATTCTGGTGTTCCACCTTTTTCTAACACTACATGGCGTACCTTTGACACAATTTGAACTACGACTGCCTAACCTAAGCACTGGGGATGTTATCCTGAACTTCTTAACAGCAGAGGTGTATAAATTTCATAGCTTGTCTGGACACACTGCATGATATAATAGCTTATCCTTAATTGGCTTATATCATCGTATAGAAACATTAAACAGAATTGAAGTTCAGTTCGTTTTGGGCAATTTATAGAAAGAGCTTTGGGAATTTGACAGTGATCATTGCGTACAAAGGAAAAAACCAAAACTGAAGAGTGGATAAATAAAAATCAAAGCAAGCACCTCAGCAGCCAACTGGACAGCAACTGATTTTTCTTTTCAGAAGATGAATGTCCTCTTTCCTGTCTATGAAGAGAGTCTTATTCTTAAGAATGGTAGATTGGACAACAAAATAAATATTTATGAGAAGAAATTTGTTCAAGCCCTGTGGCTTAGACAAATTATTCTTCCATTTAGGCTTCAGACAAGTCCAATTAGTTTGCTAATATCCTAAATTGCAGAACATCTCACAAGGGGTCAACCATCAAAACTAGCCTGTATTAAAACAGTGTTAAATGGATGGGACAGGCCTCTTTTTGTTTGCATGGGGAAACTTGAGCTTTACCCATTCCCCCTAACAGAAAGAAATAGTAGTAAGAAGTGTTAGTGAACAGAGAGATGAAATAATTTTAATTGTGGCTTCAGTAAATTACATCTGTGTACTCATTGTGGCAAAAGCTTAGAGACAAGTAGAAATCATTTTTTTGCAAAGAAAACCCTTTTTAAATTCAAAAGAAAGAAGCAGTACATTTTACTTCAGTCATCTAAGCTTTTGAAAAAACCCTGTAGCTGCTTTTTATATATAGTAATATGAATGAAAATAATAATGATTATGTATAGAAAGTAAGACAAGCATATGTCTAAATTGTCATCAGGAATGCCTTTTAAAAAGGTAACTCCTGCATCTTGAGATTATATTTCTTTTACACATAAATAATGTTATTTTCAACACATTGTAGCAGAAAAAACAGCTCTGTGGTTTGAGGAATTGAGGACAAATTCTGAAGGTTTGACAGAGTTACAGACTAACTGTATGGTTTTCTTCCTTCCTCTCTTTGGAGAAAGGAACATTTGCAACAGTAACTTTAATTCCATGGAAAAATTTTCAGAGGAATTTTTTGTATGTAAAAAAACAATTGCGGGTGGCTCAGAACTACATTTTTTTTATGATCTACTCCTTTACCAATATCTCACAGGTTGCAGTGCTAAGTGTCACACTAGGTCTTTTTGGCAAACATCTGTCCAGAGGTCTCTGCAAGGGAAGATAGAATAGCTCTTGTCAGTGGTGAGATCCTAGTGAACCAAGATACATGTTTATTCCACATTCAAATGGATAACTTTAAAAAAAATTTGGTTTTTCTCAGGTATTCTCTTCCACCTTTTCCTTCACTCCTGCCCCCACCAACATTTGGTGTGTGGGGTGGAAACCAAATTTGAATGTATTTATATGTTTAAATAAGTGGAAGCTGAATACCTTTTGACTTTTCAATATGATTATTAGTTTGACTAGTAGGCAACTGTGGCATGTATATATACATATATTTATATATGCACACAAAATTCCTGGACTAATATTGAACAGAACGTTACACGGTCAAGAAAGTCATAGTTTACATCCATGAGATATCATAACTTCTTTGCAAGAAACAGTGCAATTTCAGTTTACTTTAATGACAACAAAGAAATGGCCTCTTAAACCTGGGAGAGCTTTATCTTAATGTGAAAATTTTTCTTTGTGAAGAGATATGCAAGTTTCTAATCAATTCTTCATAAACTCACTTTAAAACACTTTAACAAAGCTAAACACATCATAATGGCATATTTAATGAAAATCAACAGGAAATCAAAAAGGTTATAGAAATATGTTATTAAATATGAATATAAAAGGGAAACTTCTGTCTGTAAAATAAAAATTCCTTCTAGATTAAAAACTGAAAGCCAGGCTGCACTAATTCTATCAGCTGCCTTTCACACAGGAATTGAAAATAAGACAAAGCCCAGAAGTGCTGATGTGCATATAATGCTGAGTTAATAAAGAAGTTAGTTGATTACAAATGGAACTGTTCCAAGCTGGAAAAATTTGATAAAAAGATAATTTAATAGGAGTATAGCTGTACTTAAGAGGTTTCTGATGCAAGTGGTGATAACATACCCTTAATGTAGTTCTCCCTTAATGTAGCCAGAAGCCAGCAGTATTTTCAAAAATAATACGTAGACCAAATAATATCACCTAACACTGATAAACTGTTCCTCAAAACATGATATCTTTTAAGCAAAGGTTATTTTTTTAACAATTGCAACTATAATTCTGAGAGTTAACAGATAATGCAGAATATCAGTCTTCTACCAACACATCTGATTTGGAACTGTATTTTATAATGCCTTCTCCTTACCATTCTTGTATGTACTTAGCATATAATCTCAGAAAACTAAGTTTCATTGAAAACTGAATGAAATTTTCTTTCTTGGCATAAAAATGTAGTAAAATATTTCAAAATAAACACAAAAAACAAAAGATACTGAAAAAAGACACAAAATATCTTTTAAGGTGCTGTAGACAAGTGAAAACCCAAGTGCTATTGAATTTTATTATTCTAGTCACTTACTATCCATGGAAGTGAAAAGATTTATGAGAACGTTAGATTTCAAATTTTTAAATGAAAGTTGTTATACATAGTTTTTTTGTTTTCATTAAAGAACAGAAAAACATTTTTTCCCTACCTGAATTTGATACATCACTCTTTTTCTGAAAGTTTTAGAGAAAGTCATTGCATCCTCCTCCCACACTTTCATCACATATCCTAAATATGGCTGGATTTCATAATTCAGGTAAATTTCGAGTTATAACTTCATCAGTTTTGCTAACAAGAATGGATGCCAGCTTTTCTTTGAGCATTTAGTCAGTGTGATGCTTAAGGAAGCTGTTATAATCAGCTTCATTGCATAGATGAGCAAAGATGGCTAGGGCTAAAATTTGAGGAAAAGGAGAGGTTGTATTTACATCACAATAGAAGTTCCTTATAGCTTCATCACCTTGTAACATTAATGCACACCTCCATCCCAAAGTTACCCACCTCCAAGGTATGACCACTCCTCACTCGGCATGTGCTCTGTATTTTTTTGTCCAACCAGTAACAAAGGTACGTATGACTAGAGTAACTCAAGCTTCACCTAAACATAAGGATATAGTAAAAGTTAAGTTGAGAATGGGGGAAAAGTTAGGGAAGACTTCATTGTAACTGGGATCATTCAACAACCTGTCTTCTTTCCCATAACCATAGTCTGTGTGCTGAGTTCTTTCACTAGGGATCAGAGCTTGTCTGTATATTGCTTTGAATTAGTTTTTGCAGTTAGATACTGTCTCTGGCATACCACAGATCTTAACCTGTCACAATTCTCCATTAATAAGGAGTGTAAATTGTTGGTGTGAGCACTTCACAAGCACTGTCAGCTGCTGTGAGCAAGTAAGATTCTAGAATAAAGTGGGAAGACCCACTGATGGGTCATGAAGCAGGAAGACGCACTGAAGGGTCTCCCTTATGCTATCAGTATGTTCCTGAACAAGTCAGTCTAACTGTCCCCCAATTCAGACAAACTGCTCAGGGAAGGGTTACCCTGACTGACAGACTGGCTGGGCACAAGGATCTTGGCTTTCCTGGGGGCACTGACAGACAAATCAAATACTACGGCCAAGGAAAGCTCCCATTTTCATGTGACAGTAGAAAAAGTCATGTCCTGGAAATTGCAGAAAGAGAGGAAGTAGCACTAGGTTTGGATAGAGAGTTAAATCATGTGTGATGAAGACATGGCAAAAAGGATACAGGAGAACTGGGAACGAAAGCTTACATGAGCAATGAGGGGTAGTCAGTGTGGATTTATGCTCATATGGCTCTCTGAAAGAGAATATTTTGAAGATGTGACTACACTGGTTTGTAAGAACAGAGATGACTGCTTTTCCTTCTATTATGCTCTATTCACTTATCCTTGTAATACACAGCTGACTTCATGCCTGCAGCTTAATTAGCATTTATCAAAGCTTCCTAAGAAGTACTCTCTTGTAGTGTATAATACAAGTGCGGTGTCTCAAGTGACTTAACTGTTTTTATTTTTCTTTGAAGCTATCTATCGTTTTACAGTAGTGTGCCATGAGAAGCCTAAATGGAGAACTCACAAGCTTCCATTCAGAACTACCAAAAAACATACTATTGCCATCAACATGGCTTTCAGGTTAATTTGCCTGTTCTTGCTCCCTGATGCATCCCCTTGCATGACAGGTTTCTTTAGCTGCCAAGGAACCACAGCATAGAAAGCTGAGTCTTAGGCTGAGAGTTAGAGACCATCACCTGCAATTACACTACATATGTCTATCTCTAGGAAGCTGACTTCATCTGCATCTTTGACCAGCATCTGAAAACAAGACTTTTAAATAACAGAATATATGCATTGGATTTACTCTAATCTACCCCCTCAGCTAAATTTTCCTCTTAATTGTCAAATAAAAATGAAGTTCTTGCACTGTATAATCTGGTTCTCCTGTTTTAGCCCGCAGTAGTATCCTGGTTTCCACTATTGTACTCCTTACTGTACACTGCTCACAAAGTGATTTTGGTGCTTGTGAAATATATTACTTTTTGAGGAAATTTAAATATGTACTAAAAAATTTCCACCTTAGAATGCAGCAGTAACAGTCTGAACCAGTGAGTGATGCCTGAATAGCTCTGGAACACAGGAGTAAAGGGAACATGTTGAAACTAGGTAAAGTAGTCCAAAGCAAAGATGCTGAACATCATGGAGTGCTGAACATTATCTCCAGTTGCAGAGATCTCACCACGAACTACTTCAATCTGTCGGGCTGCTTTTTTTCCACCAGTCTACTTGCTAATATTCAGAAAACAAAGATCTATCTGAGGTTCTAGTATGTTTAGTTTCTAGTATTATTCTTCTAGCTCATTAATTCACTGATGATAGATGTCTATGAGAGACTAATATTGTCAGATAATGCATTGGATGATTGCCGATTTTTTAATTTAGAGATCCGTAGCAAAGTTTCCTAGTGTCAGACTGTCCCAGTTTGAGACAAATTCAGAGGAATGTCCAAAATGAACATCCTCTGATAAAAGGCAGGTTACAGCCACCCCTCCCCCACCAGGTTCAGAAAGAATTTTCCTCAGAGGAAAGGGGAAAAAAAAAACCTATTTATTTAACAAGTAAAGTGCATGCAGGCACAGAAAAAGAAAAAAAAAGCTAAATAATAAAACCTCTCACTGTGGAGAGAACCTGGATAGATTTCAGAGTCCTTTGTAGGTGTGGCTTTCTCCTCTCTGGAGCTGGGGTTCGGCGTCGGCCCCTCCAGGCCTCCTGGATGATATTCTGGTTTTGCTGAACAGTCCAGAAGAAGCCAAAGTCCCAGAGAAGCAAAAGAGTTTAACTCTCTGTCTCTCTCCCAAGAAAAAAGAGCCAAGTACTGGCTAAAAGCAGGAAGGTGCTTTCCTCTGCTCCACAACAGCAGGAACGTAGGGGAGTGTATATCCATGTCCTTGAACACAAAACCGCTCTAGGTTTTTTTTCTCCCTTTCTCTCGGACCCAGCTTAAAGACACAGGAAGGCACAGGATTCATGTGTGGGCATAGAGCAGACAATAGGTAATACAGTATAATACAGTCACCCCAGGACACACACATTACCTTCCAGGATATCCGATGGTCTATCAAACAGTTTCTGATGTGGTTTGGATGGTTCAACCAATTTAGTTCTAATAGGTGTAGTTACTCACCTAGTGTCTTCGTCTCTTGCAGACCTAATGTCTTTATCTCATTATTGAAATTTGACTTCTTTTTTTTAATTAACAGTCTTATTCATGCACCTGTGTCATTCAGATAGAGATCCAATTACAAAATTTGATATCTCCCCACATTTACTTTTCAAGACCTTAGTCATCTATTTCTTCCATTAGACCTACTTACATTTGGAAGTAGTTCTGTCAACTGTCTTATTTTTTATTATTTTATTTCCAAACTGTGTGTTTCTATGGACCACATTAAAGCATGCAATATGTTTAGCACTTTTAACACATGATAATGAACATAGATGGTACTAAGATATGTTTTTCTTCTTGGAGTACTTATCTGAATGTAAAATAGGTGTGAAACAAATCTTATAGCTCCCCTCTTTTCAAGGCTACTTCAGTGCCAAAGCGGAATCATAGAATCATTTAGGCTGGAAAAGACTTTCAATCAAGTCTAACTATAAACCTAGCACTGTCAAGTTTACTTTACACCTTGTCCCTCACTACCACATCCATACATCTTTTAAATACCTCCACAGATGGTGACTTAGCTACTTTCTTGGACAGCTTGTTATAATGCCTGACAACCCTATCAGTGATGAGTTTTTTTCCTAATATCCAATGTAAACCTCCTCTGACATAACTTAAGGACATTTTCTCTCATCATGTCATTGGAGAAGAGTCATGTCTCACCTAGGAGAAGAGATTGCCCCGCACTTTGCTACAACTTTATTTGGTAGTTGTAGACACTCCCCTGAGACTCCTTTTCTCCAGGCTACACTAGAACAGTTTCTTCAGCCGCCCCTCACAGGACGTGTGCTCCCGACCCAGATCCTTCATCTGCTCTATTGCCCTTCTCTGGACTCACTCCAACACTCCAGTCTGTCTTGTAGTGAGGGACCCAGGACTAAACACAATGAAAAAAAAGAAAGGGCTTGCTGAATTGCACCAGTAAATAATCTCAGGTTTAGAAGAGAGGTACTGAGGAAAATACATCTTTACCTACACAGTGTGTGAAGCACATTTTGCAGTGAGTAGGAAAGCTTGTGCTTTTGTGTTTATGTGACCACCCCATTTGTCAAGGTCTCGTTTTATTGCTGTTGGACATAACAAAGTTTCATTACACCTAAAAGTGTAGCAGTTTTTAGCTACTAGAAACAGCACAGTAGGACAGTGTTGAAATGGTAAAGTCTTTGTTGCTTATTTTGCAAGGGTTTGATCTTTGTGTGCAGCAGACATTATTATTTTTATGGCACATTAATGATCTTTTATAAGACAGTAAATTCTTTTCATATTTGCTTTTATTGCATATTGATGTTCACCACCTTTTCCCCCCACTCACTCCATTTTATTCCAAGTGTTCTGAACTATGTGTTTCTGTCTGTTGCCTGTAAGATAACCAAGTTTCTTTTTGCTCCCTTATTTTCACGTTTGGTTGCACAAACTACCAGCAGACACTTATTTGCTCCATCTTTAACTTAACTCCTATACTCTTGACCTTTACTTCTATTGAACTTTAAAGTTTGCAGATTCTATTTCAGATCAGAAGAAGGAACGACAGAAAAAAATTTCCAACTATACCAAATTATTCTAGTAAAATATATTATTTCCAAGTGCATAGCTTGTCCTGAATTCCTTGCCTCTCCAAGGTAAATGAATATTAACATTTTTTTCTTTAAGTTATAAAAAGAGTAGCAAAACATGTTTTTCCTACACACAAAAGTTTTTGTGAAGTGTTGACTTCACTAAGTGCTCTGAGATTCTGAAATGAATTACCATATCTGAGGTAGATACAGACAAGTTAATACAAAATATTTTCCCATTCCACTACATATGTAAGACTTAAACGTGAATGTGAAAATAATATGAAGCCAATAATGCCTCACTTCCTTATCTGTATAAACTCAGTGATACAGAAATTAAAAAGTCATATATAACAGCACCGTATCGTGTGACTAGGAAGTAAATAGAAAGCACATGCTCCACAAAGTGATTTATTTATAAAATGTAATTTTAATGCCAACATGATATATGTACTGTCATATGGGTTCTTGATGATCAGCTTAGTCAAGGATATTTAAGTTCGTTGATGGTATCAAATTACGAACAATGCCACAAAATTACAGGATCAGTCAAAATTGTTTAACTTTTCTTCAGTATTTTTTCAAAAGCATTCAAAGCTTCTAGCAGATGACTTTATGGGGCAAAGAGATGGGTTCCCATGAAAATCCTTCATCTATTTATCGATTTCTGTTACTGGAAAGCATATATCCAATCTGAAGGCTACCCGTCTGCTATTCCACTCTGGCATTTTCCAAAAATAAAACAACCCATTCATTTTCATGTATAGAAAGTACTACACAGAAGAAATGCAAACATAATTCCAGCTTTATATCTTTGTTACCATTAAAAGATTCAACAAGAAGTTGAAAATAGTTATAAAAAGCCATATTTAGGATGTGTTTGTAACACAAGCACATAGCAGAAAACAAATTCGTGACAAAACTCAAAGAGGTAAGGAAATAGATATTCCTTGCTTAATGAAAAAAAAGGAGTTAGGCAGTTTGCCAGTAGATACAACGCATTTCTATTATTTAAAAAAAAGTCTAAAAAGAAAATACAAAAGACAGATAAGAACAGTCACACTGCATAATATAACAAGTTCCTCATTGAGTCCTTTAGTTAATTTTCCCATTTCATCCACAAGCAACACCTGTCAAAGTCAATCAATGCAGTGCTGCCTGTTTGCTGAAGCAGTGCCAGTTCCTAACAGTTATATATAAGCCAGCTAGAAGTAAATAGTCTATTAATTTCCTGGAACTGGTATCTTGTGACAGAAGAGTATAAATTTCAAAAATAATTGCTATCAGGTTAAGTGGAAGGCTCATTCCATTTATTAGATAAATATGTTGATGCATTTCTCTTCAGTAAGGCACAGTAATTGAGTGGCATAATAATAAATGTTTAAGTCTCTATTTCAAATTGGGGCTCCTTTTAACTTAGCTGATACTCCACTGAGCAATTTGCCTGTTGTAGTAGACATATTTTTAAGTATAAATTAGAAAAGTTTTACATTTGTCTATATATCAATCTAATCAAATCTCACTGCATAATCATTAGGTTTACTGTAAGTAATAATTTAAGGACTACAATATATTATTATAACAGTCTAGTTACTGCATAGTTAAGGTCATGCCTTTCCTTACTGGAATCTTTCTGTGAGCTACTTAAGATAGTTAAGTTCACGTCATCAATAAGACATTTTAGAATCTGACTATTGAGCATACGTTATCCTTGGCATCATCTATGTACTACATCTTGGCATTGCATTTACAGAAAAAAATGTGAGCATACTTTTTGTAGAATATGCCTGAAGAGCAACATACAACATGAAATTGTGGTAATTTATGTAGTAACTTCATGAAAAATAAAAAGAAAAGAAAGTTAACAATAAACATAATGCAGTGAACTACAAAAAAGGTCTAGTAAAAGATTTTTCTCATTTTTTTACAATGGAGGAAATACAAAATTTATATCAAAAATAAATAAGAAAAAATGTGTCACACAAGATTTGTAGGACTTATGATGAGAATATGCATCTGCTCTGCCCTTCAATTCTGGTGCAGATAATTGCTTAAAATCTACTTCCCTGTCCATAGTTAATTTTTATCTTTCATTTTTTTTCTTTTTTATATTATACTTATAAATCACTGGTAACTTTTCTTGAAGTAATATAGATTAAAATTTATAAATTTATGGAGAGAAAAACCCTTTTTACAAAATATATCACTTATTTATTTGTTGTTTAATTAAACATACTAGAGCAATAAAACAAGGAGAATAGTAAATAAATGGGTTTAGGAATCAAAGTTGAAATGAAAGAATGAACGTGTGGAGAGATAATTGCACTTGTTTGCTGTGTAACTTATAAGGAACTTTCCATAACAGTAGATAGATGAGATCCGGCTCCCAAAGCTTGGGAAATAAGGATACGTTTGAGTAGGCAAAATGTCAGTGAGTAGGAGAGGTTGATGTTCATGTAGTTTAAGTATTGACTTACGGTATGCATGGAAATTCCGTGGATGGATTTGCAGCTTTTGCCAAGCCAAATTTTGAAAACCAGTTTTTGTATGAGGAAAAGTAAGGGCTTTTTTACTCTGAATTGAAAAGGGAAGATACTTAGTGTTGACTGGAGAGGTCCTTGCTTTGCATGCAGGGTAGGCCAGAGGAATTAAAGTACTGTCAAAGCTGCACAGAAGAATTCCAAAAAGAAAATCAAATATTCAGTAGTTCTATCTACCCAGTCACTACCCAAAAACTCACTATTCTTTTACAGGATGAGCTATAACCATGGTTAAATACAGGAATTTTAGAATAACTGTGGACTGTGTATATTGTTTTCTCTTTAAAGAACCCCAAGTCTTCTAAAGCTAAGACACTGTACATGAGAAACACTGGAACTTCTTCATGCATCTGATGACTTTGAACATTTTGTCTGACATCTTTGAAATGTCATTGCCCAAATAATGATTAGCAGGCTATTTTTCATTTATTGTTTTATACCACAGTGGATTTGAGATAATTCAAACTGATTCATGTCTAGTAGCTGTAGAACCATATATTTGTGTCTGATACTAAATAATAGATATTGCTTGGATTTGAGTCATAACACTAAATTACTCTTATATAATGATGCTTCTAGAAAAATATGGTAGGTTCATATGTCGTTCAGCATTGAATAAATCAGCATGTGTGTATTTAATGAGCTGATAGCTTGAGTATTGATTTATCAGTTATAACATAGACAATGAATGCTTTAATATTTGCAATGTGTACAAAGCAAGCCTGAGTCTAAGCTACTCTGGTTTTGTTCGTGGACAGTTGAGCCTAAACCTGCAATAGCTAGTCCAGTTTTGATAGTGATTTGGACTGTGCTTAAAAAATAAGAAGGCACATGTTGTTTCGTTATCTGACTGGTGCAGGTGTTCACTTCATTCTTAGGAGCAAGAATTGTTGCTTTATACACAGTGATAGTGATGCTGGAACACCTGTACTTTAAATGATACCGAAGTTTGGTCTAGTAATAGTTTCACCTGCTCATTAACTTGAAAAAAAACCTTAAAAAAGAAACAACAAACAAACAAAACTTTAAAAAAAAACTTTTGTTATTAAAAAATCTTCAAGAAGAATCCATTTTTATTTGAAATAGTATTTCTTGTGACAGTACATTGCATTGGTTTTCTTAAATGTGTGTGTGTATCTATAGATATGTAATGGTTTAACCCTAGCTAGCAGCTAAGTAGTCACTCCCAGTATCGTCCAATGCAGCAGAGTTGGAAAGGAAAGGTAAATTTCACAGGTTGAGATAAGAACAGTTTACTATTTTTAACAAAATGAAATAAACTAGACATAATAAAAGTACTACTACCACTAACACTCCTGCTTGTAATTAAAAGCAGAAAGAGAGAAATAAAACCCAAGAAAGAGAAGTGATGTATGGCTCAGCTGCTCGCCTCCTGCTGACTGATGCCCAGCCCGTCTCCCAGCAGTGAACAGCAGCTCACAGCCAACTTCCCCCAGTTTATGTACCGGGCATGACGTCCTGTTGTACAGAATATCCCGTCAGCCAGTTTGGGTCAGCTGTCAAGGATGAGCTCCCTTCTAGCTTCTTGTGCACCTGATGGCTGGCAGAGCACAGAAAGAGAAAAAATCCTTGGTTTAGTGTTAGCACTAGCTAGCCACAACCAAAACATCAGTAATCAAAACATCAACAAACAATTCAGTATTCTTATACTGAATCCAAACCACAGCACTGTACCAGCTATTCAGAAGAAAATTAACTCTATGCCAGCCAAAACTAGGATGTTTGTATCACATGTAACTTACATCAAGTAAAGCTAAATCCTGCCTTAATTTCTATGAAATAATATCTGCTTTTTTGTTTGTTAACATGATAATACACTTAAAAAGTGATGTGTGGTAGTTTAGCTATGTGACCCCTCCTAAATTCAATCAGCTGGACTCTTTTACCACTCTCCTTTAACGTAATGTAATTAAACTCAAATGAAGGAGCTACTCCAGTGCCAAACTCTGAAGATTACTTAGCTTTTGAATAACCTATGCCTAACTTAACCATATCTGCCTTAAATAAATTCCAAAGGACAGTGCCCATACTATTAACACACATTTTTCTTGCCATCTCTCCCCATTAAAAAGGAACAAAAAATTCAAAATGTTGGCGATGTGCATATGTGTGAGCTGCATTTTTTTTGTTATGTTAGTCAGTTTTTAGCCAGTTTAATAATTATTTTTATACAACTTCTTGGGATCTAACTGTTTATGAATATCATACATCAGCTAGTTAGTTTGCAACTTTGCAGATAATTTTAAGGCTAGATCTTAGCTCTAAAACCCTTGTATGTTTTGGGGAATGCTATGTAAGAAAATCCATTCAACACTATGCTTTGTTTGCAATAACTGTTTGGAAGACAAAATAATTTAGTACAGTACTTAATTATATCAAGTTTCAATCTGGTTCGTGGTATTTTTACTCATGCCCTTGATATGTCGCTTTAGTTAGATAATTATTCATTGAATAGTAATCTTCCTTCCCACCATAGAAGGATGCTGGACAATCATTTGCAGAATGAAAACTTGCTATTTGAATACAATAGGAAAAACGATCATTGACCAATTGTGAACAAGATTTGGGAACCGTTATTTATGCAATCTATATTATAATTAAATTGATTTATATATTTATTAAACTGACCTAATCAGCAAATGTTTAATATAAACTGTGCATAAGGTTCTGATCCAACTTGTTATTGTCAGCCATGCTACTTGTATCAAAATATTAGTAAAAATGGCAATTCATTTAGCAGAAAAAAAATTGTAAGAAGCTTTAAAATCATATCACATTTACATTATTTTGGGGTCATTTAAAAGATTTTATTTTGATGTCATGATTGTATGTGGGAAAATGTCAGCAAGGACAGTCATAAAAAACTAAAAGATTCATGAGTTATATTCCCCCGTGAGCTCCAGTCAGAAATTAAAATATTTTGTACTATGGAGACAGTAATTTTTGATATTTCATATTCTTGGTTTTGCTAGTGTTGAATTTGCTGAGATTTCTTCAGTCTGTGAGCTCAGGCAGATGCAAAGTCATGGTATTCAGAGTTAGAATGTGATGTTGCAATATGCACAGAGTCAAGCGCAGTAGGTGGAGGAAAAAAATGTGTGGGCTACTACAATTCCTCTGTGGGACTGTAGTCACTGTCCCAGAACACTGAGGTCAATTCCACCCCTTTATTAAGCTGCAGCTTAGTGACAGATATCCATTTCTCCTCTGTAACTTGCTTTCTGAGTAGTTTCTGTAGTGGAAGTGAAGATGAGTGTAATTGATGTGAAAGTTTTAAGTAATTTCTGTCATTTCTGCCCTCTTAGTTTTTCTTATTGAGATCATGTCAATTTCATTCTGTTTTTGCCTAAGTGGATAGCCTAGTTGGAACTCTGCTCTCAAGCTCCCAACAGACATGTGCTGTATCAAATTCCAGCACAATGTGCCCAATGTATGATTTATTTTTTTTTTTATTTTGATGGCACTAAAATATAAGCAAATGATTAGATATTGATGTTCTTGATATAATGAGCAAATTCCTACAAAATTAATTCCATTTAATTACTTGGAAAGGAAAAATTCTTTTACTTCCTGCACAGTAAATGGCTGAGTTCTTTCTCGTATTCAAAATATAGCTATCTAAAATTAGTGGGAGATGTTAGAATTGCAGACTATTCAAAATTTTGTCTTCATTAATATCTCAGTTGGGATCAGGAGAGCATTTTCAAGCACATCTCACCACTGTTCCCAGTTAAGATACTCTGCATCTTAGGTAATTTTCAAAGTTCACAGTCTCAAGAAAGAAAATACATTGCTCCAGGAGTGCCTTTAATGCACTGCAGTTGACAGCAGAGGCTTTTACTGGCTCACATAGACATAATGTTCATTAAGGTATCAGAATTCCAGTTCAACCTTACACAATTTAATTTGGCTGTTTCTTTTTTTTGGGTACTGCCGTGCTTTTTATGATTATATAATAATTCCAGCTGTGTTTTGACTAAATGAGCTGTAGCATGCTTTTGATATCAACAGGGGTAGTACAACGTGTTCTAAGGAAAAAACATACAGGTCTAGAATACAAAAAAATAGAAGCATATACTCCACTTCTGTCTGTCTTATTAATTAGGCACACCTTTGCCTAATAAGCACTGTTGTGTCAAATAAGAAATATTGTTCAAAGTGACTATTTTTCTTCCTGGTTTTGACTTCAGCTGCCTGCAATAAAGTCCCTGTAGGTGCACATAAAAGTAAGCCTGCTATCCTGTTTCAGAAATGTTGGCAATAGTCTTCCAACTTACTTGCTAGAGAGGAAAGAGAGAAAGGAAAAGTGGGAAAATAAGATAGAGGAAAAATTATTTCTGTGACCTTTTCTAGCACTCATAAATAATTGGATTATTTGCCATTCAGACAACAAATATTTTCCTGTTTGAAGTATTTTAGAGGAAGAGCAGCACTAGCAGCAACCAGAATTCTTGTGTTCAGACTTAATAACTGTAGGCAGGTACTTATTAGCCAACACAGGATCTGAATTGAGCCTGACAAGATGTCAGTACACCTACCGACCTACAGTGTGTTTATCTTAATATTGTTATTTTCCTTCACATGTTATGGAAAAAGATCCATACTCTTCTCACAATGATTTATACAGTACAAGAGAATTTATACTTGTTTCACATGAAATAGTTTTGGCAGCAAAGGCAAAAAACACATCATAAAATGACAAAGACCAGTACCTGCAGTGTCTGAAATATGGTATGTCTTAAGCTTGCTAGCCTTATTTTGCCATTCCTAGAATAGATCTTGACGACTGCTGTCAAAGTTCTCTCTGGCAAACATCTCTTGCTGCTTGCAGTGACCTTTCTATAGAAAAGTGAGATTTTTTATTACATGATACGAAGGATTCTAATTGGTGAATTTAAGAGCACGTGTATCTGTTGTTTTTCATACAGTTTAAATAGCTACAGATAGATTTTCTGGAGGGGCCAAGCCAACAAGTATTTGTTTGTTAGCTGCCTGCATTGGTTTCGTAATAACACACTATTGGACTTGGTGTTCACAGTAAAGAAGAATTTCAGTTTTAAGCATGAGGAATGTGGTGAGTAAGCAAGCAGGAGGAGAAGGGTATGCTCTAAGGGAAAGGTCAGCAGCTTTCAAGCTTATTATGCTACACCAGACATCATGGTTTAAGCAGCCACGATAGCATAATTGGACAAAAGGTCGAAAATGTGTGAAATGATGTCATGATCCAGTACTTCTGTGTTTTAAATTGTGTATGGCTAATTACTGCCCAGTTCCTCATTTTTACTACCTCTGAGTTTTCTAATGACTTCGGGTTGCTGATCTGCTGTTCTTCCTTTCTGATTTGATCAGATATGACGCAGAAATGTGTAGTCTATACCAGTGCTCTAAATATCAAAATTCACGGGTGCGTATGTTGTTGATAAATCCGCGGCCATTATAGAACAAACAAACTGACAAAAAAAAAATCTCATCTTCCTCTATTTTAGGAAAAAACCCAACAAGTAGCATCTTATTTTCCTGTATGGAAATACAAAGCAACTTATTAAAAATTGTTTGACATCCATTGGTCAGTTCTGTTCATGTGTTTTAAAACTCTTCTCCCTCTTTTCCTTATTCTATTATCGTAGGAGGCCTGATGCATGCTTCAGAAAGAAATATTACAAAAAAAAAAGAGGAAAAGGAAAGAAATTATAGTCTTGTCCTAAAATTTTTAGGATGTTAATTCACAGTCATATAAAGTATATTCATTGTGCCATTGAACTCGAGAAATTTCACAGAAATGTTGTAAAATGTGTAGCACTCTGCATCTACTGGAGAAATATGTTGTCTCAGGTTTCCAGTCTATCGAGTTTCTACTGTTTAGGTATTCTCTTCTTGTCAATCTGGACTCCCACTGTTGCTCATTGTATAATCAGGTACATTCTTATTAGTGTGTCTGCAAATTCCAAGGTTACGGAATTCCCAATTGGATGCAAAACACTCTGCTTAGTGTCAAAAAGACATTTGCAAAAGCTGTATAAGGGTTGCAGCCTATAATTAGTCACACTGATATAGAACAATGTTGGTTCCAAATTGCTCATTCTCTTTCTTCAGAATATCATATTTTAATTTGAGAAATCTGGCATTAGCAAGAAGTAATAATATTGGAAACAAGAAATTTGTTAAACCAAACCGCTATCAGATATAAGCAAGGTGCTTTTGCCCCTTTTTGAAGCTACTTCATTAACTTTCAAACTACATGTTATGTGAAGCCCGTAAAAGGTATCAGTCTTTTTCTGCTAAGGCTCAGCTGGTTCTTACGAAATCCACCTAGAAGCATGTTAAACAAGGCCTCCATAGAAATTATTAAAGGCTGTGTAAAGCTCCGTTGTCCTCAAAGAGATGTCCTTCATGCACTGGAAAATACAATGCCAATACTGCAGCCTTCTGGGTAAAAAAAGAAAAAGTAAAGAAGAAAGAAGATGAGGATGCATACTGTTTTTCACTTTTCTTTAATTAGTCATGGAAATATGTAAAGACAGGAAGAGTCTTAAGTACAGAAAGTACACAGGGCCTTAATTATGTTTAGATTCTGCCTATAGAACCACAAAAAAATTGTCTCTAAAGTAGTTTTTTTCTTTTTGTGTCTGTGCTGTGGCTACACAGCAGTCAAAGTATACAGAAGGAGAGGTCATAAGAGGTCCAAAAGACTGTTTCTGTGCCCTTTTTAAGATAGCTAATAGTCTATTAAAATATCTTGCTGGAGATGTCTCATGTGTTCTTCCCATTGAATTGATTTTTCTCAGATGAGAAAAAAGTTTCTCAGTTTTATTACTACAAAGCCCATGCATTCCTTTCCCTCCCCTCGTTCTTGGTTGATGACCTGTCTTTTTTTGATTCTTTTTGTTGTACATCACAAAACTGAGGACAAGGTATCTGTAAGTTGAAGGCAAGTTTTATTTTGTCACTTGCTTATGCTTTGTGCTTTTCAGAAAACTGGATAGCATGACCGAATGTTATACTCAATACATGTAAGACTCTGAACATAAAAAGAAGAAAAGCAAAAAAAAGTCTGCCACTCGAAAAATTGTTTACATCTAACTTTCAATCTAATTCCTTAGTGATAGGTGGAAATTTTTTTTGTACCTTGAGAGATATTTTTAAAACTGATGTTTTCCTTCTCTGCACTTTTCTCTGGTGTCTTTTTAATATACACAGATGTATTAAAACATCAGTATACTATGCATTAGAAAACATAGTTGCATCAGCTCATATAAACTAATAAAAGTAATGAAAATTTCTTTTATAGAGGGAGAGGTAATCCTGCTTATGACAAAACCATTTCTGAAACAGAAGAGCAGCGACATCAGTAGCATAAGCAGAAGATGCTGTGTAGCTCCCCTCCCCTTAGGAACGCTGCATAAAACACTGCAAGTCTAATTAGATCTCCAGAGAGTAGAAAAGCCCATTTGACAATTTAAAGATAGCAGTTCCAGAACACTTTCATTTCCATAGACTTAGAATCTCAGTTATCTTTGCATGAGGTGTGTGAATGTAGAATATGATATTTACAGAAAGTCAGTACCAGTGTGCTTCACAGTGTTACGAAAATGATGCCCTGTCTTTTTATCATTTGTTTTAGCAGATGAAAGACAAGAAAACAACATGAAAGTCTAGAAAGGAAGTACAGGGCTACCCACTTTCAAAAGTAATAGGTTAGTGACCTTACTTGCACAAACTGGTGATTATAGTGTATAGCCGATACAAATTCTCAATGCTAATGCTCAAGAAATATTTTTACTCTGTGATATATATATGTATATATATATTTATAAAGTATTTAACACTGAACTAATTTGAAAACTTTCTTTTTCTTTTCCCAGATGAGATTTCTGACTAGCATAAAATAAACCCTTACGTTATTATTAAATTAAACATATATTTATTATAAAGTTTGTGTTTGGTTTATCACAAGTTGCTAAAATATAGCACTTGGAGTCAGATACTGTTTGCAGAAATGTAGATGCTTTGTGATAAACAAACTTGAAAATTTTAATTATTTGACTGAAATGTGACATTATGGGGTTTTTTGTTTGTTTGTTTGGGGTTTTTTGTTTGTTTGTTTTTTTCTTTTAATCCAACTTCAAGGAGCAATGGGAGTGAAGGAAGAAGAGAAGGATCATCAGAACACA
The DNA here is from genome assembly GCA_013397725.1 of Rhagologus leucostigma. NCBI lineage: Eukaryota > Metazoa > Chordata > Aves > Passeriformes > Rhagologus > Rhagologus leucostigma. Next base: position 510,111 of record VZTD01001251.1, on the reverse strand, counting down.
GTAAAATTCGGGCTGAGAATGACCTCAGCATGGGCAAGGGGGTGTTAATTTCATGTCATCTGTAAACTTTATTAAAAATTGCTTTAAAACATTTCATTCTTCTGGTCATTGTTAGCAAGATCTCTGGATCCGATCCAGTGAAGTTCGGAACAAAACTGGAGAAGACAAAGGTTATGAACATGCACTGCCTAGAACCTTCAAGTGTGGCCCTTCTCAGTGCTGATGATACGATGATTAGTAGATGATGATCTCAGCGCCGATGATTAGTAGAAAAGTTTTTTTCATCCCCTTCTGTTAATCCCTGTAATTGTTTTACTGGTCTGAGATCTAAAGAAATTAAAGATATGGACTGACTTATCTGTTGTATTAAAACATCTCTAAGGTGAAAAGAACTTTATATGGAGAGAAGATAAGCCTGTAATTTTTCAGAGATGGCCTAATCCACAGTGGACCACTAGGTTTAATACTTACATAGGTGAGAATTCTCCAAGATGGTGATGTTTTGGGTTCAGTAGCTTGTTAAAAATTTAGTGGTAAACATAATGCATCACTGTAATGGTCCATCTAACCTGTTTCTGATAGCAAACAAAGTGATGCCTAACACAGTATACTGAAACAGGATGAACATAAATTATTTCTTTCCCCAGTACTCTTATATAGTCCAATCATTCTGGTTACAGATAGAGATTCTACTGGCTTTCTTATTTTTAACAGATTACCTCTCTCCCCTTTTGCTGTTTTCAAATTTTAGCATTTGCATCTTCCTCATGCAAGGAGTTCCTTAGCTTTACCACATATTTTGATGAGAGCCTTCTGCACTGCTTTGTCCCAGTCTGACTTCTCCTTCCGTATAGACACCCTATGACTTTTTTTGGGAAAAATGGAGGAAAATACATCCCTCTCTGTGCTGCTGATTATTTTAATAACATCTGTTTGGCTCTTCTATCTATGTGTGATGTAAGTATAATATCATACCGAAACTGTTTTAATGTTTCCTGAGCATGATTCCTAACTTTGAGTCTGCAGGTTGTTCACGTCAAAGAACATTTGATTTTGAGAGATTTTGTAAAACATTTATCTGCTTAAAATGAAACTCTATAGGCAAGAAGAATTAACCTTGGAGTTTGTGTCAGATGTGGTATATGATTTAGTCAACAAAACTGGAAAAACTTAGAAATAATGAATAGTCTAATTTCTGCTACTTCAAAAGTACACATATTTTGAGGTTAACCACAGTCCGAGAGTCCACTCGGATTTGGAGAGGGTTATATGTTCTGTTTTTCAGATATTTCATAGGTCACTGATTCAGTTTTGAGAAGATGGTATGCGTACTTGTCTTCCATGTGGTAGGATAGGTCTGTCAGACAGTAAAAAAGCAGTTTTGTTCTGATGCCAGGTTCCTCTGGCCTTGAGATGATGCTCTTGCAGAACAGCTTGTCTGTAGATCTTGATTTCAGAGTTCTCTTTTAGCTGGACAAGACATCCCTAACTACTGGGCTGATTTAAAGATGAATAGCAGCAAAACTTCTTCCTTCCTCTATTTGGACCTTGTAAACTATGGTTACAATCTATTATAAATGTATGGATTTCCTTTTCCTCTATCTAAAGAAATTATTAAATATTGAAGAAAAAATTGAAATTGAAATTTTAATCTAAAACGTTTTCTTTCTAAAACTGAGATTTTAAAATTTTTGAGTTGAACTGAAATTTTTCAGCTGGACTGTGTAGACCTCAGGCCAGATTTGGAAAACAAGTTGTCTTGGGGTGACTCTATCATGTGTATCCCCTATCATGCTCTATGCCCAAAAAGTAATATTGTGCCTTTTCTGTGCCTTTAAACTGAGCTTGAAAAAAACCCAGATGAACTTTCCAAAGCAGCTTCTCAAGGACACAGAGATATACTCCTCAGTGTTTTTTTCTGATGGCGGAAGCCATGAAGGGAGCACCCTGCTTGCTTTTCCTTCAGCCAGCTGGTTTTTTTTCCCTCTTGGCGTGAGACGGAGAGCTGAATTTTGTTTCCTGGGACTTTGGTTTTTTTTCCCTTCTTCTCTTCTGAACTGTTTCAACAACATCAGAACACATTAGGAGAATTTTCTCCCCGAGGCCCGGGGGTGGGCCCACGCCCTCACCGACCAGCTCCGAGGAGGAGAGAGACCACACCTACAGAAGGACTCTGAAATCTTCCCAGGTTTCTCTCTACAGCGGGGGTTTTAATCCATTATTTAACATCATTATCCTTTTCCTGTGTGTTTGTTAAAATAAATAGTTTTTATCTCTTTCACTTTCCTTCGAGGAAAAATTTCTTTTTTTTCCCGAACCCTGTTGGGGGGAAGGGTGGTTGCAACCTGGTTTTCTCTCAGGGGATATATTACTAGATTTTGGCCAAACCAGCACACAAGTGATCCTGATGGAAAGAAAAAATAGTTTTCAAAATAGTTTTTGAAATATTATCTTAACTGAAGTTAACTATAACAAAGGGAATAAAAAATCATTGCAGTGTCGATAAGGTATGGTAAATAAATAAATGGATATAGGCAATTGCTGTAAATTCTTTTATACAAATAATAAAATAAAGGATTGCCTAACATTGGTAAAAAATTGTAACTATTTAATTACATTCTCAGGGAATCTGCCAGGTGGGAATATTCACATGAAACTAAATTTGCAATCAGAGCTGGAGTTCCTCTTTTGTTCCACTGTCATGAATAGACGTGTACTCTATCTTAAGACAAATAGATGTATCTTGTTTGTTATTTGCAGTCAAACTGATTTGATCAAGTGTTGATTCATTCTTTGCTTCTGCCACATTCCTTTACAGATTCCTGATATTTTATTTCCTGCTTTGTGACTTAGCCTAATTTGTACCAAGATATGACCTGCATTTTCTGTAGCTTTTTTTAAAAATAAAGTCCTTAAAATATATTTTATGGAGTTTATTAGTGTAAAGCTGAGAGGTTAAATGGCACATGTGTTTTTGTTACTGAAAAACAACTTCTGCAAGGTCAGATCATTGGGCCTGAAGAAGGTGAATGGACTGAAAAGTCTGAATGAAATTTGTTAGCGATATTTTGAAGTATCTTCATTCATCAGTATATGCAATTCTAATAACATAAAATGGTGTTATACAAGCCTAAATTCATCCGTGCCCTTGTTCCTTCTACAAACAGTGCTGAAGAACAACAACAAAAAAGTTCAGAAAACTCCCTAACAGTCAAAAAAAAGTTGTATCTATTGCACCAGCACTGGCTATAGTAGCAATTACACAATTTTTAGTATAATCTTACATTTTCCTCCGACTTGTTTTAACAAGAATGCTGAGAATTTAGCTTAGTAATAACTAAAACATTAGCTTTAGTTCTTCTAGGACATGGCCAGTGTCTGTTTTACATCGTATACCCCAAATACGTCTTCTTGCTTCTCAGGACTTGCAATAGACTTTGCAATCATATCTACCTGAAATTAAATTCTAACTTGTTCTCAGGCCTGAATTTCTAAAAGAGACAGCAGAAAGGCTGCAAAGGAGGGGAGAAGGCGGCAGGGGAAGGGAGCAAAGATCAGACTCCACTGGGGCGTTGGGAGATTTTAAGGTATGTGTTTAATAAAACACTGCAACTGTGTAACAGCTCCTAGGGAGCTGTTCTGAGAACTGATGTAAGGCTAGGCAAAATCCCAGAAAACACACAACCTCTAAAACAGGCTTTTTAGTGCCCAAGTTTGCACTTATAAGTGAATCTGTCAAAAGGGACATTTTTCTAAAATGTATCACAATAAAAATTAATTTCTTCAACAATTGGCACTTCAACTCTATAAGTTAAACAAAGTAGCTCATATAACAGTAGTTGAGTATTTGTTCTGTGATCCACCTTTTTTTCAAAGCTAGATATGCATGATCAAGTAAGATTGTCTTTACAAAATAAGGTTCCTTTGTTTTTTTACCCAGAGAGACCAAAAGCTAATCTGAAAGTTTATAAAACATTAATAACTTATAGCAGTAAGAAAGTACTCAAAGAGAAGCTATTACAGTACCAGGAAAAGCAAAATTCTAGAATTCTAACTTGCTTAGCTCTTTGCTTCCAGCCTCCAAAATGCCTGACATTTTAATGAAAACATATTATGTTTATAAAAAATAAATAATGTTTAGGGCAATTATTTCAAACATAGGAACATAAATTTTTGAAATCTTCAATTATTTGGCCAGAATCTAGTAAAAACTAGAAGCTAATGGGATTACTTACTTAACTTAGAGTAATGCAACTGCAGGTTATGAATCAAAGCCAATTTTGAGTAGCAGGACAGTAATTATTGAACATTATACCGTTAATTATTCTGCACACATTTTATTCATCCAGAATTAAAAGAAAGGCATCCTGTGTTTCATAATTACTTTCCATTTGATCATACTATCAAAACTGAAGTTAGGTTTTCTCATTTTGTTGCTCTGAGATGTATCAGTTTGGAAAAACATTGCTCTTATTACTACCTAAAGGTAACATACCCTTGATACAAAATATGATTAAAATCAAACTGATGAATATTAAATAATTCCCACATTTTTTCCTGGTTGTTGTTTTAGCAGTGCTATAGGTAATGTCATGTCCACTAATCCAGCTAATGTCTGTGCGAGTTAACTCAATATCAAAAGGAAACAGTTGACCTCCTCAGCTGATGCCTCTGTAGCTTCTTTTTCTTGAAGTGAGTGTACCTCCTTGTCTTTGCCTCCCAACCTGTACAGTGAAGGAACTGTGTGTGGTATCCTGGATCTGCTGACAAGTCATGAATAAGACAGCAGGAATCTATAAACTTGTCTGCATTTTCTCTAGGTCATTGTTGTTTTTTATATACGGTTTCAAGACAACAGTTTGGGACAGTGTAAGAATGGAAAGGAACTTAAAAATATATGTGTGCATTTATTTATATTTGTTTGTATATACTGACGGATCATGAATCACAGTTTCCTTATCTCCTCTAATGGATGATTAATACATCAATTCAGTTGACTGATATGAAATACATCAGCAACAAATCCTTCTCTTCTCTCTAAGAAAAGATACTTCCTATGTTTTTGTAGAAAAAAATTTCGAAAAAAAAAGATATTAAATATGCTGGGATATCAGTTAAAACTGGACACAATTCTCTGTTACTCCAGTTTTATGCTGACATAATTTTTCAAATGTCAGTGGATTTATGTAGCATGAAAACGAAACAATACAATAGAGATTTAACACTGATTATACACAGTCCTTTTCCAGTGCTATATTGTCACTGAATTTGGTCAATTTCACCAAGTAAAGTGCCAGCTGATTGCTCTGTTGCTAACATTCATAATAATCTGCCTTGTCATTCTGTTCATAAGTTATCTCAATGCCTCTAAACAAGTGCTTTACTGCAGCACGGAGAACAAGTCCTCCAGAAAAAAAAGCATTTTTTCATATATATTCAGTACTGTCAGTATACTGTAACTTAAGGGTTGCCTCATAATTGCAGATAAAAACAAAGTCAAGAAGATTTCATTGTAGAAGTAGATCATTCTCTTCTATCTACCTCTATGAGAAAGGGCTTTTCAGAAGATCCAGGTTTATCAAAAATGGGGTTTTTTTTCACTTTATGCACTTGATTACTAACATTTTAGCCTACTATTGAATAGTTCATAAATGTATATTTTTTTAATGTGAATTGATAAGACTATTAAATGAAAAGTTAACTTACTTGAAATTTAGCTTCATTGGAATATTTGTTTAACCAGAAGAACACAAAAAATAATGGGAATTTATTGCTTACACACAGAGAGCAAACCCACAGGATGTGTTTGTCACCTGAAGTGATTTGAAAGAACTGCAGAAAGGACTGTGCAAAATAGTATAAAAGACATCAAGGAAGGAACAAAAACAGAGCGCTTCTGAAATTCATTCATCCTTAGTAGGAACTTAAATCCACTCAAATCACATTTTAAGTCAGCATTCAAGTGGCAAATTAAAGATGAAGTGCAAGCCACATACTGTAAGGAATCAGCAGTTAACACACAAGCCCCATGAGAGAATAGACGTCAGTTTTCTTCTGAGATAACAACAAGACAATATGCAAGAGAAATTAAGGATTTTTCTCCCTTTTTTCAGTGACCCAAAAGAAGAAAAGAAGAAAGAAAGAATTTAACCATTCAAAGAAGTATCCCTTAAACTCAGACAGAATGAATAGGGAAAACTGTAAGTTTAATTTAGGCTTTCAAGTAGTCATTCTTACAGTCCAAGAAATGCAATCAGAAGGATTAGAACTTCTTGAGATGATACACTTATTACCTTATGTCATTTTAAGCAAGTAGAAATAAGATGGCTTGTACAGTTCCGTCAATAACTAAAAGTTGATTTGATAAGTAGTATCAGTAATAACAATATTAAATGTCTGTGTATTTACCTGAGTATATAGCAATGTTACAAGTTGAGAGAACCTCAGAAACAGCCTAATTCTTGGAGGTCTTCAAAGAAAGCTCTTGGGGAACAGGCAATAAAGATGCACCACAAAGGAACACAGAGTTCCATCAAAATGAGAATCCTCACAATGGGAATCTTCATAGAGTGAAATCGGAAATTTTTTGCAATTGGTAAAAAAAAATTTTGATAGAGGGCTTGCACTGTCATGTAGTTTCCTCAAAACTCAGTAACAGATTTGTTAATTTATGCAGGGACTGTTTCACAATCACTCTGCAAATGGTTTTGTTAATTGATGATTTAAAACAATATAAGACAAAAAGCTGGTGTGTCCTTGCTAGGTCACCACTACTCACAACAAATATATTTTGTCTTTCATGAGGTGTTACACACTTGATTGTGTGTAGTAATGTTTTGCATCAGAGTTACAAACTTTTAGATCATATCAGAATTTGTATAGACACTTAATTATATTTCAACTAAGTTGTTGTCCATTGTGTGTTCTTATCATATGCTGAAAAGATTTAACACAGTCCACAAAGATAATGTGATTCTTTTATTAATTCTTAATATTATTCATGTTCTTTGAAAACATTTATTTTGTTGCTTGGTATTTACCAAGCTTATTGCTTGAATTTTATGCAAAAATATGCATTTATTATTATGTAATTTTATGTAGATATAGATTTTCTGAATTCTATTCCAAACCAAGGAAATAAAAAATTCTTATCCGTTATCTGTTGCTGGAGACAGTATCATCCTCTCTAAAACTGTGATGATACACCACAATCCATCGGCCACAAACTTCTGCGTTAGGGCTGGGTGTCATTCAGTGTTAGTTTATTCAAATTAAAGTAAATTATTTGAAGCCTATCTCAGCAATGCTTATATAGATGGGAAGAGAAAAAATTTCACAAGATAAAATAGTTAGAAGGCATTAGTATTCTTATTTTGCAATGACTAACGTCAACTGGTTAGTTAGAGCCTTAGTACATGGCATGTTTGTTTAATACCTTTATTTTAAACTATCATTCTGTCTACAATTTATGTAACTTGGTCTTTATCAGCAAAGAATACTTTGTTTATATATGTTAATATACTGTGGGATTATGTTACAGTTATGTTGATGATAATGAAGTTAAATCTAGGTGTCGTTTTTCAAGAATAAAACAATTTAATTCCAATAGCAAATTAGTACAGACACTCACTACTGGTTTTCAAACACAGTTCATGCAGATGTTATTTACAAATAATTTGTACTTAACAGAACCGCGATTAAAGTACGTTTTTAGATAATTGATAAAATGTCACCCTTAGTGGTATTAGCATACAGCTGAGAGTATCTTTCTGTAGCTAGAGTCATTCAGATCTTCGGTATCGAGTCAGCCCTGTGATAACTTTCTCACTGCTGACCTCCTGATATCAGATCCCAGGAAAAAAGTGGTATTTATGAAAATCTCTAGGAAAACAGCTCCAGGTTCGATGGTTGTAGAGCTCATGTTAACCTGATACATGAGTTTACCAGATACAGTAACATATCTTGATAGAAACTTGAACAGATTGGTTTTTGATACTTTACACCATTCTTGCATATTTTCGCAGAAGTGAAAAAAGCATCAGCTAATGCCATATAATTCCATAAATATTCTGCAAAGAAAAACATTCTTTAGAGATTAATAATTGAAGTGATCCAAGAAATATTGCAAAGGAAATAGTTCACAGTTTAGTTACAACACAAGTTCACTCTCTTAGAATATGCTCAGAATTACTGAGTCTTTAGACTTTGAGAAAAATGTGTGAAAAAGTAGTCACAATTGCAACCTGACCTCTGTGGACTCCAAAAATGAATCATTAGTTCCATTCTGTACTCTGTGAATAAATACTGGGTAGAGAAAGTGGGGGGAAAAATATACTAGTTCTCAGTCATGTTTGTGCAGTGACACATATGACACCCTTTCTGCATGTTCCATCATCATTACTAAAACAAAGATCACACACTATCAGGAATTCTTCATACAAGGTAAGCTCATAACAACAGAGGGTTATGTAATTTTTTATTTTCCATCTGGACCTGTGAATCTTGTAGTTGCAACTACAAAGTGGCTAAAATTGTCCAATTTAGCCCAGGTTTAAGATACTCTCTACGGAAAAGCTGATTTGTCTAGATGGAATTGACAGTTCTCAAAAAAAGTAAGTTATTGTGAAAAAAGGTACGTGTGTGTGAGAAAAGTCCTCATAACTGAAGCAGTATGTTTTGACACCTGAACAGATAGGTGCCTAATAGGAAATTCAGGATCAGGAATTCAGCCACACTGCACTTCTTTAATGTGGGTTTAGCAGCTTTCTTACCAGCTTTTGAAACCCAGGATTACCTCACGGATGTATTGGTTGTAGATGAAATGGAGACGTGCAGGCATGTACCACTTTGATTCTTTCCAATGTTCTGTTCAGGCAACGTGCTTTGTCCAGTTTTTCAGTGGGGATTTTAGAGCGAGGAAGTAGCAAGGACAGAATCATGCTGCCCGCTGACATAAAAGGTAAAGGCTATTTTCCAAGCATGAGTGGTGCAGAAGGTAGCTAGAGATAACTGTTCTGTCACACACAGAGAGGCAATATTTTTAAAGAAACTGACAAAAACCAACTCCTCCAAGTTCTTCTAAAACCAGCACCATGGAGTTCAGCAAACAGGGCATTCAATCAGTGAACATATTCTAGTCCTTGCTAGTGTATGGTTTCTCTGTGTAGGAGCTCCAGACTCAACCTTTTGCACAGCCTTTGCATGGCTGCTGGATGGATGTGGATGTTGTTGCACTGACAGGTGACTTTTTACCACCATTTATTGCTTTCTAACTGAGGCTGTTGGCATAAGCCACTAGTGACCTTGCTGAGTGTAAAGCTAATCTCTTTGACTTTGTCCATAGCTAAAGCTAATTGTTGGTTGTTACCGCCCTCTGGTTTCCCATCCTGAGTACGTTACAAAGATGTGTGTGTTCGTGGTTCATCTGTGGGATTTATTTTTTTATTTTTCCCACACAAAATTCAACAATTATAGCAGGCTAGATGTAGTGCTTTCAGGTAGTCCTCCCACATAATACTTACCTGTGATTCTTTTCTTTTCCAGTGAATACCAGAATTAGCTAACTGATCAGATGGGGGCAAATAAAGTTCAGGTCTTATTTTATGTGACCAATGCCTTCAGGTAGGTTTCATCCCATGACACTATTTCACCTAAGCCCAAAGAATCCGAGTAAAATGTTTTGTTGTGTGCTCTAGCATTTTCTGACTTCAAAGAATGGCGAAATTTATGCATTTACATCTCTCCATTTTTCTACTTGCAATTATTTGTGCAGTTTCTTCAGTATCCGCTAACTTATGCTCATGGTGTAGACATACCTTCCAAGCTGGAAGACATGGATGTGTCAGCTTACAAAAGAAAAGCTTTCAAACTGGATCCAGTAAGAGTGCTGAGACTTTCCTGGCTCCCTGTGTCATACAGAGGATGCCTGCACCCTGATGAGGAGGAAGGACAAGCACTCTAACCCTCAGCTAGACTGCAATTTTGCTCACAGGCTTGCACATTAGCTACCGAGTGGAAAATTACAAACTGTGAGTTGGAGTTAGGAAACAAAGAAATTGTGAGCTAGAAACCTCATTAATTAAGTGAATGGATGTTAGACTAACCTTTATGAAGCACATTGAGCCCTTCTGCCTTGTGTTTGTTTTCTTTCCTGATCAGTTCATAAAGTAAAGTTCAATTGACAGAGTGCAATGCCCTGCAAATTTGAGAGATCCAAACAGTCCGTAACAGTGCAGACAATGACACTGTAGGGGAAAAGAAAAGGCATTTAAGTGCAGAATATAAATCCCTAGCTTGTTTCAACATTACTTTGAAATAAAAATGTGTATCATCTTTGAGTTAGCATCAACTTCTAGTTCTGATGTCTGACAAGAGGTAGATTCTACTTTTATACATTAAAATAGTCATACTAGAAAAGACTTCTCATAAGAAGGTGTATAGGATCTTTCTTTAAATTTTTTATCAGCTTTGACACTTATTACAAAGTGGGAGAAAAATATGGATGTCACCTGAATGTTCCAAAAGCTTGAATTTTTAATCTTTTAAAAGCTCTCTTGTTGTAAGAGAACAAATACATTAATGATATAGTTCGTTTGAAGCACAATCTTTATTAACATTCATTAAATATCTGAAATTTTTGTAATGAGTTTATTTATTATTACCTTTTAAGATGTTCTTATTAACCCTGTTACACATGCGCTCCATGGTTCTGAGATTCTCATTATTGTTACAAATCTTCTAAGTGAGAATCTTAAGCAATATTCCAAGTGACAGATGGTTTCAAATTTGGGAATGTTAGTCAATATACACCTTTATTTAATCTCTTTCTCAACTGCTGCAGTCTCATGGCCTCTTCAAACAGTACAGTCATTTAAACAACATTGTTGGTATGAACACATTACACTGGATAAGTTTGGACCTTCATGCTGTGTAGACACTAGCCCCAAGGGCAATACAGAATGGGATGCACCGTTCATACCTAAGTCTGATTCAGAATTTTCTCTTCAAGTTAGTTGTCTTTCTAAAGTGTTTCTTGCCAAAACTTAGATGTTCCATTAAAAAAAAAAAAAAAGCCTAAATTTAGTAAAACCTTGATGAAATTTAAGAACAGGCCATGCTCATATTTGATTACCTGCCAGGAAACTTCAGTAGAGCCTGCTCTGGGTTTCAGGCCCTCTTCTCTCTGTCCTGCTTCTGAACGATTTTGTCACCTTCAGGCCTGCCATGCTACAGGGTCTAGACTTTTCGGTGACATTGACTGCCCCTGGTTATGGGACAACCTTTGTGTGTGACCTAACTGTAACTTCTGAAATTTAATGAAGACATGTTAAGTTACTGTATGTAAAGCTCTATGATTAATTATTTCAGTTCAGTCTTACTTCATGGGGGCATAATAGCAGGTAAGACACTGGTTTGTAAGACATATTGTGTAACAGGAAATCTTTATGTGGGAAAAAAATACTCTCACAAAATTTTTTCAGCCTTGGTTACCAAAAAAATGTAAGTAAATACAAAAAAAAAAGTCCCAGAACATGCATAGAGATTTTATAGAATTTTATGCATAAATATGAACAAATTATTCTCAGGATAAAATACATTAAAGAAGAAAGTGACCTAAGCTGAATTATGCATACAGTCACAGGTCCTCTGACCATTATGCACATGACCACAATTTAGAGGCAAAATGAAAAAAGTAATGGAATTTATTCATCCTGATTTTTCACTAAATGCCTGTGTTGTGAATCTGATTTTACCTTTATCACCCAGTTTTACATGGAAAGTAATCTGGCTGCATATTTGACTAACTGTTCTTTATTTAGAAGTGTGAAAATAAAAGCATATTGAAGTTTTCTTATGATTAGTAGGATGAAGCTTTTCACTGCTCATGTAGTAAAGAGTTTGTGGATAGGGATCAAAGTAAATTGCAAGAGGCTCTAGACTATCTCACATGTGAATGAGCTAGGGGAAACACCAAAGAAACTCACTGAACTGAGAACAAGTCAGGCGTAGTGCACACTTGAATGCATTTTTCTCTTGGTTTTTATAACTTTTTTTTCAATTTTTCACATTCTGAGCATATGTTTTATTTTAAATTCTTCTGCTCAAGTCTAGTAAAATCATGGCTTCAAGGGAGAAAATCTCACTGTCACCAAGGGGCAGGAGGCTAGCAGAACGGATAGAAGGGAAAGAGATGATGGATTTAGATGTAATTCTGCCAATTCAGTCATTATGTGTAAGTAGGGATGCAAAACTTGCATATTAGTTTACTCTGCATTGGTGAGATGACTGTGAAGGCTAATCCAATTTGTAAACTTTTTGATTTTTTTCTAGAAAACAATTTCTAAGATAAGTTCTCAAATCCCAGGTCACCTCCCATTGTTTTCTAACCATATCGAAGAGAGGAAAAATGGGCATGATTTCCAGATCATCAGTGATTTTAAACAAGATTGGTAAAACAGCTGAGATCTTGGGGGATAGAATAGATATTGAAATAGGGGTTGACAAAAGATTGTGAAGCTTTGGACATAATCTTTTGGAATACGTACATGACAAATAAATCAAGGAAGTGGAAAACTTTAACAAGTACATGACAGCAGTCTGGATTATTTCCAGGGATCATAGCTGAATATTGTTTTTTGTTCCTCACTTGTGTGACAACTGAAATTTCAAAAATTAGAGAACTTGATTTAGAAGTTAGTTTGCTAACTAGCAAATGCTGGGTTTTCTAATGAAAAATACATGAGGGATTTTGCAGGTGTTAATTCTTACAAATCCTTTAACACTGTGCTAAGATACTAAGCAAATTCAGAGAAAATTGTGGAAAAACATATTCTGTCTGATCTTTTTCTTCCTGCATGCTATATTAAATAACTATTTTCTGCATGTCTAGTATGCTGAGCAGGATCAAGATATATATTCTTCTACCATGACCTTCCAAGAAATATTGGACACATAATTTATGAGTGGCAGAATGCAACCAAACCATGAGTAGGTAAAAAAGTCAACTCCATACAATATAAATAAATCTGTGAGTTCAAGGAAGGTCATGCCATGTTTGATTTATACATTAGCCTGTGAGACAACACTGACAAAATCATTGACTGAGGATGTGAGGGAGGAGTTATTTGCTATTGATTCCTATTTTATCTTTTCATCCCACAAAACTGCTAGATATTTTCGTACATTGAATTGTTAAATTTTGTGTTCTTAGAAAGACTTAAAGAAAACCTTATAGATGAAAAATAACGTTATAGTAGGTAAAAAGATACCTGTAGTGATAAAAATTACATGCTACTTGATTTTAACCTGATTACCATATCATGTTTATCACAATATTCCACAAGGAATCTCATTGACTTTGATACAAAAATAGAACACAACAGTCAAATATAGAACAGAACTATTTTACAGGGTCAGTCAGACATACAGAAAGTAAAAGCGTAATACAGTATGGCTTTACAGACAGATATATAATGAAGTATCAAAGATCTCATGCAGATACAGAACCTTTACTAAAGGAAAGAGTCACTGAGTATCTGTAAAACTTCCCATAAAAATAGTCCTATTACTCAGAGTAGTGAGAGTTTCCAAGACCCTTCCTTTGAAAAAACACTTGAAATATAGCCTAGGATGACTTTCTTGAGAAGGGGTTGTGCCGGTTTGGCCAAAATCTAGTAATATAGCCCCTGAGAGAAAACCAGGTTACAACCACCCTTCCCCCCACAGGGTTCAGGAAAAAAGGAAATTTTTCCTCTAAGGAAAGTGAAAGAGATAAAAACCATTTATTTTAACAAACACACAGGAAAAGGATAATGATGCTAAATAATGAATTAAACCCCCCGCTATGGAGAGAAACCTGGGAAGATTTCAGAGTCCTTCTGTAGGTGTGGTCTCTCTCCTCCTCGGAGCTGGTCGGTGAGGGCGTGGGCCCACCTCCGGGCCTCAGGGAGAAAATTCTCCTGATGTGTTCTGATGTTGTTGAAACAGTTCAGAAGAGAAGGGAAAAAACCAAAGTCCCAGGAAACAAAATTCAGCTCTCCGTCTCACGCCAAGAGGGAAAAAAAACCAGCTGGCTGAAGAAAAAGCAAGCAGGGTGCTCCCTTCGTGCCTTCCTCAGCCAGACAACACTGAGGAGTGTAATCTCTGTGTCCGTCTGTTTTTTTTCCTCAAGCTGAGTTTAAAGGCACAGAAAAGGCACAATATTACTTTTTGGGCATAGAGCATGATAGGGGATACACATGACAGAGTCACCCCAAGACAGGGGTGTTGGACAAGATGACCCACTGAGGTCCCTTCCAACCTTACCCGTTCTGTGATTGTTTTGCCAAGAAGTCTTTGCCAGTTCCTGTGCCTTAAATGTAACTAGTATGTAGATACAGTTCTTTTCTTTTTAGTAGTGCAAGACACAAGTTTTATTATGGGAGACTGCCCTCATTCTCAGAATAAAAGTGTTTTATCAGTTCACTTCATTCAAACAAAACTGCAGCAAAAGTTCATCAAAGGAAGACATTCCTAGAGCATTCCATGTTTCTGTCTATATTCAGGTATCATTATGTAAGGTATATCTATTCACAGAAGCCTAACAGTGAGAAAAATATTTCACATTATTGATGACTGCTAAGCCTGCAGTGGTAGTTACTCCAGTTAACATGGAAATCACATTAAAGGAGTAAAGTCAGTTTAGCGACAGCTCAGGAGCTGAGCGAAACAAGGAGTACAATGGAAAAGGCAGAAACAGCAGGATGCTAGGCTTTGTTTAGACATGCTGATAGATTTTAGTTTATTGGATGAAGGTTGAATGAAGGACTGAGACTACTGCTAGAGGTAAGAGTTTGAAAAGATATCCAGAGAGGAACTTGACACAACACAATGTAGAGTATGTAGTATATAGTAGTTTTCTTAATGAAGTAATTTTCAGTGATTTGTAACTTGGAGAATTTCTTTACTAAAAGTATTATCTGTGTGCTTTGTAATCCCTGACTAGTGGTATGGGCCCATCTCTAAATCATGGAAATTTGTTGTGATTGTTCATAGTTTAATATTTTCTAGGCCTTTTTATAGCAGTCCCTCTAAACAGATAAAATCAAATTTATATTTTCTTAATGCAAAGAGAATTCCATTGGCTGTTAAGATTTATACTTTTCCTTAATCTCTTTTACCAGAAGAGGAGTCTGAATTGGGTATTATTACACTGGGTTTTAATTCTATGCTAGTTTATTCTTTTCTGAATATTGATGTATACTATTTTGTAAGAATAAAAGAGTATCTGGGGCTTACTATAAATATCTGCCGGCAGGTATGCAGAAATACCAGTTGCCAAATATGCAAACTGTTCTTTTGTTACTTGGAACAATTTTCTTGGTGAGAGAATGCTATAATCACACAAGTTTTGCTCATATGGATATTGCTGTGTTTCCTATGAAGATGAAAAAGGAAATGTACAATTTTTTGATAAGTTATCAGAAAATTATGTAATGTTGATCTTTGAAAACTAATGATGAAAAAAAATGAATCATCAAAATGCAATTTCCATTTTTTTGAATGATTCTACTTTGCTTTAAAAACTACATGGAAAGCAATATATATTTAAATTTTTCCAAGACGTAATTTTTGTCAGAAATTTTAGTTATAAAGATTTTTGCTAGCATTTCATTCAGAGTACTATCTTGTAGGTTTATAATCTACATTTTGTATTAGCCTTTTTTTATGGTGGCAACGATTATATATACCTGATAAAATAATCTTTCTGCTTTCTTTTGTTAATTATAGTTATTACTGTATTTGATATCTTTCTACATACTGAAATTCTCAGTAACCTTTAGTCATCATTCTATAGCTTTTTATATATTGAAATACAGACAGTGATAAGAATTGTAAATAGCAATCCTGTTTCCTTCACATGAAGGACTGTGGAAAACTTAGGTTTGAATATATGTGCTGTACATGACTGAACTTCAAAATGAAGTAAAATTCAAAGATCAAGTTATTTCTAGGATCTAGATTTGTGCTGCTCAGAGGGAGGATTTTAATTCCCCTAACGCATTTTAAGGGGCATAAGAATAAAGAAAGTTTATTTCCCTTTTCTCAGTTGTAAAGGAAAGTTTATCTTCGATAGATTCACCATACTTTTTACATAGATTTTGGTAGCTTACCTGTCTTAGGTGGCTCTCCAGATTTATAAATTTTAGCCTAAAAAATCAGAAATGCTTATATTTTCTAGTGAGAGCTAACTTTTGAAATCCAGTTATGAAAACAGAAATGTGACTTTCCAGAATGAAAAACATACCAGGAAATTGGACACTGGAAAGTATGTTGTGTATCTTCAATAGAACAGCTCAGCTTCAACATTAATGGAAAGATGAATTCTTTGAGTCAACTATACAAATTTGCCAGATTGTGACAGTGATCTCTGTAGACAAAATCCATCAGGAACACCCGAGAGTTTGTTACAAATGTGTGTGTACGTTTGTATCTATAACAACTGGCCATAGTATTTTAATAGCATGAGAAGAAATTAAAGAAAACATCAGATGAAACAAACTCAGGGTATGCAGGCAGAATTTAAAGGCTAAGTGGGATAAACACACATATTTTTCCTTGCTGAAAAGATTATTGTGAGGATACTCTTATGTTATCTTATTTTTTTCTGTTTGTTTGGATTTTTGCTTTTTCATGGGTATGTAGGTTGGTTGGATGGTTTGATTTGTTGGTTTTTGGTGTTTTTTTTGTTCTATTTTATGAGAGAAGTAATTTGAGTAGTTTCCTGAGTAAATGATATCTCTCCACCATGAAAATGCTGACCTTAGATTAATGCTTAAGGGAAGGAGTGACCCAGTCTGTGATAGGGAATTAGTGGAGAAAGTCCATACATTTCTACAGAAAAAATGTGGAACAAGTAATCACAAGTAATCACTATTTAAATCAGATTTTCCGTGCACTCTCAGTCAGCCCAAGTTTCAGTTCACTGCCCATTTTTATAAATGTGCATTTTATACAAAAGACTCCATCTGCATTGCAGTTTTTCTTGAAAGTACCAGTTACTGAAGATTTTAATGTTTCTATGCATAGGTTTATTATATGAATTGCTCTGATTTCTGCTTTCCCAGCAGCAATTGCTTTTGTTGGTTGTGTAACGTGGCACATGCATCTTAAGAAGAATTGTTATGATAGATATTATTTAGTTTATTTATTCATGGCAATTTACTGAACATTAATGTAACTCCATGGGGCCTTTAGCTACCAACAGGTAGCTGAAGTGTCCTGTTAGCTACTGGGAAAGAAAGAAATGAGACAGCAACCACCTGTCAGTGTAGTAAACCAGGTGTATGCTCTTCTGTGTGTCATAACAATCCTCCAGGCAGAAAGTAAAGTGGGATGTAGTTTTAGGGAGAGGGACTGCTGTTTGTAGTTAGTTTATTTTATGACACACAAGTATGAACGTGCTCAGGTTGTTAACAAAAAATTTCTATGTGCAAATCAGGTGAAGAAAATGCTAAAAATGTTTGAAATATATGTTGTATTTGCCCTCAGTCAGCTTACTCTATTGACTGAAAACTGGCTATAGAAAGGAAATGTGGAAAATAAGGCAATAAAAGCATCTGACTGTTGAAACTTTCTTTTTCCAGGATGTATGTATAATTTTGCATCTCGCTGCATATTTTTATAGTTTTTTAAAAGTATTAACTGCTGGATTGCTACAGATGCTTGAAGGTACAAGCAAGAAAAATTAGCTGTTACAGATGTTTGAAGCCACAAGCATGAAAAATTAACATAGCTAAAGTATTTCAGGTTTATTCTACTCCCTTCCATGGTTTGCTTTGCTTTTCTTCTTTTCTGTGTCAGATGTCTTCAAAATCCCACTTTCTTAGCTTAGGATATAGCAGCAAGCTTTTACAGTTTTTTTTTGTTTTGTTTATTTTGGGTTTTTTTGTTTGTTTGTTTTTTGAGCTAGAGGGTTGCTTGATGATTTTTTCACTGTTAAGTATTAGTTGGCCTGATTGACTTGTATTTTTGCTACAAGCACATGCATATGTATATGAAGGAAAGTATAAATACACAAATTCTTACATGGATAAAATATGGTATGCAGTTCTGTCACCTGCACTGTTAACATTTTTCTTTTTTTATAATGTGTGTTAGGGTAGAATTTGTCTGCAATATTCTTTGTCACACTTCATGGATTATTTCCATCGAGGAAATATGGAATTCACATGCTGGGGAGAATCTAGTGACTGAGTGTTTTGTATGACTTCCAAAATCAGTGGCTGTTGTTTTCCTGAAGTTCTATTTGTCTGATTTTTCAGTTGTCTTTGTGTTATGGAAGAAGCTCTTACAGCATGAGACCAGTACTTATGCCTATAGTTATTAGTCATGTTAACTCAGTTGCCATTATTTGTGTATCTGTAGTTTGTTACTATGAGAGAAATATTGTTCTGTGAACAGGACGAATATAATTCCAGTGTTCATCCAGAAGAAAAGCAAACATACACTTACTGTGTCTATAAATGAAATGACCTGGGACTGTGTGCTGGCCTTGGATAGCAACACTGATCTAACAAGATAGATCTAACTGACAGGCAGCCATCATTGCTCAAAACGCGTCCCACACAACTCTGCCTCGGGTGTGTAGTTGCCCATACTTCTGTATCATGACAAGTGTTGGTTGCCTACTAGAGCTGTAACATAACACATGGTCATTTCTTACATCTTCCCTGCTTCATGATCCAGATGGGCCTTTTGTTTTCCACACTCACTCTGGAGAACCAAAGTTACCCTGCTGGTAGTTAGTAGAAGAAGCTTCCCTTCGTTCATTGCTACGTCTTCCACACTCTGAACCTGTACTACATGGGGATGGAGTGATTGCCATGTCACCCTAGCAGGATCAACAAAGCCCAGGAGACTCTTCCATGCCATGCATACCCATAATCCACTGTATCAGCACTCACACACAGGACGACACCTTGCTCTGTTCCTGTGCATGTGTAGTTTTTGACAGATATTGATCTACCTGCTGCATATGCTGTGAAAGAATGTCTTCCTGTTGCAGTGACAGTTTCATGCCAAAATTTCTTCCTGGTTCTGTGCAGTTCAGCAAGATTCTCACCCTAAGGCATGTATATATCACCTCCTTCATTCTCTCTGATTTGCAGGAACTAAGCAGTTTCACTCGCTAGAGTCTGACTTCAGGCCTGATCCCACTACCAAGCTTTATTCTCCATCATTTAGGATCTTCTGAATGAGCAGTGCCTCTCATAGAATATGATGAATCAGAACAGACAGCCTAGAATTGAGAATTCCCTTCTGAGTATAATCTGACTGTGGACTGCACTGCTGAGCAGTACTAGAGCAGTGGGTCAGGCTGTTTACCTCCACGTACCTAATCCCAATACTGTTGTGGAGAGTTCATAGCCACCATGACTCTCTCCATACATTTTGCAATTTAAGGTTAATAGTTAAAGACTTCTTATGCCAAATGTCTTTTACTTTTGCCCAACTCTATACAAGATTCCACAAGGGCTCAATCCTTGGATACGTCCTCTTTGACTCTAACAGATCCCTTATCTACGACATTTTTAGACATGGCATTCAGCCTGGAGAATTGAACTCTGGGTGGCATGCCAAACAGGTATGGAATTATACTTCCCGCCTGTGGTGGATATTCCCTGATCTGGGTTAATCCTCAGACCTTTCTGTGTGGAGGGTGGGAGAGTGCTTTTAGGGCTGGCTGACACCGCACATATTGACAGTGGTCAGAGGCATTTCACAACAGCTGACTTTACAGAGTGTTTCGCTTCCACCATTCATAGAAGCAGGAGCATCTGACTATATGCACTGGAGCAGCACAGGCCAGGAATGGAAATTTCAGGCATGAACAAGAATTGGTTTTGAGACAATAAGAAAGTTTGTGTACATTTCAGGCAAGGCTTTAAAATTCAGCTTTAGTGCATAGTTTTCAAGCAAGGATGATAGCTACTTAATATTTTTATTTGTTTTTCATGCTGCTTTTTAAATGTTATTTTATACTGACACCCTATGTTTCCTCTTTAGAACAGTGTCTACAGGGTAACTTCAGATTGTATGTACCAGGGTTTTTTTGTTTGGTTGGGTTTCATTTAATTCTTTGGAGCAAAAAAACTCAAAATCATTTGAGCTGACCCTTGAATTTTAAGTTTAACCATAAATAACTATTTCACTTCCACATATTTGTAAGGCTAACTGTAGGAAAACGTTCTAGTTGAAAGACAGAATATCCACAACCTTTTAACTTACTCATGAATAATTTTAATTTCTTGTCTCTTGATAATGAGTGGAAGAGAAGCACAGAGTCAGTTTCTGAATGGAATGTAACAGTATCTGCTTTGGATTTTTTTTTTTTTTAATTGCATAGATAGTCAGCAGGAAGTGTTTATCCTTGGATCATATATTCGTCCAATCTACAAATGGATACTGAGTATAAGATCCTGTGAAAAAAAATTACATGAAGAATGCTAATTAGTAATGAAAGGGAGGCAAGGGAATTTTACACTTCCTATAAAAAAATGGGGCATTTTTGAGAGATGAAATGGAAGCAAGTACTCTTAATATGATAAATGTATAATTAACTATGGCAGATAAACAATTTAATTAAAAAGGGAAAAGCATCTCCTCTAAATAAGGAGGAAAAAAAGGTGGAAAAAAAGTACTTTTGTCATGAATGATTATCTCTTCAAATCCTCTGTGGGACCCGTAGAGATTAGATCCATTTTCCATGAAGTGAAGATTCTTACATCCTAGTAGAAATCATGACTGACAATTTTTCAGGAAGGGAAGAGTAATTTCTGTTGTAACTTCAGTTAAGCTGTGGAATTTGTTTCGTTTCTTTGTTTAAAAATTTTGTAAGTATTTTGAACTATGCTGTATGGTTTAGATAAGACAGATAAAGAGTGCGTATATACATGACATTTGTCTTAATTTGGGATTATGTGCAATTTGAAATAACTGCATTACAGAAGGGTTCTTACAATTCAAGGATTTGATGATTTTAAAAAGCATGACCTGGAGAAATAGAGTTCATTTCCATTAGAAAACAAGCTAGAGAATATACCATCACAAAGGCCTAAAGAATTAAGTAACCTCTGGGTAACTGTGTGTGATCTTGAAGGCTTCTGGTGCACAGTATTGGGTAAACACTTCAACTCACAGAACACAAGAAGAGAGCCCCAGCAGCATACTCACGAGTACCAGCTTTAGAGGGTTAGTTGTAAAACTTTTCAGAAATACAATGCTACAACCCCTTCAAAGTTCCAGGGAATTTCTAGTTTTGAAAAGCTCATAAGTTCTTATGGCTTTATGATCATTTCTACTGCTGTGGACATCAATAGCATAATAAAAAAAAAAAAATCATTGTTTGTAAAAGATCTGTGTATAGTGCCATAATAAACACAGAATATTTTGCTGAAGTAGTGAATCATGCTTGATTTAAAGGGAATTCATAAATGGTTTTGACCTCTTTCCCTCTGTGAAGTTTGGCAAGACTCAGACATAATTTCGAAGACAACATTAGCTAGTGTTGCTGCAGACCTTAGATATTATCAAGAGTGCCAGCCAGTGGGAGGCACATGTCAGAAATTGTTGTTGGGTAAATAAACTGGTAATGAATTAGGGCATTGTAAACCTAGAGTATGATGGCACAGAACAGAGCAGGGTTAGCAGAGCTTTCAAAATTGCTATGAGAGCCACTACTCAGTCTCTGCCTGCGAAATAGCATCTCTCTTCTTTAATGAGCTAACTCATCTT
Organism: Rhagologus leucostigma; assembly: GCA_013397725.1. NCBI lineage: Eukaryota > Metazoa > Chordata > Aves > Passeriformes > Rhagologus > Rhagologus leucostigma. Next base: position 488,337 of record VZTD01001251.1, on the reverse strand, counting down.
CCATTCTATACTCATGAAAGTTCATAGCCTGTTTAAATGCTTCCATAAGCAACTATCCGGAAAGTGCAATTTGAAGATGCAATCTGCCAATATGGAAAAAGTCTGAACTGTGTAGCTGTGATTCAATCTCAGTTCTTCGGAAATATGCTAGAGTAGTTAGGCTGATGTAAGGGACAAGAGTAACCTACCACAAACTAGCCTTAAATGGAAAGGAAGTGGTTGTCTACAGTACACAGAAAGTAATTTTTGCAGTTATATTCTTTAGGTGACATCTTTGGATGCTGTTTACATTTTTAAACATTGTTTTTCAAAATATTAATTGAAACCAAGGTAGCTCAGACTTTATTTGATCTACACTTTTCTCCATTCTTGGTTCTGCTCTTAAACTTCATTTTATTAATGGACGGCAAGGACACAGAGGTAATGACACAAATCAAAAAGGGTATCACTTGTCTTTCTCTTTTAATACTTACTGAATTTTAGGTTGCTTATATACCAGTATGCAAAGCCAAACTAAAACTAGCATGATATATCTTTCACTCTGTCTATTTTCTGTGCATAGAATCCAGTAAATCTCAGATCTCCTTTTATTAAAGATGAATATCTTTCTAACCTTGAAGAAGAAATTGCTGAAACAGAGATCAACTTCTAGTGAAGTACAGATACGAGGTTTAGAATAAACCTGCATTGCTTACGCAATACTAGTATTAATAAATGCGTAAGGAACAGCAGTGTTGCTACTTACTGAAGTTGAGCCAAACTTTCAATTACTTAAGTGATGAGCTTAAAACTTGGCGTTTTGATCTGCAGATGAAACTCAAAGCCTTCAAAGAATTGTTATCCCTCACAATATGTTTCTCATGGAAATCTTGTGAAAAGAAACAGCATTCTGAAAACTTACAGTCATATAAGTTCAGTGACTGAAAACTCCCTAATCCTCTGTGGGGGATATATCCCATTTGGGAATCTTACCTCTGCTTTTATTTCTTAAATATCTTGATTTTTGACAGAAAATGTGTCACAGTCTAAGTTGTTAGTTCTAAGGTTAGAGAATTCCACAATTCCACCCACCCATGCATGATGGTTTCATTGTCAAAATCCTTATTAAGAAAAAATTCCATAACCTGCATATTAGCAACCATATGCTTCCATTCTAATTGAATTCTGCTTGCCAGCAACCTAGTGTGAACGAATCAATAAATAGTGATGTAGTTTTGTTCCCAATACACATTTACTTTTGAGATCCTATTAACCCTTTCCACTCCTAGCAATTAGATCAATTCCATACTTCCTGAAAATGAGGGTTCATGAAGAAAAACAAAATGATCACAGAATGAAAGGCCTGTATGCTCTTGTCACAATAGTAATTTTCATTAGGGGTTTTCATAGGCAATTAAAACATTTTAATTAAAGCTGTTCAAGATGTCCCTCTGAATATTCAGTAGTTAATAGAAAGACACTTGTTATCCCAGAGTATAACAGCAGGTAATATGAGGGTGCTGGCGACATGAATTAATTGCTTCATCACTATGATATAAAATATGTATTACTTATCAGTGACAATGTAACGTCTCCGTTAGAAACAACCATAATTATTTAGTAACATGTTAATGCTGCAGCTTTTCTCTTGGTAACTATGCAGTAAACCAGTGAATTCATGTCCTCATTTTACTCAAGTATATCGGTTAGTGTGTACATATTTTCTATCATGTTCAATGTTCTTTGTGAGAATATTTTTATGTACAGCTTCTTGGAGTATAAATAAACATTTTTACTAATATATATCAGCTATATCAGCACTTGAGAACTACTTTATATTCAGTTCTGTAGGCGGTCTGAATTATTTTTGATTATTTTTAAATATTAATGTAGTACTGTACTAACTGTAATGTGCAATATTGAAAGATATACTGAGCTCTAGAGAGATTTGCAAATCAGGTTAATATGAATCTTGCTTTACTGGCAACTGTTTTCTACATTCAGTAGTTAAGTGGAGAAATCTGCTATTCCGTGATATTAACAATAACAATCTAAACAAGCAATACAGTTTTTGACTCTGCAAGGTCATGTTCACTAGAATGAACCAATTTATTGTCTTTCTCCATGGTAGAATGATACACTGCAAGTAAGTTATCAGATCTCATGAAAGTAAATTCAGTGTGTTTAAATGCACACATCTGTATTATCTTTACATTTCACAAAGTTTCTATTACTATTTGCTTTTGGTGAAAGTGCTAGAAAATGTATGAGACTTTTAGTGCAGGTCACTGCACTATAAAACAATGTTTTTGCATGAAATCATACCCAAATATATATAAATCATGTTTCTACTGTTCATCTTTATTTCTAGTGGTGGGCTTGGCAGTACTAGGCTAACAGTTGGACTCAATGACCATAAAGGTCTTTTTAAACATAAATGATTCTATGATTCTATAATACAGCAGTTGCTCAGAATTACAGATTAGTCAGCCATACAGCTGACATCATTTGGCATATTACAGTATAATGTACAGAAAAGCAACCTTAGTTTAAATACCAATTTCTCTACCTAATTTCTTTAATAAATCAGCTCTACTTTTGGCACATTTTGTATTAATGTAAAATAATTTACATAAGAAAAATCACTGCAATGGACAAAAACCCAGGTGGCATTGGGTACAATAGAGCTTTATTTAGTGAAATAAAATATGTCATTAGGCAATTTCAAGGTAAAATGTGTAATTTACTGAATACTCTTATACAGAATTAGTAGCAAGGCTTTATTCCACTACTGACTAAGACAGGTAAATAATTTCAGTTTCATAGTCTGCAAATAATAAAATATAACTGCACCTGAGGTGACTTCTATCACAGAATCACGGAAAAACAGAATCATTTAGGTTGGAAAAGACATACATGATCACTGAGCTGAACCTTTGACTGAGCAGCACCCTGTCAACAAGATCATGGCACTGGGTGCTGTAGCCAGTTGTCTCTTGAACATGTCCAGGGATGGTGACTTCACCACCTCCCTGAGCAGCCTGTTCCAATATCTGAAAACCTTGTCAGTGAAGAAATTCTTCCTGATGTCCAACCTGAACCTCCCCTGGTGCAGCTTGAGGCCATTTCCTCTTGCTCTGTCTCTGGTTGTCTGGGAGAATAGACTGACCCCCACCCTGCTACTCCCTCCTTTCTGGCAGTTGTAGAGAGCAATGAGGTCTCTCCTGAGTGTCCTTTTCTCCAGACTAAACTCCAGCTCCCTCAGTCACTCCTCATACAACTTACTCTCTAGATCTTTCACCAGCTCTGCTGCCCTTCTCTGGACACACTTCAGCACCTCAATGTCTTTCTTGGAACGTGAGGCTCAGAACCGGACACAGCACTCAGAGGTGTGGCCTCACCTATGTCAAGCACAAAGCAACCCTGGTCCTGCTGGCCACAATATTTTTGATACAGTATGTCTGACATTTTTGATTTAAGTCTGCTAGCTGGACTTGTGCAATGTTTCCAGGAAATGTTATATGTAAGTTCTGGCCATTAATTAATGTCCAACAAAAATGGACTTTGTCCAATAGCAACGGATTTTGAAAATACAATCTTACTTCTCTTTATGGGAAAAACTGAATTGAGCAATCCTTGACTTTTCTGTAATCGTGAAGTATGGCAGCTATTGCAATTTTACCTGCAGACCAGTCACTGATATTCCTTGCAGATCTGATTCATATCACAGAGAAGTTACCCATGGAAAGAGGTACCAGCAGGAGGACCCTGCAGGGCTTGGACTGTGTCTATGGCAGACGAATGATGCACAAGTCTTCCGGACCTGCAGCCTAGAAGCTGGTCAAAGGGCTTGAATAGCAGGAGAACTCAGAAGCAGGAGAGCATGAAGGACACACTGTTGCTGCACTTTAGATTAAATGAAATCTCTGCACTTCAAACTTGTTGAACTTCTTTGGGCTCCTGCCAGGGCACAGCCCTGTGGTGATGCAGAGAGCAGCATCAAGTCATGACTCCAGGCAGGAAGAGGGAACTGGGCACTACTGTAGCAAGTCTGGACTGGGCAGTGCAGGTTGGTAGGACAGGAGAGCCCCAGGGCATAGGAGCAGAGGGTGTAGTGAGCAGGAGAACAGGCCTGGGGTAATGAGTGGTGGGGTGATGAGACCTGCTGGAGCCTGCAAGCGTATACGGCTGTAAGAGCCCCGGACCATATGCAAAGGGTCAGAGCCTGTAGCTGCTGAAAAGCAGTGAGGCAGGGGCTCTCACAGCTTGTCTCCAGTGCCATCACAGGGGTGCTGAGAGTTAACCCCTGACAGCCATCCAGAGAGGAAGGCAGATTCCCCCACTGCTCTCATTATCTATGTGGCCTTTTGTTGGTCTCAACAGCCTGGAAATGTGCCTAGCATTTTTACCCAGTATTAATGACTTGAGTTCTTTCTCAAAGATCCAGCTGGTATTTCCCTAGATGCTCCTTCTTGCACTTTTGTAAGAGAGGAGGGGCATTTTCTTTCCCTAGTCTTTGGGCACCTTTCGCATCTGCCATGATCACAGATTATTTTAAGTGGCCTCATGATGACATCAACCAGCTCACTCAGTACTTATGGGTGCATTCCCTCAGGGCCTATGGGTTTAATGTGTACCCAGTTTGCTCAAGTATTTTCTGAGCCAAGCCTCTTTCACCCAAGGTACATTTTCTGTGCTACAGACCTTCCCCCTGGTCTTGGATTTCCCATGTCCAGTCTTGTTGATAAAGACTAAGACAACAACAGTGTCCAGCACTTCAGCCTTTTCCTGTGTCTTGGGTCACTGGGCTTCATGCCTTGTTCATCAACAAGACCAGCATTTTCTCCAGCCTTCTCTTTACCACTTCTGGATTTAGAGAAGTCTTTCTAGGTGTCTTTCTTGTCTTCAGCATCCCATGTCAGACTCATTCGAGGTAGATTTTGGTTTCCAAGCCAGGCATTCAACTGCACATGCAGTTAGTATCTTTATATTTCTCTCAGGTTACCTGTCACTGCTTCACCTTCTTTTCTGTTTATAGTTCAAAGAAAGACAGAAACATTTGCCTTCACTGAGGAAGATGAGCCATTATAAGTGACAAAAGCCTCCTGTATTGTGACATTTTTCAAAAAGTGAATAATAATAAATCTTAACTATTTTTTTAAAAATTATTCTTCGTTGAAAAATATTAAGCCTGAAGCGAAAGCAACATTGAACCTGAACATTAAGCCAGAAATGAAACCAAACCAAGCAAGCAAAAGATCAATAAAACATTTTTATAGATCAAAAGAAATGAAAATGTAGATCTTCACAAATGTGTCACATCTTTGCTGATGTAAAGTTTTCTCAAATTTATATGGCAGAAATTTTATACTAGTTTTACTAAAGACTGACTTCCTGACGTTAATACAAGTCACTTCTAAATATACGCAGAGAATATTTTTATATTTGAACTAGTCTAAAAGGAACTGTGGGCAGGTTTGTATACCTATAAATGCCATTTGGACATCTGTAGAAAAGGGCACAACAGTGTATTTTCCAAAAATAGTATCTGAACCAGCAATACTGATATAAGCTCTTTTAATTAAGAACGAGGTGTTTAATAAATTACTATTATTATTATTAATAATAATAATAATGACAATGGCCACCATAATTTAAAAAAAACAAACCAAAACTTACACTTTTTAAGCCTTTCTGGAACAAAAATTAGCTAATTTTTATTCCATTTTGGTAAAGAATGCTCAAGGGTTTATTTCCCATTTCAAGATCTTGTTTTCTGTACTCCCAATCTAACTACATATCACTACATCTTGTGGCTTAACAATAAAATCATTGTAGTAGTCCAGCAAAAGCAAGTAATGTATTAAAAATATAGGTATTGTCCTCTAAGTTGTATATAACGTCAATAACCAAAGTTTTATTACTTTAATTATTAAATATTGAGAAATATGACTCTGAGCATGTACAGGTTTGATGTTGCGGTGGCCCAGTCCACCTTCCAATTTAAGATCAATAAGGACATCAATTGGGTGGACTTCCCAGCTCGGGACAGCGATGCTGAGGACGAGCAGGCCACACCCTGAAACTATCAATCAGGGCATCTCCTCCCCTGTGCCTTATGCATATTCAATGGGTTCTGGAAGATTCTGTTAAACTGCGTTCTTGGTTGGTTAGTTCGAATAAGTTCCGCCTTCTGTTATCCCTCATTGGTTACCTGTCACCCCTTGTCATTCCCCTGTTGGTCCATTCCCTTGTACCACCCCTTTCCTGTTGGGCTATAAAACCCCGTGTAACTATTGTCTGTTGGCTCCTTGTTGGTTCCCTTCCTTGGGCTGCCTTGTCCTGTCCCTTTGGGGCAGGGAATAAAGCCTTGGATCCTCACCTCAGAGAGTCCCTCTCTACTTCTCTGCCCTCACCGGTTGCCAGGCAACATCAGGACTGCAGCCTGCTCTTCCGTGAGCCGAGGGCAGAAAGCTGCCTCGTGAGTTGCCACCTCCCAGAACAAGTTCTGCCAGCCGCCGAGGCTGAGGCACTGGAACTTGTCGCGTGCCAGGCCACCGGGCAGCCAGCGGTCAGCGCGACAGTTTGACTCTACCACAGGGTTCTTTCCGATGGGATTATCAGGGGTTTGGAGTGCTTCAACAGGACTGCTAAGTTACGTAATGCCAATCAAAGCACTGCTTTGACTGTTAACATGGGTAAGACCAGGGTTTCTTACCTACCTTGTGCCTAGCAATACACCCATGCATCCTGTTGACAAAAGACTGGCTGAAGCCTTCCTCACTCAATACTGCTTGTTAAAAATCTCTGTAAGGGCGATGGGAGAATGTACCATAAGAAAGGTCCATGGCACACTGGTGATGCTTAACACTGTCTTTCTAAATAGATAATCAGGGCTTCTACAGTGTCTGAATAGACAAATCTATAGGTCTGTTATGCCTAACAAGTTCAAGGCAAGGAGGATGAGGTTAATCTTGTCATTTTGGGGAGGAAGCTTTTCAAATATACAGCCTCTGAAACAAGTGCAGTCAGGATATTTCCTGTTTCCAGCTGACAAGAGAATTAGGAAAACCTCCATGCTCATCTGTTCAAGCTGTAGTCTCCTATGGTATTTTTAGCGCTTCCATTCCCGTAATGAAATACTCAAAATATTTATTGTCATGAAATATGAAAAAGAGATTGCAGAATATGGTACAGAGAAGCCAGAGACAGTACAAAATACCTGTTTAAATATAGATACTTGAATTGGGGTTTTGTGGCAAGGTTTTGGAAGTGGAAGGCTAAGGGGTGGCTTCTCTGAGAAGCTGCCAGAAGCTTTCCCTGTGTCCTACAGAGTCAGTGCCAGTCAGCTCCAAGACAGACCCAGTATTGGCCAATGCTGAGCCCATCAGCAACAATGGTAGCTGCTCTGTGTAAACATATTTAAGAAGGAAAAAAGAAAGAACGTGCTGGGAAACAATACCCAGAGAAGAGAGCAGTGAGAACGTCTGACAGAAACAGCATGTCAGACACCAAGGTCAGTGAGGAAGGGGCAGGAGTTGGTCCAGGCAGCAGAGCAGATGTTTCTCTGCAGCCTCTAGTGCAGACCATAGTGAGGCAAGATGTCTTCCTGAGGCCCTTGGGGATCCATGGCAGAGCAGATATCCACTTGCATCTCGTGGAGGACCCCACGATGAAACAGATGGATGTACAGTGGAGGACGTGACTTTATGGGAAGCCCATGCTGGAGCAGGCTTCTGGCCAGACCCTTGAGCTACAAAGGGAGGAGCTCACATTGCAGAGCTTCCTGGAAGCCTGTACCCCATGGACAGGACTCAGGCTGAAACACTTCATGTAAAACTGCAGTTCATGCGATGGACTGACATTACAGGAGTTTATGAAGGACTAGGACCTGTGGGAGGGATCCTGTGCTGAAGCAGAGAAAAAGTGTCATGAATCCTCTCTCTCAGGGGAAGGAGCAGCAGAGACAATGTATGGTGAACTGACACAATTTCCTGTTCTCTTGGGGCACATTAAGGAAGAGATAGAGAAGCAGAACCCAGGAGGAAGGGAGGGCTGAGAGGCATGTTTTTATAAAGTTTCATTTTATTTCTGTATTACCCTATTCTGATTTGATTGGTAAGAATTTAATCTCTTTAGGTTGATTGTTTTGCCCATGACATTTAGTGGTGACCTCCCTTCTTGTCCTTATTTCGACACATGAGCCTTTCATTATACTTTCTCATCCCTGTCCAGCTGAGGAGGGCAATGACAGTGGATCCACACAGGGCCAAACCACCATAGTACAAAATATGTGAGTCACTTGGGGTGGGTTTCCTTACACCACAGCAAAAACTGAACATGGGAAGAAGAACTGCAAAATATGTAAATTGCAAAATCTTCAATTTTTTGAACAAATCTTGTGAGGGTCAGTTGTATGTGGAATAACTCAGAAGGAGGAAGGGCATAAGTTTTAATGACACTCTTGAAAAATGCCTTGCCATACTGCCAGAAATTAGACTGATCTGTAAAGAAAAGATAGCGCAGAAGTAGCTATAAATTTTTTAAGGAAGCTAAAAAGTTAAGTAAAAGTCTTTGTATGTTTTCATGTTTGTAATCAATTTATCTCAATTGGTAGAGCTGAGCAGTGAGGTGTAGCTAAAAATATATGGTGAAATGTCCTTGCACATTTATTTTTGTGGAGAACTTAAGCATGCGTGCTGATGAGAGCACTCTTAGCCAGCAAATGCAGCTGCATTTACCGAAAATTTTGTCTAGAATCAAATTTAACACTTCCTAGTCACTCTATAAGGAAACATGAAAAATGAAAGATGAAAGCAACCATTACATAAAAGTTTATTCTGAATAAAAAATACAGGTGATAGCTGCAGTTAAAGTTTACTTATCTGAGCTTAATTCCCAAAGTTGGGAAATTTATTTCCCTACTTTTTAAAGGTCACTATGCCTTTTTCTCATTAATAGCAGATAGCTGTGAATGAATTACTTTTGAGGACGTAGTGCTCCAGAGTGAAGTAAATATTAATTTATATACCTCAAAATATGAATCTTGGGGGAAATTGTAAGACTGTTATGTGCTCTGGAGGTCATATTTCCTGGCATCATTTCCCTTCCAAAATGTAGAAAAGTGGTATTGCAGAGGTTTCATTCAAAGTTATTCTGGGTAGCAGTGTTAAAAAGGAAATTCCTCTTCATTCCCTCTGAAAACATCTAATACTGTTTATCTTCAGTAACATCTAACAAAACAAACTACCAAATCAACAAATATTCAAGCCCATTACAATACGTTGTGAAAGAATGGACGTTTCTTCCTTTTTTATATAATTGATGCAAGAAAGCATATTGTTGAAAACTGCCTCTACATATTAATAACATTGAAATGCAGGTGCTCTTTGCTGGTGAATAACACCAAGTATGTAAATGTTAATAATTTGGATTATATTTTTGCTATTTAAAATGATAGTACAGAATAGGTGGGATGAAACATTCTATGCAAATCAATATTACGTAGTTATATTAAACCTATACCAAATATGTTAAGGGATTTCTGTACATTTTATGATCTCTTTTAGTAGAATTTTCAGGTACACAAAACACAGAGATAACAGGAGTTTTTATCTTAGGTGCCTTCTATGCTGGCTGGCTTCCAAACCCCCACCCAGCTAGTCTCTCACTCTCTCTCCTCAGCAGGACAGGGGTAGGAAATATGATAAAAAGCTTTGAGAAGTCAAAATAATGACAGGGAGATCTTTTACTAATTACCGTGATAGGGATAACAAACTGAACTTGGGAGAATTAATTTATTTATTATAAATTAAAATTGAGTCAAGTGACAAGGATCAAACCAAAAACTATGATATCTCCCTCTCACCTCCTAGTTCTTCAAAAGCTCAGCTTCACTCTTCATTCCCAGCTTCTCAGTCTTTCCTCCTCCAAGCAGCACAAGGGGATGAGAAATGGAGATTGTGGTCAATTTATAACACTTCCTCTCTGCTGATCTTTCCTTCTCACACTTTTCCCCTGCTTCAGCAGGGGCCTTCCACAGACAGCAGCACCTTAGGAAATAACCGCCTGGTCTGACACTAGGTACTCCAGAGGCTGCAGTGTGGGTACCTGCTCCAATGTCTGAAGCTTTTCCTCACCTACTTCATCTGACTTTGGTGCCTTTAGGGTTCTTTCTCACACATCTTTTTTTCTTCATTCCTCGCATTGATGGGCACTGATTTGCTGATACTTTCATATGGACGCACCAGCTTGGCTGAGGGCCCCAGCTGAGACTTGCAGTGGGTCTTTTGGAGCCAGGTGGAATTGTCTGTATCCAGCATTCAGCAGCACCAGTCACTCCTCACAGACCCCCATACCTGCAGCCCTTCCACCCCACTGTCAACACCTTGGCAGTTAAACCCAATAAAACTTTTCTGTTTTGTCTTATCACCTTCTTCATATTTTATGGTGAAGTATCAAAGTGAGTGTTGAATTATGAAAGATGTACAGTCTACATTTCTCTACTCAATGTAAAGCAAGTTTGTCTCCTCTCAAATCATATGGAAGACAACATAAAATTTTGACTTAGTAGGAAAAACAGCTAGGTTTGAACAGCATAAGAGTTTGCTCTTATTCGATTCTCAGTTCAGCGTCAGTCATGGGTGATTTTTAAATTTTGAATAGGCAGTCAATTGCTAATTCATTCTCCTCTTTAGTTTATGTTTCGAATGTGCTTCTTTGTAACATGTTAGAACCAGTAGGGGGAAAATACTGTTGGAGCTGGGAGGAGGATTATGTTGAGGGAAGAGAGAAATGCTAAAGACATATCAACTGAGGTCCACTGCTCAGGGTCTTTCTCTCCATCAGAAGAAATATTATATAAATGTTCTCAAGGCCAAACTTTTATGCCTAAGGCTGGAAAACACCAAATTTAAGCACAGATCAATGCACTTTCATGCACTGTTTTGAAAATGAACAGACTTCAACTACAATAAAATTTTAGTACTGCTTCACACAGAAAATGATGAGGAAAAAAAGAGTTCTCCTCTTTTTCACTTTGGTCTTTGAACAAAAATTATAAAACTCAGTCAGAGAAACTCAAACTGAACTGCAGAAATTCTACTGCTGTAGGAGAAGCAGGTAAAATTGACAAAGCCAAGAGGAGAGAATTTTACCTTTCTCAGTATTAGAAGAACTAAACCCAAATACATTAAGATATAGTATTTAAACATCAGTACAAAGAAAATAATTAATTTACATGCCTTATGTTATTCTTTTTTAAGTACTTACTAGGATTATGATAGTTTGATAATCACAAGTATTGCCGTGTTTAGAAATTTTTAACCAGGATTAGATTTTTTGTGTGCATTTGCAATTTTAAATTATAATCTAAAGGTGGTCTGTTTTATTTATACAGGCTTTCCCAGATTTTGTCTTTTTTTTTTTTTGGTTTGTAACTCTTTCTGTATTACTAGTAGTTTCATTTTATACTCTTACCACTTTTATGTTTAAATAAATAAGAGTAGAAAATATAATGAAGTAATATTTCTGAGAAATCAGGAACAAATATGGAACTGAGTGATGCATTAAAGTTGATCTTAAGTGCTAACTGTATTTAAAATATATAATACATAGACAGTATGACCAGTTTGAAGAATTCATCATGATGGATTCGAGTATTTCCAATCCAATGCAGATTGCGTATTTAAGCTTTCAAGTCTCATTGTGTTTCTATTGCTTTCAAAAATCATTTTGCATTTAGCTTCTGTTTCTCAAACAGTTACTTCACCTCTGACATTTCAAGAAAGGACATGAAAGCAAGAATTTTCGATAGCCTCTGTTGTTCTTGAAGGTCAACATTTTCTTTGAGCGGTGAAAGCGAGGTGGAAAGTGATCATTATGGTCTTCACTGTGCCTAAAGAATTCTTGGAGTTTGTTCAACATTTGCCATTTTCCAGCCACTCAGATCAGAAGAGTACGTAAGGATCTGCCATTCTAAACAGTTGCTCTGCATTAACAACAGGTAATGTTACAGCTGCCACATATGAGATCATCAGTTTAGTCTGTGTAGCTAAGATAGTAATTGCTTGCTAACCTACGCCTTTAATTGTTTTCATGCCCAGTTTCACAAACCCTATTCTTTAATCAGACACAAACATATATTTATTCTGGAAGCATCTCTATGAGGCTCTATCTTTTCTGATTTTTGATTCACAGCACTGTGTTCTGGTCACTCTCTCATAAATAGTCTCTCTATTAGCTTGTCCTCTTTATCTTTCCAGTTTTGCTGAGTCTGAAGGTTTGGTCTGCTGTGATTGTTCATGAGATGCAGAATCTAAGGTGCTTTTTTTATCTTCTTGCACATACATAAATCTATACCTGTTCAACTGCCCTCAGAATTACAACACTGCAGACTTGCCCTCAATTATGCTAAAAATTGTTTAGTCATTGGAATTTACAGAAGCTGAATCTCATTAATTAAGTTTGAGATTATAAAATCATACAATATTGAATAATCACAGTTAAATTGTGACTAACACATTGCTGTAAATTTTATGTATTAAAATAATTCAGATACATAGGAATATGGATAATAAGGTAATGACAGAATAATCCATATTAAATTGTCATAATGTCATTTCCATAGGTGAAACTGAGGTAAAGAAAAAAATTACACCCTTATACCTTACAGTAGCATGGTCAGCACTAAAATCTGAGAACTATGAACACTGTTTGTACTATTTAAAAGATATATTTGTTAATTACTTTTCCATTTAATTTCTATTTCACAAGTTTATGTTAACAATATGGAATCAATGACTATACAAACCAGTGTATATATTTAATTCTATAAATGCTGTGTTGAAACACGTCATTTCCATGATAACAATAAGAGAGAAATCTGTACGGCTTCAAGGTGCAGAATATTGCAATAAAGTTGGAAAAGGAATGGAACAATGTGCAATGATTTCATTCACAGTGAGTATTTTATATTCGGATGAATATTCTTGACTTTAAAACACTGTCATGGGATACAAATATGAGGAATTAAAGTTCTGGTGTTCATTTTTTTACAGTATACAGAGCCATGGATCAATACCTATCTATTTATAGCCATCCGTACAGTTTTCCAATTTGACCTAAAAATATAACTTAATCTAAAATTGCATTGTGTAGTATATTTAGATATGCTATCCTATACAGAACTTGTTGCTGTATATAGTTGGAAATTCATAAGCTGGGAAAAAGGAAAAAAAAAATCTTACCATTCAACATGTGTATTTCTACTTTAAAAAGTACAAAATTTCTTACAGATCAGTATAAAGACAGCAAAGGTGGGATTTTTTTCCTTTACTTACTTAGAAATTAGTGTTTATATTTTTTCTTCTATTTCAGCTGCATATCTCAAAAACTAATCATATCAGTTTTTACTTTATGTATTTTTGCTGAGATTGATTCCAAGTTTCTTTTTCATCAAATTGATTGAAGTAAATATGAAATAACTAAATCTGAGAACAGCAAAAAAGTCTTTGAAGTGTTGGGTGATGATGAAGACAAGACTGATTTAGAGATGATCTTTTTTCTAGACGCATTACTGAACACAGTAGGGAATTTTAAAATTTTTTCTTTATGTATCTGATCCTATATATTCCAGATGAGAGGTCAATAAACAAACAGACTAGTGGTCTAACCGGCGTGCAAATTCTGGCAGCCAGAAAGTCATCTGGTTGTTTAAATTGTAAATTGCATAGTCCAGAATGCTTACAAATCCTGTAAATTTATTTAAAAAGTTAAATTGCTGTCTGCTTTCATTTGGGAAAGTGAACTCAATAAGGGAAATAAAGATTGAATACGTTCTCATTCAAGAAGAATAATTAGCTAATTCCAATAAATATAAAGGAAAGAAAAAATCACATTGAATCTAAAATCTAATGAGTCGAACACAAGAGCCCACTAAATTAATCTTGTAATTCAACTATGCACCACTATACAGAAGATCATACTATTTTAAAATTTATTAGGATTGGTTAGATTGATCAGAGACATTAGACTAGGTAAACTAAAATTTTTTCATACTACCACTTCTGAGGTTAATATCCTATGAAAGATATTGCAGTTGAAGACTACCCTAGATGCACTGAAATATAAATTATCTTACACAAGATGAAACACTGCAGAATAGACAAGTTTAAAACCATAAATTACACCAAACAAGGAGCTGCAACACAAATAATTTATGTGTAGAAACTGCTTAAATGTAACAGTGGGTATTGGAACTCTGTATTAATTTATACATAACTTTCAGACTAACTTTTGGTGGAATTTTAAATAGCTGTTATAAGGTTCTCTAAAATAGTCTTCTGATTGCTCAGTGTAAATAATATTTGGGACATTTGACAGTGTTGTGAGTAACGTCTACATGAACAACTAAACCTACTGCAATTTGTAGTAAAATTTAGCTAACTACAAGGGCAGTAAAACTCTAGTGCAGTTATGCATATAAATCAGATATGTTTTGCATCTCCAGTTTATTAAATTGCAGTATTTTAATTACTTGTACAATAAATTGCATAATTATGTAATGAGAACTGGGAGTAATTATGTTAATTGTTGCTTGCCATTGTATATCAAAAAGGAGATAGTGCTTTCTTGACAAAGCCATATTACAGAAGTGGTATTTTACACAGAGTGCTAGAGAAGATCCATAATTAAAGTAGTGTCAAGATTTATATTTAAAAGGCTTTTTTCAGCTATGACCGAATTCAATAATTCTTTCTATTAATTTAGATGATTTTTGGAGTGATCCCAAATAAGATTTGAACTTGTTAAAATTAATTAGACAGTTACCTCTTCTCCTCTTTGTGTTTTCTCTTAAAAAATGCAGGTCCATCAGATCACCAACAAAAAACTTAATAAATGGGTAACCATCTAACTGTCTGGTATCAGAAACAAAGGCACATTAAGGAAACCTCAGAAGTTCGAGTTAGAAGTTGCTTATCATTGTGTAATACCTTAGCATCCAATCAGAAAAGTCTTCTGTTAATTATTAAGTCAGGTGTTTGTGGGTTTCGGTTTAGTTTCACATGATTTCATGTTTCATGGATTCAGGGCAACAGCTGCAAAATTCTAACTGCCATCTATCCAATAATGAGACTTTTAAAACTTGTATTTTGGATTATTATTGCCTTTACTTTCAGGAAAATGTGAAATTACCTTACGAAGTTTCTTCATGCAGAGTCCCTTGTGGGCCTTACACAGCCTCTCTGGTTGGAGAGGCAACAGAATTAGGACAATCTTTTAATGCAGGTCTTTTATTTCAAGCACTTCCTGGTGAAACCTTATGAACACATCTTAGATGGAGCAATATCTACTCATGGAACTGAATAGAACCCAGATATAGAACAGAGTAAGTGTATTTTGCTTGTGGCAGCTAGGTGAAGTTCATGCATGCAAACCTACCCGGTCTTTCAGGTATCAAGTTCAGGAGAGGAGTTTTGCACAGAAATCTTTTTTCTGATTATAAGAGGATAATGAGGAAAGCCCAGGACACAGTAAGAGAAGACTTGACTGACCATCTTCCAATAAAAAAAAACCCAAATCCTGTTTTACTGAAGTGCTTGCAATTGACTGGCTACTGGAGAAATTATCCTATACGATTCGCAATTGTTGATGTAAAGCACCAGTGCAAATACAGTGCTAGCTGCAAATTTCTCTTGGTCTCTCAGGGTTGTTGGCGCTTCAGCTGAAACGTGGAAAACACTATTTTTCTAATGGTTTTTGCAAGTTTGAGATTAGAGGTGCTGATTTAAGCCAACACCTTTCAGCGGGCAAGATTACCAGCATGATGCCCATTGTAACCTTATAAGAAGAAAGGGCACTCTAACGTAGACTCAGAGAATCATTTAGGTTGGAAAAGATGGTTGGAGTCCAACCATCCTGCAATAGATCTAGTAAAATAGAGTATAATTGATAGAGATTGCCAGATGTCAGCTAAAAGAGAAGATGCTGATTCTATTGCTAATTCTTATTGTAAATGGAGACACCATTAATTACAGTATATCAGAAGAGGAAAAAGTCTCTTCCCTTGCTGCTAACCTTATTGGTATGAGCTCTCATGGGGGAGGTTGTCATCACTGGAATATTCCAAATATTCCAGATTTCCTCTGCAATTAACAGACAACAACTTTTCTGTTTCCACAGCAATATTCTATTCTTTGGTCCTTTTACAGTTTGATCAGTTGGCTCTATCAACAGGCTTCTCACTACTGAAGCATTTTGAGGAAATGTTCTTACTAGTTTTGATTCTTTCTGCTGACTGCATCACAAACTCTTGGACAGCCTTAATATGTTTTAATATTTACCTGCCACAGATTGATTCTTCCTATTGTAGTTATGTGGACTTACTGAAGTATGGCCTCTGTTCTCTAATCTTCCTTACCTTGCTGTTTAGCCATATTGAATTTGCCTCTTCTCAAGGTTTTTTTTTTTCTGTGGTGGATTCCACTGACCTGTGTTATTTGTAGGCTGTTTTTAAGTTGTCTTCATAATATTGTTAAAGGTTTCATTCCTATAGTTATCTTTTTTTTTGTAAGCAAGCTTCCTAATTTTCTTATCCCTTGAGAACTGAATTTTAAAATCATGTAGGTTGCAGGAAGTCTGGGAAGATTTGTCTCTCTAGTGGTCCATTGCTAGCAATGGTAAAAAGCTTAACATCTCATACTCAGAAAAAAGTCTGCTCCTGAGTGCAGTGTGTTTTGTTTCTATGTTTAATATATTAGCTTAAGCAGTAGCTACTTCAAATCCACCGACAAATGCCAGTAAATGAAGTAATTATACATAAAAGTATATGTGTGAGCTCATAGAAACTAGTATCCCAGTGGGCTTAGTAACATATATTCCAAAGGCTTTGTATTCAAAATCCTCATTAAGCATATATGTAAAGGTAAAGAGATTTTAAGGACTGCAGAAAGAGAGATAAGGGAATTACTAATAATGCATGTTCACAGAAGCAAAAATCCTTTATATGGAGTCTGAGAGAAAATCAGATTTCTCTCTTCTCTAACTTCAGCTGGAAAAGTTTTATATCAGAATATGGTATTTCTGGGAGGACTTTTTTTCTTCTTTTCTAACAGGAGTTTGCAAAAGCAAAGTATCCTAGGCTAATACATATTCTTGATATACATTATTTCACATTATATCAAAACACATGCCATGTTCCTTAATCTGTTTGGTCTTCTTTAACAAAAACAAATCATTACAGCAGCCAGAATGAACTGTAGTCCTTAATGAAATCCAGCTCATTTTAGCAACTGTTTGGCTTTTTTTTTTTTTTTTTTAAAGGATGGAGATGAAATATTAGTCTAATTTTAATTGGGAAGGAGAATGTTACAGGTTACAAGATTGAAGGTCTTTAAAACCATTAAAAGCTGTAAAAACATCAATTATTTTAACAATAATAGCAAACCCCACTGCAATATGAAAAGTAAAGTGTTCCTAAGCAGTCTGCTAGGAGATAGAACAAATGATAATTTTAGGTCTGAGTTTGTACATCTATCATAAAATTCATAGAAGAAAAACAGACCATAAAAAGGGAGGAAAAAACCAAAGTGAGACACGTATGATAAGCTTTTCTTTGTTAAACATTTGTGGTAACAATCATTTAGCTTGAACAGATACTCTGGCGTGCTCTTTTTATCCAGTATGATTTATGGAATCTCTGTTGGGCAGAGAGATCAAATGTGACAATTCCTTATAATAAAATCAAAACCAAGTATGAGAACATCATAATTTTAAATTATTTTCTAAGTAAATTGTATAATGCAGCTTCCTATCACTCTAACATACAATTCTTAATCTTTTAGTCCTGCTTTTTGTTTAGATACATGTCTTTGTGAAATTTTGTTAATTTCTGTGGGAACGTAATATAAGATATTGCTTATAATATTCAAGCTTATGTTATTGTTAAGTATTTTCTGACTATATCAATTCAAAAGTAAAGAGATACGTGGACTCTGTAGCAGACATAATTTATACGTGTAATTTGAAGTTAAGCGTTTTAACTGATTTTGAAATTACTCTGGTAGCTATTAGTTGTTATTTAAAATATTTCTCCATGCTGCAGAATTTGATAGTATTAGGCATAGCTCTATTACTGTCTTCTCCTATTCTGCTTTATCATGTAGGATTGTAAAGGTCCAGAGTTGATCAGATGGTTAAGGTGTGCTGCACACTTCTGAGCATCCAGCTGGGGCGGGGTTCTTCTGATGTGCTACTACATTCAGTTAATAGCATATCTATTGGCTGGCACCTCAGAGAGCACAATTTACTTCAGGGCATATCATCTGCAGACCAGACGACTGGTAGAATGGGTTGTCTAATACTCTTGGGGTGCAAAGAAATTTTGCTTTTGTCTTTCCTTGGGGAAAGGATGCATAAACATCATAGAAATATGGTGGGATGACTCCCCTGACTGGAGTGGTGCAGTGGATGGCTACAAGCTCTTCAGAAGGAATAGGCAAGGAAGGAGAGATGTTGCGGTGGCTAAGTCCACTTTACACCCCTCGTGTTACTATGAAGTGGTTTCTCCCCACACCACTGTGCTAGAAAGTTCTCCCTTTACCAAGACCCCACTGGCCTCTGGTCCTCTCCCCCCTCCCCTCCCTTCTCCCATTGGCCCCTGTTATGTCACTCAACCTTGCCTCTACCCCCTAGCCCTCAGACTATTGGTTGCTGATGCTCTGCCCACCCCTGGGACCCTCAGGGATAAAATCACACATGGGGTTTTGTTCTGTGTTCTTTGCCTCTGTTCCTTTGGAGTGTGTTGGTTCCATTAAACGCCTCGGAATTGCATGCAGAGAACCCCTCTCGCCTTTTTGTCTTCAGTTTGTGCATAGCCTGTGTGTGTGTGAGTGCCTGCTTGCGACTGCCTGCGAGGGTGAGATCGTGTGCACGCGTGGGTGCTGGCAGAGTGCCGCCTAAGCGTCTCCACAAGGGACCCTGTGGAAAAAACGCGGCGTCGATCCACCGACGCCTACACCGTGATAGAGAGGTACACTGGGGAGGAGCTCAGGGACAGTGGGAATAAGGCTGAGTGCCCAAGGGTCCCAATCAGGGGGATGGCCAACAAGGCGCAGATATCCAGAGTCTCTTACAGACCACCCAACCAAGATGAAGTGAAATATTCTATCAGTGGATATTTCATGATCTCTAGCCCTTGTTCTTGGGGGAGATTTTAACTTGCCAAATGCTTGCTGTGGAGACAAGGGGTCCTGGAGAGTGTGGAAGGTAACTTCCTGACACAGCTGATAAGGGAACCTACCAGGGCATGCCTTGCCAGGAGGCAACAGAGGAGGGCCGTGGGAGATGTGGTGGTTGGGGGCCATCTTGGGCACAGCAACCATGGAATGACAGACCTTTGATTCTTAGTGAAGTAAGGAAAGGGATCAACAAAATGTTTGCCTGGAACTTCTGGAGGGCAGATTTTAGCCTGTTCAGGACACTTGTTCAGAGAGTCCCTTGAGATCTTTATCAGTGTATCGCTGTGTGGGTGTTCGGTGGAGAAGCTGCTGCGTTATTCCTGAAGCGTTCCTAGTGAGGAACACTCCGGCGGTGCTACTTGGCACACTCGCAAGCCAGCTCTCTCACCTGTGTGGTGGGAGCACACAGCACACGCTCACACTAAGCTGGCTTGCTCGGGTGTAACTAGAGCAAACAGTCAGGAGGCGGCTCTCCGTATAGAGTTCCAAGGGGTTTACTGCTAAACCACAACAAAGGAGTCCATTGATGAAAAGGAAGGGCTGAGGGCCGAGACAAACTTATAAAGGGATACAGAAGGGAGGCGAGGTAATAGAACAACAACCGGTGGGGAGAAGGAAGGGGCAACCTTTTAAGAGATACAAGGGGCGTATGGCAACTGGCCAATCCGACAGACTGAATCTACATAGAACCATGAAGCCTGGTGGGAGAAGCTTTTCTCACCCTGATTTAAGGGTGATCTTAGACTTTGGAGTTTGCCCACCAGCAGACATCTCTTGTACCTGAGCCCTTTAGCCCCTTGGCCATAACAGCTGCTGGTTCAGCTGCTGTAACATCAATGATTTTTATCAATGGTCTGGATGAGGAAATTGAGAGCACCCTTAGTAAGTTCACAGATGACACTAACTTGGGTGGGAGTGTTGAACTGTGGATAGTTGGAAGACTTTGTAGAGGGATCTGGACACACTAGGTTGATGGTCTGACGCCAGTTGAATGATGTGACAGGTCCTGCACTTGGGTCACAACCCTATGTAGTGTTACGGTCTTGGGGAAGCTGCCTGGCAGAAAAAGATCTGGGGGTGCTGTTTGACAACCAGCTGAACATGAGCCAGCAGTGTGGCCAACAAGGCCAGTGGAATCCTGGATTGTCCTGGAAATTGTGTGTCCAGGAGGGGCAGGGCAGTGATTGTTCCTCTGTACTCGACACTGCTGAGGCTGTACCACAAGTACTCTGTTCAGTTCTTGATCCCTCCCAACAGGAAAGACACTGAGGTGCCGGAGCGTGTCCAAAGGAAAACAGCTGGGAAAGAGTCTAGAGAGTACATCCTGTGAGGAGCAACTGAGGGAGCTGGGGCTATTTAGCCTGAAGAAAAGGAGGTTTAGGGCAAACCTTATCACTCTCTACAACTACCTGAAATAGTGTTGTAACCAGGTTGGGGTTAGCCTCTTCTCTCAGGCAGCTAGTGACAGAGTGAGAGGAAATGACCTCAAGTTGCACCAGGGAAGACTCAGGTTGAACATGAGAAAGAATTTCTTCACTACAGGGTTTTCAGATATTGGAATGGGCTGTCTAGCGAAGTGGTGGAATCCCCATACCTGGAAGTGATGAAAACAACCCCATGCCACTGGATTAGGGCAGAGTGTCTGAAAAGTTGCTTTGCAGAAAAGGAGCTCGGAGTGCTTGTCAACGACCAGCTGAACATGAGCCAGCAGTGGCCAAGAAGGCCAACAGCATCCTGGCTTATGGCCAGCAGGAGGAGGGGCGGTGAACATCCCTCGTACTTGGCACTTGTGAAGCTGCACCTTGAAGGTTTTCATTCCTCACTACAAGAAGGACATTAAGGTGTTGAAGCATTTCCAAAGGGCAATGGAGCTGGTGAAGAGTCTGGAGCACAAATGTTATGGGCATCACCTGAGGGAGCTGAGGTTGATTAGCGTGGAGAAAAGGAGAATCAGGGAAGACCTTTTTGCTCTCTACAACTACCTGAAAGGAGGTTGCAGACAGATGGGAGTCTGTCCCTTCTCCTAGGTAACAAGTGTCAGGCAAAAAGAATTCGCATCAAGTTGCAGCAGGAGAGGTTTAGATTTGATATTCACAAAAAATTCTTCACTGAAAGGGTGCTTGGGCATTGGAAGAGTGTGCCCAAGAAAGTAGTTGAGTCACCATCCCTGGAGGTATTTAAAAGATTTGTAGATGTGGCATTTAGGGACACGATTTAGTGGTGAACATGTGTCCTGGTTGAAGGGAGCGGAAGGATCTTAACACCATGTGGGCATGGCCAGGCTGTTATTCTACACCACACCCATCATTGCAGGGTGTGTGGATTTGGGAGGGAAAGCTGAGCACCCCTCCAGGAGTGCGCCATTTTGCTTCTCTCTCTCCAGCAGGAAGGTGTTGGTGTCAGACCTGTGGACATTGTCCTCTGTGCCGCCATCCACTTTCCCCTCTGCATTCCTCTGGGATGCTTCTGCAGGATGAGATGCTGAGGAGAGGCAGCAGTGTGGCTCTGGGATGTGGTGCTGAAGAGAGAGCAGTAAAATGCAGCTAAGCCCAGCAAGGCTTAGGTGACACGGAGTTGGCACTCGATGGGACTGCTTTCTGCCCCAGCACAGCAGAGTGATCAAAGGTATCAGTGCCAAGATGAGCCAAAAGGGAGCCCAGCTGAGCCAGAAGGGAGGATGGCGGAGCAGTGCAAAAAGTGGAAGCAACCCATGGGAACCAACCTCCAGCGTGGCAGAGCAGTTGTAGCAATGACATAGGCACCTGCATGGAACTGAGCTCAGCAAAGGGGTGATGCCACCTTAGTCAGATAACCTGCCTCCCGGGGGGATTGTTTGTCACTGTTTTTTCATTGTTTCAGGCCGGGGTGGGAAACGCTAGCTGCAGTAGCCCTTCTGCCATCTTGGTTTTGTTCCTGACACTGTGTCGTCCAGACATGGGAACATTTGCCATAATACCTTCACTCCTGATGGCTGTGTGGGGAGCGTGTGGGAATGGTTACCATAATGCCTTTGTCTCAGGAAGCCACATGGATGGCTTTGGGGATTGTCTGCCATCCTTCTTTTGTTCCCAGCAGTTAACACCTTTTTTTGGGTAAAACACCTTTGTTTTTGTAAACTTTTGCAATTTATATTAATGTTGGTTTTTTGTGTGTCTTATTCCACTGCTTTGTATTTTCAGTGAATTATTACCTCAACCCATAATCTCTGCTTTTGTCCCTCCCTTACCAGTAGGGGCAGAGGAAAGGGCAGTGGCTTATTTGAAGTTTAATATTCGGCTGGTGTTAAAACCAGTGCGATATGAAAATATAAGCCTAATGTCTAGAATCAATGATCTTGGTGGTCTTTTCCAACAGTAGAGTTCCATGATTCCATGATTCTTTAGGTTGGGGGGGAATTGCTTTGGTTTGGTTTGGTTTTGTTAGGGATTGCCAGCTCGATTTACAGATAATGATGCACTGCATAGCTTGCATTTTTCCTGATGGCAATGTCCAGCTGAGTGAACAAATGCATACCCTACTTACTCGGAGTGGAAAAAATGTTTGGGGACAACTCTTTCAGTTGTTTATAAGTCAGATTTATAAGTCAAATAAAATTGCTACATCACATAAATTAACAGAATGAGTTTTGACAGGAGTTCCATGTTCATCTCTGTAGGTCTTCTGTCCCTTTTTTTCACTTTCTTGACCTTGGGAATGCACCACTCATGAGCCTAGAGGAAGTGATACGTGAATATTAAACAATTCTTATATTACGGTCGGCAAATTTGGGGAATTATAAAACTTATATAATTGATTTATCAGTATGAACTGACAGATGACTTTATTGAGAACAGCCTTGCAGACAAGATCTTGGGGATACTATTGCATGAAAAATTGGACATGAGACTCCTGAGCTGCATCAAAAGAAGCGTGACCAGCATAGCGATGGAAGTGATTTTGCCTCTTTACTCCATTCTGGTGAGATCCCGTGTGAAGTCTGGCATTCAGATCTGGGTTCTCCAGCACAAGAAAGCCATCAACCTGTTTGAGTAGGTCCAGAGGAGGGCCACAAAAATGATTACAGGGCTGCAACAGCTCTTCTGTGAAGACAAGCTGCGAGAGCTGGGATTGTTCAACCTGAAGAAAAGTAGTTTAGGGAGACTTTATTGCAGCTTTCCAATAGGTAAGGGGTCATGGAAAAAATGTGAAGAAAGACTCTTTACCAGAACTTGTAGTAACAGGACAAGGGATTTAGATTATGCATAAGGAAGATGTTTTCTGTTATTAGAGTCATGAGCAGGTTGCAAGAGACATAATGCATATTCTAGCATTAGAAGTGTTCAAAGTCAGGTTGAAGGAGCCGGGGACAAACATATCTAGTGGAAAATGCGCGTGTCCATGACAGGGGAGTTGCAATTAGGTGATCCTTGATGATCCTTTCCATCTCAAACCATTCTATGGTTCTAAGTCTTGAGGTATTTTTTTAAAGTACAGATATAATACTAAACCAAGTGTTAAATAACTTACGTAAGTTGTGTCAACAAAAATAAAAGTGCACCTCATTGTACATTTAGCTTCTCTTTTAAATGAATGTACCAAAACAGAAGGAGCCATAGTATCAGATGTAAAGTGCAAAAATACAATGCTTTATCCTGACTTTTTCATTTGAAAAAGTGTCAGAAAATCAATTACTTTAAATCAAACTTCTCACATCAAAAATATTACAGGAAATTACTACCTTTGAAATAAAATCACACCAAACCCAAGATAATCTATTTCTAATACTATTTTGTAATAATTGATGGCTTAATCTTATTTTTGAAAAATACTGGGGGGGGAGAGGGATTTCTGAAACTTTTTCCTCAGCTGCTTTATGTTTTGAAGAGGTGCAGCAGTGAAGAATCTTTGTTCTTGAACATGTTGCATATCACTGTTATGCTATTTGTCTATCAGATACTTCAAAGGTGACAAAACAGGGAAACCTTTGAGAAAGGAAGAGACAGGAAAAAAGTTATTTTGCTTGATGAATACATGAAATCACAAAATACTCAAAGCATCAAATTTTACCTGCAGAGTTCTATGTAGCATACAGGTTTTGCAAGATTCCAGATTGCAGTACAGGAGGAGCAGGCAACAGTTTGCAAAACAGTGTCAGACTTTTCATAAAAGATTTATAATCTAAATTAAAATACCTGAGAAAAGTTTGCATAAACATTACAAAAACCCCCCAGATATCTCCCTACTGGTTTGACATAAATTATTGAATTTTGTCTTTATAGGTATGAAAAAAAATTTTTATATTTCTCCCTTTCTAGGTGGACAGAGTTGGCTATCAAAGAGAAGGGATAAGAGAAAGTGATAAGGATTACTGAGGCAAGGGCATGCATTTCTACAGCTATGAATGAAAGGTGGAAATGGCAGGAGATTGGGAAGCAGCAATTAGATAAATCTTCATCTGGAAGACGAGAAGATCTTGCTTGGTGAAGAACAACCTTGGGAGACAGGGGGATAACATGCTGAGTATAGAGAAGAACATTCCTAAAATATCTTCTGTATTACAAATACAGCCTGGATGCTGCTGAATGTCAAACTGAAAGTCTCTTCAAAGTGCTAGCTGTGCAGTATTTCCTCTTCGAATCATATGTGCATCCAATTCCTGGTCTTTTTCAACATCCCGTGTGTTGGAAGGTGAACACTGAAGAATGTACTTCCAAAGTAATCCTCTGAGCTGCAAGTGTGGAGAGAGGGAGGGAAAGAGAGCCTGGTAGCCAGTATATTTAGCTTTTTCTTTCTGATCAAATATGTTTTACAGTTGCTTTTTTTTCATCTGTAATGTTCTCTTAACTGCCAATTTATAATGTATGTATGTAAGTATCTCATATATTTGCTATTGTTCTTCTGTGAGTATGCTTCTTGGTGGTCCTAAAATATCCTGCAGAAATTGGATACATCTCATTATTTATCAAAATTTCTTCCTTATTTTATAAGGTATGGAATCACACAGGACACTGGTTTATTAGTATTTAGACATGAGCTCCAATTTTCCTTGAAATTTGGTGTATTCCTGGTGTATATTAAATATGTGTTTTTAACAGTTTCTGCTTTCAGTAGCATAGCAAAGTTTAATAATTTTACTATAATTTATCACTTTATTAGTATTTCATCATACCTTGTGAATTATTCTTTGCTTTGATGGTGTTGAGCAAGTCTAGAATTTTAGAATTAGAAAGAGGTTTCTTGTACTGTTTTGCTCAATACTACTTGTGCATGAGCATTAAGTGTCCAGTAATTTACCATTTCACTCACATTTGCTGATGATAGTACTACCAAAATTCTATGCCATGAAGACTGTCTCACAGAATCCTGTAAAAAAAAAGACAAAAATCCTAAATACACTGCATGTCAGGTGACAGGAAACTAGGTTGTGTATGTTTCACATCTTGGCCAGTTAAAGGATTTTCAATGAAATTAGGAGAATCATCAATATTAATTTTATTTCAAGGGAAATGCTGTGACTGCATTTTTCTTTTGTTTTTTATACAGAATGTATCCAAAAATCATCTCAATAACTTTGGCCCTGACTTTCATGAAGTTTCTTGTTATTTGCCTCAATCATTTCTCTGTCATTCTGAGTGGTTTTAGAAACCAAACTTTTCACAAAATAATGTTTTTGACCATGTTGAAGATACATTGTGATGATGTGTCCTTTCAATATTTTTCCAGTTTTCATCTTTTACATTTATTGACAGTTGTAGAATTATCCATATACTAAAAATTTACATCCATATAACAACTTGCTTTTGAAAACTGTGATTACATTAAAATATTTGTGTAACTGCTGCTCTTTTGCCTGAGCAGCACATGGCTCAGCTGAAAGTCCTTATATTTGTTCTTCTGCTGCATTGTAGAACTCTTTGCTGCTGTGAATAGACCATTTCGGCCTTCTCTACCCAATTTTAATCTAGGTCATGTCTTTCAGAGGTGCTATAGTAATAGGTTTAATTATCTTTCAAAAATATGTTGTGCGTTGATGCTGGCTGGATGCCAGGCACCCACCAAAGCCTCTCTATCCCTCTCCTCTGCAGCTGGACACGGGGGAGAAAATATAACAAAAGGGTTCATTGGTTGAGATAAAAACTAAGAGAGATCACTCACCAAATACCATCATGGGCAAAACAGGCTCAAATTAGAGATATTAATTGAATTTATTACTAACAAAATCAAAGCAGGATAATGAGAAGTAAAATAACACCTTTAAAAAACCTTACACCCCACCCTCTCTCCTTCCCAGCTCTTCCCACCTTCTCCTCCAGTTGAGCAGGAACACAGAAAATGGGGGCTATCCTCATTTGTTTCTACCACTGCTCAGAGAGAGGAGTCCTTCCCCTGTTCCAGTGTGGGGTCACTCCCATGGGAGAGACTTGTCTGCTGACTTCTCTGACGTGAGTTCATCTCATGGACAACAGCGCGCTGCAAACTGCTGCAATGTACGTCCATCCCCTGGTAACAGTTCTTCTCAAATTCCTGTGGTGTGGGTCACTCTTCCACAGGGTGCTGTCTGTCCTAGCTTGAAAGCAAGCTAGTGAGAAACGCCAAGTCAGAAATACAATTTAATAGGAAAAATAAAATAAATGCAATAGTACAAAAGACAACACACTGACAGAGTAAGAGTACAGTCTGACCCCCTGACTGTCAGGGGGTTGGTAGCAGTCCGATTAAATGGTGGCTGCAGTCCTCCTGGAGTGATGGTCCTGTTGAAGCAGTGATTCTGTAGAAGGGTCTGGTCTTCCCCTGAAGGTCCAGTGGCGGTGTAGAAGGGTCTGGTCTTCCTCTGGGAATCCAGTGGAAAAGGCTGCTTGTGCTGTTCCAAACCCCAGACTATATCCAGGTGGGAATGCTTGGCTCCTTCCTCCTGGGCAGAGCATCTCACAATGGGATGATGAGTCACGAGATAAGGCACTGATGGGCCCATTAACAGGAGATAGTCCGGAGGGAGGAGGCAGGGAACATTGCTACACCTGGGTTCAACAGATCATGAGGATGGTAATAGAATACACTGTAACCTAGGACACTGTCCTTCAAGGGGAGGCTGTTTAAGCATGGGCTTCTCTTTCCACGGACCTTCAGTGAGCTCACAGCCTCCTCTCAGGCACACCCTCTCTGGTGTGGGACTCCTCCGTGGGCTGCAGGTGGATCTCTGCATCCCCGTGGACCTCCTTGGGCTGCAGGAGCACAGCTGCCTCACCATGGTCAGCACCACAGGCTGCAGGGGAATCTCAGCTCCGGTGCCTGAGCACCTCCTCCCCCTCCTTCTGCACTGACCTTGGTGTCTGCAGAGTTGTTCCTCTCGCATGTTCTCACTCTGCTCTTCTCTGCCTTCAATTACAACTGTGAAATAACTTGTTTTTTCTTCTTAAATCTTTTATCACAGAGGCATTACCATCATTTCTGATTGGCCCAGCCTTGGCCAGTGGCACATCCATCTTTGGAGCTGCCAGGGGTTGGCTCTGCCAGACATGTAGGAAGCTTCCAGCAGCTTCTCACAGAAGCCACTCCAGTAGCCCCCGCTACCAAAACTTGGCCATGCAAACCCAGTGCAACAGTAATGATGAGTTGATCTCTTTGGTAAATCCATCTTGGAAATATTGACTGATCTTTCAAGAAATTTTTTTTTTTTGCTGAGCAGAGAATGTAGAAGAGACTGGGGTGTTTTAAAAGAAAAAAGGTCACCTAAACATGAGAAGTTTTTACAGACTCAGTCTATGTCATTATTTAAATTTCTTGCTTTGCATTTTGCAAGTGCATAAAGTTAGTTGTATAGTAGTAAAAGTGCAAGATTACTGTATTCTAACTTTTCTGAGAACTAAGTGAATTTTCAAGGAGAACTATAAGTCCTGGACAGGCTTCAAATCCCACAGCTAGCTATTAAGAACAAATGATGTAATGTTTGATCATTTTTGGTTGAATTTTCTAGAAATTTTCTGCCTTTAAAAATGCATCTTTAGGCTAATAATTCAATTCTACATTGTAAAAAGTTTCTGGAAAGATTCTCTGTAAGACGTTAATGAAGGTAAAGATTGGCTTTCTAAATTATATTCATATTAATTATTTCTAATACATTAAATATTCATTAGTAGTTGAAGTTGCAACTATCAGTTGAGTTAGCTTGTAATAAATTTAAATTTAGTGAAATGTAGTCATTAAACAAGAAAAAATTCTTATTATAATTACTATAAAACTGTTAATTGATACTACATAATATTGTCAATAAACATTAGACTTTAAAAGAGGATTTAGAAGAAACATATTTTCACTGAGAATAAAATAGGGTTTAAAGTCATGGCAAGTACTTCACCTACACTATAAGACTACCATGTAACTGATAAGTTTAAAAAATAGGTTTTAAAAATAGGTGAAGCCATGGCTTTTGGCTTATATGGCACATAAAAGAAAAAAAAATCTGCGATGTGTGTTTGTTTGAATAGGACAATTGGGCAAATTTCTGAGTGACTTTGAAATGAAAATGTCCCCAATTATGTGTGAAACATTTCTAGGCAGCAACAAAATTCGTGTTTTAAGGTAAGTATTTTAATTTGGCTACAGCTATAATGGCTTTCTAGGTCTGTCAGGAGACTGGGAATACCTGGGTATCATTCTTCCAGGTCTGGACACTTTAATATGCCATAGGAGGGCTGTACATCCTGACACATCCTATCTATCCCATTTGTTTTCCTATTACTTTGTTAAAGCAACATAAAGGTGAAAGAAACTAAGAAGAGACACATCTCTGCTTGTTTTTTCAACTATAATTCTTGAAGACCTAATGCAAAATACTCAGTTAATCTGATTTGTCTTCTTCCCATACTGATTTGTTTCAGCATTAAAACTTTCTCAGCTTCTCTGTAATGATGACATCACTTTGAGAACAACCTGCCTAGCCAGTGAGGTGGCAGTGGCAGCAGCAGCAAAGGTGAAGAGGTTGAGTCTGGGAGTGAGCATTAGCTTGCTCAGGGACACCCAAGCAACAGTCCAGAGCTGTGTTCAGACTTGGAAACCCTTGTGAGACATTTGAACATCTCCAGGGAGCATACATGGCCCAGAGCATATGTCAGAAGGACATGGCGCAGTACTTTGCAGGACAGTTCATGTGAGAGGGTGCAACCACTCTCCTGGCTCCTGAGACAAATACACCTGGTGGTTTTTGCTTGCCCACTCAGAACAGACTGAGTAATGATTTCGACATGGTCAAAAGCCATTGCTAGCAGCAATGTGGTGACCCAGTTGGAGCTCCCTAAGAAGCATGCAGATGTCGAGGTCTTCAGTTGCAGGGACTTGCTTGAGCCTGGCATCAATATGGATGGACAGCAGAGATGACACATGCATGCAGTGGATGATCTGCTCAGCCTGGTAGCAAAGCTTAAAGAGGAAGGAGAGATGCTGAGGACTACCAGGGAGTGTGAGAAAGAAATAGACTGTTGGAGTCACATCCCTCAATCCATTAGAGAAATGCAGTGAATGGAAGTTTGGCAAGAGTCAGAGAAGCTCCAGGTATGACTGCCTAGTCACATTGCCAGCTCATGTCCAGCATCTCAACCGCCAGCATCTTCAAGTCATTTTTGGCAGGGCAGCTCTTGTTTTTTTTTTTATCCCCAAGACTGTGTTGATACCAGGGGTTGCTCCAACCCTTGTGCAGCACCTTGCACTTGGCTGTTGATCACTACCCTCTGAATGCAACCATCCAGCCACTTCCTTTTCCATCTAACAGTCCATCCCTTGAACCCATCTTTCTCTCTAATTTAATGCTGTGGGGGATGGTGTCAAAGGCTTTACAGAAGTCCTGTAAATGACAGATAAATGACAGATAAATGACAGATAAATGACAGATAAATGACATCTGTAGCCTTTCCCTTGTCCACTGAAGGAGTCAGTCCATTATAGAAGGCCACTGGGTTGGTCAGGAAGGACTTGCCCTTGGTGAAGCTGTGCGGACTGTCCTGAATCATTTCACTGCCCTTCTTGTGCCTTAGCATAGCTTCTGGGAGGATCTGTTCCGTGATCTTCCCAAGCACAGAGGTGAGGCTGACAACTTGTTAATTTTCAGGGTCCTCCTTTCTAGCCTTTTTAAAGATGAGTACAATGTTTCCTGTTTTTCCACTCACTTGTGACTTCAGCTGCCTGTCATGGCTTTTCAAACATCACGGAGAGTGGCTTGGCAACTACTCAGCCAGTGCCCTTAGAACTCTGGTACACATCTCATTGGGCCCTGTACTCCTATGCACATTCACATTCCTCAGGTGGTCACAAACCTGATCTTTGTGTGGGAGGGAGCTTTCTCCCCCAGTACCCATCCTCCTGTCCATCCACTTGAGAGATGTGGGAACAGAAGTTTCCCTTGAACACTCAGTCAAAAAGTTATTGAGTACTTTGTCCTTCCCCTCATTCATTGTTATCAGTTTACTGTTGTTGTTTATCAAGGGGAGTGCACCTTCTACCTCTCTTTTCTGTTAAAGTACCTGTAGAAGCCCTTCCTGTTATTCTTTGTGTGCCTTGCCAGGTTCAGTTTCAGCTTCACCTTGGCCTTCCTCACTCCATCCGTACATATCCGAACTTCATCTCTTGCCTTCCTGGGCACTGCTAGCTCTTGCACTCTGTGGAAGACTTCTTAAAGACCTTCCAGCTCTGTTTTGCTCCCTTGTCTCTGAGAGAAGTCTTCCAGGGGATCCTACTGACTATCTCCACTAGGAGCAGGAAGTCTGCTTTCCTAAAGTTCAGAGACCTAACTTTACTCCTTATCTGACCCATATTCCTCAGAACTGCAAACTCCACAGTGCATGATCACTGCAGCCCAAGCCGCCTCCAATCTTGATGTCCCAAATCAACCATGCTGGTGACCATCAGATCCCGTATTGAACAAAACCAGTAACATGCTGGTATAAAGGCAGAAGGCTGCAACCTGGCAACTGAAGACAGGAATGACCTGGAGAATGTGGACATTGATCCTGCTGCCTCAGGATACCTTGCTACATGCAAAGCAAATATTCTACCATTTGAGCTAACCTCTTCCCTGAAATCTTGCTTGTTTAGTATGAAGAAGATGTATGTGTTGCAGGAGCCCTAATTTAAACTATTTATTCAAATCAATAAATGTATTACTTATCTTTTTCTCTTTTTCCTGTTTAGTTAGAATACTTACTGCTTTAAACATTGGAAAAGGCTTTCATTTCCAATGTATATATAGGTACCTCTAAAGTATCTGTATTTTTCCTGTACTTAAAATTTACTTGTTTTGTTACACAAATTCCTAAAAGAATCATGGCTACCTTTCTGATGTAAATCAAGCAGAAAGAAACTGTAATTTTGCAAGTCAGGAGATCCTGTGGAGAGTAAATTATTTTCAAGCAATCTACACCTGATATGAGTAAGAATCCATTGAAGTGGATGACTGTGTGAGCAATCCTGTTGCTGTCAAAAATGAAACAAGAAGCTCAGGACCACACATATAAGCCAGTACTTCTGCACATTTGTGTGTCTTCTATTAACTCATAGTTACAGCATCTGAGATTAATGATGCAAGCAGTTCAAAAGGATTGTCCTTCCTCTTTATTTCATATCTTCTGAAATTGGAGTATGAGAATGTCTGTGGTATCTGAACACTTTCACAGTGCCTCAGGTTGCCTGACAGCATGGCGGTCTCAAGGACAAAGTGGTAGGAAAGCCCAAATGTTGTGTCTATTTAGTCTTATGCCAATTTCAGTTTGTGATTTGACTTTTGAGTCTTTGTCCCCATACTGAGACACACTACTTACGCACATGGCAAAGATGAATACTAAAGATGCAAAAATCTTTTACTTCTTCCTTTCAGTATGCCATTGTGTGTGTCACATAAGAACAGGTGTTGCTTGTTGAATTAAGAATTCAGCCATTCTGAATAATAATCCAAACCTAAAAACAAGTGTGAAAGTGTACTACTAGAAATCTTAGAGAAATCTTAGAGTTAGTATGGAAGTTAATTTACAAAATCTTGGAAAAAATCACTATGAACACAGGGAGTCAAGAGTGGAAACTGTTAAAAGCTGAGTTAATTGCACTTGATTTTGAAGCCAGTGGAAGATGCAGCTACCGCTTTTCATATAGGTAATTCTACTGAATAGGCAACTCTTGTAATTTGTATTTAATTCAGCTTTTTAAAAAATACCTGGATACTGTCTGAACAGTTACTGAAATTCATGAGGGCTACCATTATCCAACGTTTTTAGAGTAATACAACAGTAACTTCTACAAATAGATGTTAAATAACACTAGTTTGAGAAAAATAAGAAGTAAAAAAATAGGCTAAAAATAAGTAAATAAACAGAACAAAAAAATTCAACCAGAATAAAAATTTGGTCTTTAATTTTCATAAAAAGTCATTCTGAAAATGGGGGAAGGAGTGAAATCAAAAAGATCTGTACAATTTTGAAAAAAACAGTATTTTAAAAATACAGTAAAGCAAAATCGAGGCATTTGTTAAAAATGTATTGCAAAGGTTATTTCCATAAAATTGCAATAAATTTAAAGTAAGAAGAACTAGGAAATTCAATGCAAAATACAGTTCACACAAGCAGATAGAATTTCCTCCTTTTTTTTTTTTTACATTATTAAATAAAATTTGGAAGATAGCTATCAGTTATTCCATTAAATAATTGGTGATCATACCAGTGCTTTCCCTATAAAACCAGAAAAGGGCATTGCCTCACTGCAGTTTGTGTTAAATTTCTTAAAATAAGTCATACGAACCCAAAACTTTATAACATACCTCTCGTGAAACTGAATCAATAGCAACACAACATATACCTTCTTCTGTTGTGTTTTCACTAATAAACACTAACATAGTGACAGAATAAACACTAAACATGGTGATAGAAAATAGACAGTAACATGGTGACAGAAAAGTCCTTTGATTTATTCTATGTAATATTTTTTCTCTAGTAACTTCAGAAGAAGCCATATTTAAAATTCAAAACTGAATAAAGAAATTTGAGGAAAGACATCTCATATAAAACTATTATGCTCATTTATCATCTTGAGAAATACAGAATTAGAATATATCAATTTATTTCATATTCATGTCTGATAGAATAGAATAGAATAGAATAGAATAGAATAGAATAGAATAGAATAGAATAGAATAGAATAGAATAGTCCAGTTGGAAAGAATCTACAACAAGAATTCACTCCAAATGCCTGACCACTTTCTGGCTGGTGGAGTTACATTACAGTCTTCAAACTCTCCTAAGATCCCTGTGAGGAAATAAAACTTCTCAAATTATTTGTTGGTTGGTTGGTTTGATTTTTTTTTTAATATTACAAAGTGGTGAAGCACAGAAAAGTTAATAATATTTCATGGAAATATAAGTATATTCATATTGGCTGAAGAAGCATGAACTCTGGCTAGGTGCAAGCACAAGTACAAAGGCAAGTTAAGTTTTTATCTTCTTGAATCTGAATAGAACCACATAGATATAGTACCTTTTAATCATACTATTGAGAAGAAGAATAATGTGTCAAGGATAATGCTGAAAGATATTATATACATTTAGAAAACAGAAAAATCCTTAGGTCACCTCATAAAAAATGACAGAAATATGAAGATTACAGAGACAGTTTACTGTTTACATGATGAATGATGTGACTGTCTCAAGATACCTTTTTTCATGATACTAAAAGTTTTTTTCTAGGAATTTGACATAAATCTAACCGTTTTGCCACATAGTAGTAACTAATAAAATATCAACTCTCCTTTTGTTTTGTAGCTCTTATTTTCACTTTGTGAAAATTTTGTTTTCTTCACCAGCTCTTCTTTGGTGTGCCAATACTCAAGTCCCCAAGGAGCAAACCTACTAAGTCAAAGAATCTTCAGTTCAGATATGATTTAAAATGTACACAACCATGGATTCATAAATGTTTCTAACTAGACTTCTGCAGTATTCATGCAAGGGCATGACTCCGCACGCAAGATGGAAAAGTGCAAAGCGTTTATTGCGCAGGAAAATATTCCCTAAATACCAACACTCAACAGAATATCGCATCATATAAACAGGAAAGATGTTCACCTCAGTGTCCCCCGATAACCTGGGATAGTACACAGACATTGCTTATTATGGTAATAAGTAAACAATACCCTATAAGGTCACAAACTACAATTATCACATCTCATAGGTCTGACACTGTCCAGAAACCCACAATCCTCTCTCAGCCCATCCTCAGTGACCTGGGTGCACTTCCAGGATCACCCCCGGGGCCGAGAAAGAGGCTCTCTCTCCAGCCCTCAGGGCCTATCTCTCTTCCAGCACATAGTGCACCCCAACAGACTTCCCATGATGTATTTCATTAATCGTCTCTTTATGCCTCAGGAGGTATGTGAGAATAGTCACATTTTAGGATCTTTAGTCCACATTATGTTGTAGCATTCAAATAATGGAACCACAAAGCTGGTGTTTCTGTCAGAAAATATTTTTTATGAACCAATCTGCCTGATTAATAAATAATAAACAGAACTTTTCTCCAAATTCAGCACCTGTCTTGGTCTGGGTCCTTACTGTCACATAAAGATTAATTTTCTAGGTTAGTCATGAAAATATAGACTCATGATAGCCACCTCAAAGTATGAATTTTTTTTCTTTAGACAGAGAAAGTGAGGAGAAAAAAAGGCCTTTGAATAAAGCAATAAACCCTTTTTCAAAGATCAAAGGATCCACAGTAGTTATTTTTTCAACATGTGAGCTATGTAAGGAGGAATATTCCTGCACCTTCATAAGCTATTTCCAAATCTAGATATCTCCAGATCTAGATATCTTACAAGTGAGCAGTTTTATGAAGCTATGAAGCTTATGTGTGAAGCATTAAAATGACTAGATAGTATTGCTAAAAAAGACTGCACTGGAAGTCCTCCCTCCATAGGACTGTGTGGAAAGTGTCTGTAACAAATTTCTTTATGGTTTCCTTTGTGCTAAGACACCACAATAAA